>JAPXFQ010000295.1:0-329163 GCA_028564705.1 Apricaphanius iberus
ACAGGACTCTGGTAAGAACAGTTGATAGGAAGGACTGTAGATTTTAACCAATTTATGGAATAGTCTGAAACTCTTGAGTAAGATTTTATTAACTCAATTACCTGATACAAGGAAGTTTGTGAATGCTGTAGAAAAAGTAGTACATCATCTGCGTATAAACTGATTTTATGTTCTATTTTGTTGCATTGTATACCTTTAACATTATTATTTTGCCTGATTGCTGCTGCTAATGGTTCAATAAAAATAGCAAAGAGGGAGGGAGAAAGTGGACATCCCTGCCTGGTACCTCTCTGAAGAAAGAACCTTGATGATGTTTGATTATTGGTCCTAATACATGCTGTTGGTGAGCTGTATAATATTTTTAACCAGTTTACAAAAGAATTACTGAATCCGAATTTATTTAAGGCTGCAAATAAAAATTTCCAGTTAACTCTATCAAATGCTTTTTCTGCATCTAAAGATAATATATTGGTTTGGACGTTTTTACAGTGGGAATAATCTATTAAATCTATTAATCTACGTGAATTTGTGGAAGAGAGCCTACCTTTTATAAAACCTGTTTGATCCGGGTGGATTATTAGAGGTGTTATTTTCTCTATCCTTCTTGCAAGAGCTTTGCAAATTATTTTCAGATCCACATTGATAAGAGAAATAGGACGATAACTGGTAGGAGACATAGGGTCTTTTCCTGGTTTTAATAGAAGATTGATGTAGGCAGAATTCATGTTTGGTGGTATTCGACCATTTTCCTTTGTTTCCTGTAACATTTTGTAAAATGTTGGTGCCAGAATATTCCAGAATTCTTTATAGAACTCTGCTGGAAATCCATCTGGACCTGGAGCTTTATTATTAGGCATAGATTGGAGGGCTTCCTGGAGTTCAGACACTGTTAGCGGTGAATCCAGGGCCTTTGCTTGACTTTCTGAAAGTTTAGGAAGAGTTATTTTATCCAGAAATTGTACAATATCATTATTTGAAGGGTTTATCTCTGGTGTGTATAACGTCTCATAAAATTCTTTGAAAGTGTTGTTTATTTTTTCAGGGTCATATATTATATTCCCAGTTTTGTCTTTGATTGCAGATATAGTTGTTTTTTCTTTATTTATTTTTAACTGATTAGCTAAGAAGCTACCTGATTTATTACTATGTTCAAAGTTTTCTATTCTAAGTCTTTGGATTAAGAACTGCGTCCTTTTATTAATAATTTCATTTAACTCTAATTTTGCTTTCCTTATTTTACTTAAGCTCTCTTTATCCAGGGAAGGTTCTAATGATTTAATAGTTTCTTCTAATTCCTGAACATGTTTATTTTCTGTTCTCTTTTTATTTGATGAGAATGAAATTATTTTACCTCTAATCACAGCTTTCCCTGCTTCCCATAGAGTGGATGGCGACATACCAGGGAGATCATTAAATTCCATGTATGAAGCCCATTCTTTTTCAATATATTTAATAAATTCTTTATCCTTAAGTAATGATGTATTAAATCTCCAATTTTTATATTGAAGGGTTGCAATTTTATTTGCTAAATTTAAAGAAACAGGAGCGTGATCGCTGATCACTATAGGATGTATCTCAGTGTCTGAAATGTCATTCAACAGTGAGCTGCTGACTAACAAATAGTCCAATCTAGAATAAGAATGATGTACGTTTGAGTAAAAAGTGTATTTTCTGTCGTTGGGATGAAGCGATCGCCATGCATCGCAGAGTCCATAATCGCTCATGTACTGTTTAACTATATCTATGGATTGCCATCTGCGCTGAGTCCCTGCTGTACTGAGCCTGTCTATTTCTTCATTTAGTCCAAAGTTGAAGTCTCCCCCAAGAACAAGTGAGCAATCCATGTGATTAGCCAGAACCGAGAAGAAAGTATGAAAGAATGAGGGGTCGTCAACATTTGGACCATATATACTAACTATACATAACTTTTGGTTATTTATAAATAGTTTTAATATTATAAATCTACCTTCTGGATCTGTAGCTGTGTCTATTACTTTAAAATTAGTATTTCTATTTATTAATATTGCTACTCCTCGTTGTCTAGAGTTATAGCATGAAGAAAATATATTAGGATACTCTGGTGTTTTTAAATCATTAGCTGTTGAACTTGATTTATGAGTCTCCTGTAGTAAGACGACATCTGCCTTCAGTCTTGTAAGATGGTTTAAAATCTTAATGGTTTGTACAGAGGCTAGCGCCGCGAATATTCCATGTTATAAATTTTACAGGATTCATAGAGCTAAGATAAACCTTAGACATGTACTATCGCCAAGGATGAATATAGGTGTAATTTTGGTTTGTCCATGGGGTTGCCAGATTGAAAAAAAACCAGAAGCAGAGATAAAGCGGGTAGATAATGCACCTTAAAGGTGTGTACAGAATGAAAGTATGATGGAAAAACATGAATATGCCATGATAAAAGTCTGTGTGTGTGTGAGAGAGAGAAAAAGGAAAAAAGGTGATAAAGAGATTTGGTGGTACAAATGTGAGAAAGATAATAGTGAAAAAGAAAAAATGAAAGAAAAAAAAAGAAAAAGCAATCTAGTGCACAGCCCTGCCCCTACCCACATTAACAAACAAAAACAGCCTGCTGAGCTGTGCTTTTTTTTTAAACTATAGTTGTCTGATAAAGCTAATTCTGTCTTGGTTCTGTTAAATATGACTAATAAAGCCAAGGAGTAACCTGAGGGTCCCTAAACAGCTGACCGTTAACATACAGTTTATCCACACTAACCGTAGCCCTACTGCCCTCACTAATATGTTTTTTTCTAATTGGAAATAACACGCGTCTTCTGTCCAGGATTTCTTTCGGAAACTGATCATTAACGCTGTAATTCGTCCCCCGTAGCTCTCTCCCGCGTCCTTTGACTTGTTCTTTTTGTTTAAAATGTTCAAATTTTGCAACAATTGGTCGCGGGCGGGTGTTGTTGTGTTTCTTACCTCCGAGCCGGTGAACCCGATGGAAGGTTATGTTTTTAACCGTGTCGTCTGGCAGTTTCAGCTGGTGTTGAATGAACTTTCGCACGGCTACTTCAGCATCTTCCTCAGCCTGCTCTGGTATCCCCGAAAAAACAAGATTGTCCCTCATTGATCGGGCCTGGATGTCTAGGATAGACTCCTTGAAGCTTTTGTTTTCTCCAGACAGCTGCTTCATTCCCTCGGTGAGTTTTCTTCTTTTAGTGTTTGGTTTTCTGTAACTAGCGAAGCTATTTGTTGTTGGCTGAACTCCAGCGATTCCCTCAGAGCCTGAAATTCTTTATGAAGAACCTCAACCAGCGCGAGACGGGCGTCCAGGCTGGTTAGCTTCTTGTCTATTGAGTCCAGGATGTCGCCGTAGCTTCTATCTGGCGAGTCGGTGGATGTGCTAGCCTCGGAACGAGTGCGCTTCTGTGACGGTGTGCTCGTTGTTGTATCTGAAGCAGGTTTCCGTGACTTACCCATAACGATGTTATCAAAGCACTCGTCTAGGTAGCACTCCAGCGAATCCAATGTTTCCTCGTCCAGGTTGTTTAGAGGAAAAAAAAAAAAAGTTACTTGATGGTTATTTTAGAAGCTGCGTTTGATTCAAAATGATTGTCTTATTTTACCTGGGTGTATACATTACCACATAACCGCCATGTTCACCTATGCACAGCTCTCGCGAGAACTCAGCAGCTCATCCTCCCCCTGTCGTCCTAATGGGTGAATGGCTATTGCTATTACTCTGTCGGATTTAAACATCCCTCTATCAACCATCAATAACCCGGCTGCGCGTGAGGAATATATAAAAATTAAATCGGGCTACGATACCCCCAGACCAAAAAAGAAAATGATGATTTTGTCTCCCCGTTGGTCCATGGACAATAGAACTGAGAAGAGAAAAAATTAAAGAAAACTGGTATCCCTCTCTCCCCAATGGACCAGGGGTGGTGATAAGAGGGGGCTGCGTGAGACAACAAAACCCCCCAAGTGGGTTACATTATCACCTTAGAAATAAACCAGAACGTGTACTCTTTCATTTTAATAATAAAGTTTATTTATTATTACAAACTTGTTGTACATGGTGTTTATTTAAAACATAAAGCAATAATGAAAAATTAAAACATGTGACAGTCTCTGAACATTTGTAGAGAACAAGTGTTTTGTGTAAAACGAGCTGATTTTCTAATACAGATCTGGTATTTATTAACAAACTCATAAACCATCAAATCATTCTTGTAAACATCTTTAGAATATTTTGAAATTACATCGTGCATTGAGAAACCAGCGGCGCGATTACACAGATAAAATACGCAGTGATGGCCACACACGGTCGATTCAATGTCTTGAAATTGGTAGTCGTGGTATAATATTTTGGAAGATCTCTGTTTTAAAAAATCCAGTATACTCGGGGGGTAGTGGGTAAAATGTGGAGGTAATCCGTATGAATCGTAGAAAGTTGCACAATTACCCTCATCTAACGTTAATGCCAACCAGTGTTCTCCTGGCATGTAAGATGGGTGGGTGTTGACGATGAAATATGCCGGTCGTTGGAACGAGGGGGAGAGCAGCGCTAGCTGATCTGCTGCCCAAACGCCGCAGAATCTCTCACCGAGCAGGTTATGGAGTAACGATTCAAGTTCATGGTTGTTCATTTTTATTTTTTTCACTGAGTCGTTAATAATAATCCACCAAGACCCTTCTTTTTGAGTCAATTTCCAAAACCGAATCGTAGCACGCGTACACAAGTAGGGTTACTGTGTGGGGCAGGGCCTGTCTGAACGTGGCTTCCAATCTGATGTTTCCTGTGTTGACGGGTGATAATGCATCGGAATCTTCGCACGCATTCAGGTTAAAGACGAATAAAGAGTAACCCGAGTTGAATTCCTCTCTGTTTATGCTCAGAGGTAGGTCTTTTAAATGTCTATCGGTAGATGTGAATAAACTGTAAAACTCTCTCACAGAACTCCCTGATTAAAATTGGGTTGATATGGTTTAGCCGGTATCTGTCGACCATCTTTACACAGCGCCAAATATTCAATGTTATAATGATGAAAATTGAATGGGTTCAATTCACGGGCCTCTGTGAATGCGTGGTGATTAACCAGACCTATCACCACATATTTAGGTAAAAACCCAAGGAACAAATTTTCATGTGTAGAAACTCGCGAATTCTCAGGTATTGAATATGTTTTTATATTCACTCTTGAAAGCGGGTACAACGCGTTTGCCTTTAATAAAGCCGTTTCATGTCCCAGTCTGACGGCTGGAGACACTGTGACTTTTTTAATGAAGAGAGCGGCGCCTGAAATGTTGAGTTTGAAGGTCGGGTCCCCAGCCCCAACCAGACAGAACGCGTCACTGGTTCTCGTTAGCTTTACTCTGAGATCCAAAGCGTTCAATAGTTGTCTTTCGCTGAAAAAGATGTCCGCATGCAGAGCCCCGAGCAGATGCACCTCTTTTGATTCTCCTGTAAATTGGGTTCTTTTATTCAATCCATGGTTTGGTCCGTTGGCTGTTACGATGGAATTTAGAGCACCAGCTGTGTCTTTATAGAACAACCCTGCCCCGAATTGGGTTTGAAGAGATTGTTCTGAATAGTTTAACAGTGTCTCAATTATGGCACGGTGGGGGTGGGTGGCGGAAGACTGTGAGATCAGACGATCGCCCAAGGTCACATCACACTGACTAAAAATGGTATTCAAAGGGTAGTTTATTAAACCAACCGCAGCGTCTCGAGCCAGATTTGAACCATCAGCGTTTGTAAGTTTCACCCTCAGGAACGTGTCTGATAGGTCTAAATATTTCTCACCGTCTCCTGGGATAAAGAATTCGATTGGACCCCCATCTGTAATTGCGGCGACGGGTTGTACTTCTGTATATATCTTGTCTTCAACAGAGAGCTGGGTCATGGGGGCTGAAAATAAATCCAACTCTGCCAATGTGCATTCTGTCGATTTGTTATGTAAAAACGCCATGTTATTTAAATATGTCACGGTTCTTCGTTGCAGGCTTCTTCCCCCGACGCGGTCGCTTTTTAACTGATTGTTTTCTTTTAACTACTCTCACTTTTCTACCGGTCCATAGACGGTCACCCGGGGGTCTCTTTCTCCCCCTACTGGATAGAACAACTATTCCAGATCCACCTTGACCCCCCTCCTCATTCTGATCAGGACGAGAGGTCATTTTTGTCACAGCTCGACTGATTACATCGGAGGCTATTTTTGAAGCCGCTGTTTTCAAGTGCGGTTTTGCTATGGCTATACCTTTTCTGACAAACGGTGAAACAAACCTAAAAAGGCGAGAAAATAAACCCGCAATGCCTTTTCCATACAGAGTCGGTGCTCCATAAAACCCAGGCAGGTTTCCACCAGCCTGATTCACATAATAATGGACGAAACGGTGGGGGTCTTGTTGATGTGTGGCTGATGCCATGGTAAAGTTCCTCAGAAATGATGATTAATCGACGCTGTCTGGTTAAGAGTGAGGTTTGGAGAGCCCTACTCTCGGCTTATATGTCGTTGTATAGGGCGAAAATGCAGTCTCAGAATAGTTTTTCCATAGCTAAAATTCACAGGAACATTCTGATCAGTTTTGATCTGTATTTGAATGTTTTCTATATGTTTTTTTGAAACCGGTACGTAGTTGGGAGGGTTAAAAGTCTGAGTGATGATGTCACCAAAAACTTTCAGAGCCATCAGATTGTGGGGGATGCATATGCATCCCCCACAATCTGATGGCTTACTATATCGCTGTAGCAATAGAGATGATAAAAGCCTGCTTTAGCATCTCCTGGGAATGGTGCGCTTTTCTTGTTAAATAGAATCAATTCCCCTGGTACTACACCGAGCATATATGCCACCGGATCAAAAAATCGGAGTTGCCATTGACCATCGGCTTGAAATTGAAAAGATTGTTTGAACGGGTGAATGTCTAGTTGTACATCGACTTCTATTTTTTTCAAGGCCGCATTAATCTCATTCTTCAAAGCAAGGATTCCGTTGTAATATCCGCCTCTAATTTTTTGACTGGTTTTTGACCTTTCATCATCTTTTTTTCTCCAATCAAAGAATGCTGAATCTTCAGGTACATTATGCCATGTGTGTGGGTAGGATACTTCCGTCAAAGCCACCTCCCAGTCACCGGACAGGTTTATATGCTGTGCCAAGTTCACTCTGAAATCAGAGGATTGGTTATCTCTGAAAACATCCAGACTGGCGTTTGAGGGCAGAGTTATGTAAAAACCATTATCCATCTATCCACCTTAAGTGTTGAAACGGTTGTGAGGTGTCTTGTAGCAACAAAAGGGTCTTTTATACATTTTTAAGATCGCTGATCTTTATCCAGCTGTTGAATTTTTCTGGCGAGTTCTTCCACCTGACTAGTGCCTGTTTTTCACCCCCGACAACACGGTGTTTTAATATCTCAGCCACCTGATAAAAACGTTCCTTCTCCATTTTCACTTTCTGTAATTCAGGCTCATAAAAGGAACCTTCTATCGCTTCACCATCTATGTCGGTCAGTTTGTAGACGGGAGGATTACGAGGTACGTGTTCTACTACCTTGAAAACTTCATCCGTATAACTTTGTTCATACTTTTTATCAAAAACACCCCTTAGTTTCGATAACCTGACCAGATCACCCTTCTTGAATTTTGTTTTAAATCTTGTTCGAGGTGTAGACCCATAAAGATTGTCAAAAACTTGATCTGTATTTTCAGGGGTTACTTCATTAGGCGTCATTTTAATGCTCGAATGGTAACTGTGGTTGTAGCTCGAAAGCAGATCTTGGAGAATATCTACGTACCTCAATGTGTTGTTTGCCGTGAAATAACGCCACATTCTAGTTTTCAGAGTTCTGTTGAATCTTTCTACGACAGACGCCTTCAAATCGCTCGCTGTGCTGAAATGCACAATATCATTTTTTTACATCAACGCTTTGAACTTTTTATTAAAGAATTCTTTCCCCGCATCGGTCTGAAGCTTCTGCTGTATTTGACTATCTTTGAAAACGGATTCAAAGGCATCTACCACCTCTTGTGCAGTTTTTCTCTTTATTGCTCGGGCGTAAGCCCGCTTTGAAAACACATCGATGACGGTTAATAAATAATTATAACCGTCATTGTGCTCCGCGAGGGCCTGCATATCACATAGATCAGCCTGAAACTGTTTCAAAGGTCTAGTGTCAAACATTCTATTACGAGGAAAATGAAGTCTTGCTGGTTTGTGGAGTGTGTACGCGTCTTGTCCGGAGAGAAAGTCTCTCACCCGCTCAATATCGAACCTCTGACCATCTTTGCTCGGTAAAGATCTACGAAGTCTTTCCACACCACCAAAACTCCCTGGATGTGATGGTGCATAATAAGCTTTCTCCATCATCCTCCGCTCCATCTTTCTTAAACCCCAGAATGAAATGAGACAATTTGTTCCGTGTCAAATGCTTTATTCTTTTTTTATATATTTATAAAAAATGATACATGTTTTAATTATGCATTAACAGGGGTTACAAAAGTAGGTTACATGTTTTAATTCTACAAAAAGTAAATTATACATTTTAAATTCTACAAAAGTAGGTTACATGTTTTTCATTCTACAAAAACAGGGGTTACATGTTTTTTAATTCTACAAAAGTGGGTTACATGTTTTAATTCTACAAAAGTAAATGATACATGTTTTTCTCTATCATGCAGTAAAAAAAAAGGAAAAAAAAAAAGAAATCAGTCTTCAAAATACTTTGAGACAGCATTCAGTTCGGCGAGCTGTTGCTCCGAAGAAGCATTTTCATACAATTCAACGATGGAGGAATGTATCTTAAAACCACACTGGAGTTCATGCATCAAAGTTTTTACCACCGTTGTTACTTTACCGTCTGTTACCTGGATGTTTTTATGATGCAGCATGTTCTGAATAGCCGGCACAAATTTAGGGGTGATCATTCTTTTGCTAATCCCCTCAAAATGCAACTGTAGATATTCTTCATCCATCTCGCTTAAGCATTGGTGTTGACGCTGGCTCGGGTGCGAGATTTGACACCCGTAACAGTTCTCCCTAACATATTTAATATAGTTCACATTGAATAAGTGAAGCAACGCTGTTTTTATAGTCTTCACCAGCAGAGAAGAGAACCATCCATCCACCTCATCACCCAGCTCCGGTACTGGGTCCAACGATGACTGCATCGGTGTGGGTTGAGAACACCCGTTCTCAGGAATAGGTGTAGGCGGTCTCGATGGCTTGTAATCTGCAGGGGTCAATTCCATCTGCGCATTGTCATCAACCGCTGCCGCTAGAACGCCGTCATCGGGGGCAGTAGATGGATTAGCAGCGACGACGCCTCTTAGCCAGGCACCAAACCGCTCGTACGGAGGTAGACTCGGTGTTGGTGATGCTTCTGGAGACAACGGCGAGTCCGGAGGGGTGGGAGGCTGGTATGGTCCGGGAAAACCCAACTCATCTACCGGTTGTGGTCCGTATAGGTCCTGAGAAGGGTCAAAAGAACCCCAGTATGCTGGTAGGGTCATTTGGAAACCGGCGTTCTTCATTCTGTTCCTGTAATTGGTTGTGAGATGAGGTTTTGTCCTGAACCTGTTATATGCATGTTGGGCGGAGCTCAATGGAGGTGTGGTTAGGCGAAGAAGGAGGTGCCGCTTAAAAACAAATTGTTCTTTTCACTTTCTGGATCCGCGTCAAGCGACAATGACACACAAATAGGTAGGTGATTGTATGGTCAAACGCCAGAACGAAATCCGTAATGGCCCGCAGGGGTGCTGAGAAGATGGTGATGAAACGCTTTGTTTTTAAAGAAAACGACTCGACCACTATCATGGTATTGTCTTCTTCACCCCTACGCAGGCTTTTTACGAAGAAGATATCGTTAGAAGGACTCAGTGTGGATCGAAAAACGGTGTAGCCGGCAACACATCCCCGTTGAGCCTGCAATGCATTCCAACCGAGCTGATCAGGGGATACAGGCCAGTTTTCTTTCTCTGCATCTGCATCATCATATCGACCTGAACAAGGTCTAGTGGTCAGATTTGTCCAATCTTCATGCGTTAACGGCGTAAGTATGGAGAAGTCAGGGGTTTTGTCACCATGCGTTTGATAGAGGTAGAGCAGGCCGGCATCATATTTAAAAATGTAACCCAATTTTCCAGCCGTGTTGTACTGCTTTGAATCCCATTCATTCTGCATGATTCCAACAGGAGGGTTTAAAACCAAAGTAAATTCGTCCGTCTGCTTTTTCTTGTTTAAAACCAATGGCTCACTTTTAGAAGAAACCGGTGTTGTTGGTAGAGAGGCATCCATCTCTGCGTTGTTTTTTTTATGTTTAGACACTGCTCTCCTCATGAAAACCTACGCCTTTTTCTCTATTTAAAAGCAGAAAACCCCCGACTCCTCCTTTTCTAGCAAAACCACGCCTCAATACCAGTTTGATGAGCGTTTGACATAAAGTTTTTGCCCTGTGGGTGAACCCTAACCCCCCTTCCTCCTCAGGAAGTCCCCCTCCCTCTCCCCCACGTTAACCCCCCCTCGTGCTGACCTTTTAACCCCCACCCCTCCCCCTCTTTGACCCCCCTTCCTCCTCCGGAAGTCCCCCCCTCCCCCACTTTGACCCCCCCCTCGTGCTGACCTTTGACCCCTCCCCCTCCCCCACTTTACTTCCCAGTGTTAGCTTGTTAGGTTACATACCTTCCTACCTACATACATACCTAAAGGTTTTTTTTTGTTTTTTTTTGTCACACCTTTGGTCTAAATTTACTTTATACCATGCAAAACTACAATTCACATTCTCTAGAATGATTTTACTTACCCTTTTGATGCGTTAAAACTGGAGGATGAAAGCTGATTGTCAAAGTTGCACATCCCGAGAAAAATGTCCTACTCTAGAAAAACACTGTAATGTACCGTTATTTTAAAAAAGATTACTGGCAGTCGTCATTCTTGAGCCTGACAACAGAAAAAAACGTTATTCTACCGTATTTTGGAAAGACAGTATATTACTGGCTGCACGGTGGGGCAGTGGTTAGCGCTGTTGCCTTGCAGCAAGAAGGTCGTGGGTTCGTATCCCGGCCCAGGGTCTTTCTGCATGGAGTTTGCATGTTCTCCCCGTGTATGCGTGGGTTCTCTCCGGGTACTCCGGCTTCCTCCCACAGACCAAAAACATGCATGATAGGTGAATTGATCACTCTAAATTGTCCCTAGGAATGAATGTGAGTGTGAATGGTTGTCTGTCTCTCTGTGTTGGCCCTGCAACAGACTGGCGTCCTGTTCAGAGTGTACCCTGCCTAACACCTGATAATTGCTGGGATAGGCTCCAGCTGCCCCGTGACCCTGAATTGGATAAGCGGTTAAGAAGATGGATGGATGGAGTATATTACTGCTGGAATTCTGCCGTAAATTTACAGAAATTTCTTAGAGTGTTGGTTAACACTGCACGTTTTACCTTAACTCTCGAACCCGTTAGCACTTAGAATGCATCATTAATTTCTCGTATACATACTGAAAGGGCATGAACCTATGTTAGCATGTGGCTAATATATGTTAACCAGATGTGTGGTTCTACCAGCAGAGCATCAGGATAATTTTGACCAGTTATTTTTAAAATGGGGTAATTATGCTGCGTATCTGCTTGATCTTACTCGATTGGGCTTCTGAAATTGCCTCAGAAACAGCACTGTTGGCCTAGCCCAATATAGTGGAGAGACGCGGGTATCGGGGCATTCCGGTCTAATTACACTGAAGCTCATATTGTGGAAAACCACTATTGTAGTCTTCTAGTGCGTAGTTACCGTTCTTCCTCTTTAATTCATTTTTTATTTTTTCACAGTTATATGTGCAGATCATGAATAAATTAAGTGATACGGAATTTAATAATGGTGGAATGTTGTACTTTTCACAAATTTCATCCCCCCCCCCCTTCAGCTAATATGCTACATCTACGTAGTACACGTTTTGTTGAGGATTCTCGGTTTTTATTATTTGTATTTCAATTCTGTAGCCTGCAAAAGCTGTTAAATATGGCTTGACAGTTAAGTAGGTTCACCTGTTAGGACAATTTCTGTGCTTTTTGTTTTTGATGTCTATATTTATGTAGATAATTTTTTTGAATTTTATTTCTGCTAAAGTTTTGTTCTTGTCTACCCTTAGATATTTAATCCAAATTCCAAGAATGACAGACCCAAAAGAGGTTTTTTTTTTTTTAAAGATAATTGAAAAAAAAAGATTTAATTATTTTCTGCAAGTTCATTCATTTCTATGATTTCCTTCAGAGTGAATTACGGAGTGCTGCAATGAGTTTAATAACCATGCTTCGAAGAACCGTTGAAAATCCAGCCTCAAGTATGTATTAGGAGCAATAGCTTTGCTAATTAAATCATGACTGTTCTTATCCTCTCACTGAACAGCTTCACCAGTTTGTTTAACCGTTAGATTTTGGTGATGAATTGATGTCATTTTCAATGCATTATTTATAAAGTTGAGGGACAGGCTACACTGCAGACAGCTAGTGACCCCAGGCAGGAGACATCACAGACACCACCACCACCTCAGAGGTCTTTGCCAGTACCTATTCAGGGACCTACAGGGAGCACTGTACAGCAAAGCATGGCCAGGTTT
The DNA here is from genome assembly GCA_028564705.1 of Apricaphanius iberus. Lineage (NCBI taxonomy): Eukaryota > Metazoa > Chordata > Actinopteri > Cyprinodontiformes > Aphaniidae > Apricaphanius > Apricaphanius iberus. Next base: position 12,573 of record JAPXFQ010000295.1, read on the forward strand.
GGATATTGTTAGTCATGACATATCGGGGTGTCGATATTATTAAGATATAGTTGAGTAAATTTGTATTAAATATTATGCTTTAAATGATTGGATCATTTATTATCCTTTCAGAGGTAGTCGTCTTTCACTGAAACAATATATTTTTTTAACTTTTGCTATTATTTTGGTTCAGGATTTTTAGATCTACAAATGACACATCTAATTGTTTTCTTCACACTTTCTTTCAGGAGTTTCCCTGGACTCTTTAAAGACAGGAGCAATTCGAGATCACAGTTGCGCTGGACTAAAAAAAGGCCCAGCACCAAAGTGACCCCTGTCCAGTTCTTTCTTTTGCAGAGTGCCTCTGAGAAAACTCCCAAACTCACTGAGGAGCTCATGCTTTTACAGGCGGGGTTGGGAAGAAGAACAGTGTACATTCCTGAAGATGCTAGCCACAAGGAGGTGTGATACCTGATAAAATGCTTCAGCAGCAATTATATATATATATATATATATATATATATTATTATTTAAACCTTGCTTGTAATAATGGGATCCACAGGTCACAAGCATTCTCTGTGAAGTGTTCCCAAAAACGAATCAGCTGGAGGGGGCATGGATGCTGTACAAGGCTATGGGTAAAACCTTTCTTTTTTCAAATGTTAATAGATTTGGATTGTTTTAGTTGTTACTGGTGTCCCAATGTTTGAGAAATTTCTTTCAAACAAACTACTGAAAATTGTTTTGAATGATAATGGAAACAGGAGGATCAGGTCAAAGGAAACTCACCCTCCTACCACCTGAGGATGAAGGATACACTGGGAGCAGCATAATAAAGACCCTGGGGAAGACGTGTTTATACATTATGCCCATCCAGCACACACTGGATATCACTCCACTGCCAATGACTGCGTTGGAATTCGAGGCCATGCCTAAAGCACGGTGTGTCTCATGCCAAAACCATGTGCCACTGCAGCTCCTTGCACTCCACGTCAAAGAGTGTAACATATCCATGGACTATGAGGTATGGCTTTCTGAGCAAAATATGTACCCTGTTTTTTTTCCTACTTTAGTAGAGCCATGTCCAATACAACACCTATGATCTTTATGGAAGTAAGCCCATTCAACATAGTAAGGTGAAGATTCAAGTTTACCTATGTCCACATTACTGTGGGATGTCAATACACACTGAAAATATTATAATGCTTTTTGTTATTGATTGCAAAAATTATAAAAGGACCAATAAAACATTCAAAAACAACCTTTCTTCCCAATAATCTATCCATGCAAAGAAACTAAGAGCCTTGCATATATTTCAACCAGCAGTTAGTTGACAAGAGTTCATGAATAAAACGATCTTAACAGCATTATTGATTTTCAGAGGTTTGGTACCCTCATTAGTTTATCGGTTGTACAATAATATGACACACTAGTGGGAGGTGTTGTATCATGACAACCACACACTTATGGTTTTTCTGTTCCATTATGCCCTTTTATTTCTTAACAGACACTGGCAGACTGTCACACTGTCACAGATCTAACTGTGGATGATGATGATATGGTGAGTTATAAACTATTTTCACTGTATTAATATTTGAATTTAATTACGTGAAGTCATAAAAAAGAAAATTGTCACTTCATGCAAACTTCTTATCACAGTTGACCTTATAAATGCTTTTTTGTTCATATCTTTTTTACATATCTCTGTGAATACACTCCTCAGTCTTTCCTTTATAATATGGGGAGCATAAGTCACGTCCTTCTACTTCCAGTCCATGGATCCCTTTCTGCCCCCAAACAATGAGTGAGTCAATGGACGCAAAACATTTTTTTTCAGACCTCTTTTGAAATGTGCCATCGATTGAACGTATAAAGTCAGTGAATTTTAAAGTCATATTGTGATGCAGATAAAGACAAATTTTCGAGTGACGACAAAAGTTGCTTTAGGTTTTGTGTAAAAACCTTATCTGGCTACAGCTTGAAGAGACAAATGGCTGTGATTTACCTCCTTCCTCCAGGATGAAGGAATTGGCTCTAGACGGTCTCTTCGAGTGTTTGAAATGCTAGCTAGTACTACTTAGCATTAGCTCAGTGATTTCATTTATTCGACTTCTGACTTGTAGGCATTTTAATTGTGAATCTTAAAAAAATTAAATAAATCCCAAAGCATGTGACAGACATTCGAAATGCACACTTATCATTTAAATTGAGGTACATTATTAGTGTAATTCAGGACGTAAGACTTCAAGGTGGCCTGGGAAATAAATTTTATAGCTCTGTTTACTTCCATTAATTTTTTTTTTTTTCTTGGCCAGGGGACCCATGGAAGGGGAGGAGACTTAGGCTCCCCATAGGTACTCTAGTCAGAAAAACGGCCAAAAGATTATCAAAGTTTCTCCTTTACAACAGGCTATATTGTGTATATACTGTATTGCAATGAGGTTTACGTTTTCTTGAATTATGTTTTACCAAACTGTTTGGTGGTCTACTCAGAAATGCTGCCTGATGTTCCAGAGAGAGAGGTAAATACATCACAGTAAACATTAAATGGCATCAATGTTTTAAGTGAACTACATGATTTACAAAGTTTCAAAAGACAAAGCCAGCATCAATTAACCTTTTTTTTTCATTCATTTGTGCTCAGCCTGCGGTGTCCCTCAGGTGATTATGCCATGCTGGGGTATGGGGGTGGTTTTTGTGATGTCAATATGCAGGGTTGTGTATAAACCCTGAGATGTAAAAGTCTGTGATAGAGAAAATAGTTGGACATAAATTGTGTTTTATTGCAATTGACGCCCTGCTCCTCAAGTCTTTTTGTGAGCTGCTCCAAAAGGTGGCTGTCCTTCAGAGAACCAGTGAACTGTCTAGTTGTCAGCTCTAAAAGCCAGCAGCCCCAAGAAATCAGCATTACTCCAGTTTTCCCTCTCAGCTAATAAGGTTTACAAATTCTAAATGAACCCCCTATGAATTGAAATGCATTATTTTGAGGGAGATGGAGATCAGGGCAAAATCCCAAAATATAGCATCTTGGACTATCAAGACCACACTTTCAAGTATATTGCAGAACATTTTGAATGTCAATTTTTTTTAATTCATTACATTCTAAATGGTCTCTAATCTTATCACCAAAAGGACCTGTGGGGAGATTCTGGTCACAAGTTTAGTGCAGGGAGGTCCTGCGCCAAACTTCCTAACAAGATGGTGCTACCGTTTCTTGTGCCACGGGGAGCTGGGCTTTGTATATATGCCTGAGGAGGTTACAGCTCAGGCTATGAGAAACCTAAAGTCTGAGGTACTGGTTTGACTTTAGTCATATTATTTTTATTGACATTTCTTGTTGCTGTGTCAGTTAACATTAATACACCAAGATTAATATAAGCAACCAGCTTGACACTCAAATACAGGAGTTGTCCCAGTCTTCTGTCACAGTTATTTTTATTGCGGAGAGTTCTCCACATCTTTTCCAGAAAATCAGAGCCTCATGCCTATAAATCCTGCCATGGGAATCAGGGCCCTCATTTATCAACCGTACTTATGCACAGATCTGTGCATATTTACTGTGTAGGAACAATTCTACACATTGTGTGGTATTTATCAATTTGTAGTTGTGCATAGATGTGTTCCTAAATATAAGTACAGTTCTGATCGTTCATGTAAAAGTGAACCATGTTGATGTCTGCAGTAGTAAGTTCTGTCTAACCGACCTCCGTAGAGCACAGAGTCAGAGTCCTGATCAGACTACATCTGTGATGGAGCACGGTAGTGATGTAATTGTAATCGCATGATGGTGTAGTTGGATTAACAGCTTCAAAATCACCCCGGAACCAAACAAATAATCAATTCCAAGACATTCTCAACTAAAAGGGGAGTAGTTCTATCAAGAAATAACAAAACACTGTTAAATGAAGGCGTTTTGGGGCGGATACAGCCATATCACAGGCAGCAAATCTCCTGCCCTGATTGACTCCCATTATATAGATATGCGCTGATAGAGAATGGTTATAAACTTGTCTTAAAGGACTCCAAGTGACTCCAAACTGGTGTCTTGTAATTTGGGCTTTTTTTGGGTCAACATTTGTAAATGAACGTCCAGGGTAAATTTTACGTTATTTTTTCATAAAATCCTCTGTGACCCTCTCTTTCAAACGGGATCAGAAAATAACATTTTTTGCTCTATAGACTCTCATTCATATTTTTTGACAGCCAAGGACTCAGACTCGAAGTAGATGGGCATAACTCAGGCTCACTATATGCAATCAAATTGTGTAAATGTAATAATCTGTAATTGAGTTTCTAACTTTTTGTCACCAGGTTTATTTCTCATCTTATATTTTATCTTATCTGTTTTTTTTATTCAGTATTGATTAATTTACACTTTTAGGTGCAAAATGCAGATGAAGAAAAGTTGATTGAACTGTCAGATGCCATTATAGCTTGTGGTTACCAAGGACCAATAACTGTTGAAAAGAAAAATGCCATCACAAAGTATGTTCACTAACAAAGTTACTTATTCCAAAATATCATTAGTTCTACTGTGATTAAATCACATTTTTTTCTTTTACTTCTAGGGCCATTGGTGTGCATTCAGTGGTGAGGTTGATCCGATTCAGAACCAGCTATGTGAGGGGTTCAGACTGTATGGGGTTATTGAGCATTGAGGGTTATTGGCACTCTATCAGCAGCTGTGTCTAGAACTTTTTGTCCCTGGCCACATAAAATGTGTAAGCAAACTAGCTTGTTTGTTTTCATTTGTGTTCTTCTTATGTCTATCATAGATGCTTTAAGTTGGTTATACACATGATTATGCTATAGCAAAATTATAATCCAATTTGCTTAATGTATTTGAACTTAGTACAACTTTTAAAAGTAAAATTTTAAGAATGTTTAATAAAGTTATATTTTCATCTTTCAGGTGGATGCAGACTTCATAGTAGGTGCTCTTTCTCCAAACCTTCTGAAGACGGATCTGTCAGACCACAGCAGGAAGTAAAGGTTCTCAACTTTCTCCAAGACTTTCTTAGGAGTCTAGAAGACGGTGGTAAGAAAAAGCTTTTACTTCATATTTCTTTGGAGTAATTTGTGGAATTAGTTTAGTTCTTGGTTACACCTGCATTTAGAGGGAAACCTTTCAGCTCTGGCTAGTGTCTTTGGGTATAACAATAGTGTTCCATGAAGCAATCTACTCTCAAAACCTAAGCTTACTTTTGACAATCCTGGCTTAATTAGAAAAAACAATTTGTTCCAAAAATGAAGAAAACCTAAAGCACCGTGTAGTCCCCATGGAAATGCATGATGTTGAACAAGCCCGTCTTGTGGCAGACTAGCTGTGAGGCTTATTTTAGCATGAATACTATTGGAAAAACTATGTGCAGTCACACTGGATGTCTTTTTTTCTTATTTGGCAAGCTATGCGGGGCATTACCACCACCACTGGCACAAAGCATATCGTTCTGTGGGGGCTGGTATTCTGTTGCTGTTCTCTCCCTCACCAAACCCACCCCCAAATATCAAGTTATTACAGCGGTTGCAGCAGAAGCAGTTTTCTTTATGGTGGCTAAATTATGCGATATTGGTTTTATCTTTTAAATGTAGTTATAATTACATTTTATGTTTACCATTTTGAAGAACCTGACTGCATTTAATGTTTCCTTGCTACCAGAAACTTTGTTCCATCCATGTCACTCCAAACATACAGCACTAGTAATAATTTCAAATACCTTTTGTCAAAGATAGATACTTTATCTCCAAAAAAGTGGAAATTATTTACAAATACATCTTAGAATGAAAAATAAATAAAAATAAAATAATTTATATGGACCAGTAAAATAAACTGTTGTGGAAATTTTTGTGTTATGTTTAATCTGTATTTTATAATCAACTGTGACACATGTTTACTTAGATGCCGTAGTTTTTAGGTCAAGGTGTTTTGATAGACACAGATCCACGTCTGAGTCTCCATTGAGATGGATTCTTCTGGAAGGATTCTTCTGATATATGCCAAAGGGTATATGCAAGTCTCTAACTGTCAACCAGAGATGAGTGTACTATAGAGATAGGCAAAGGATGCTAAAGACAAAATAAGTCTGTCTTGGTAGAGTGGAGAAAGGTCAGTATTCTGCATTTACTGTGATGTTTTACTGTCCTCCTTTTCTGATAAATTATAATCATATTAAAACTCCAAACCCTAAGATGAATTTATCTCATCTTTATTAAGAGTCTAAAATCCCATAACATAAACATTCTATTCATTTTAAATCTGTGAAGCCTTTGAGACTAAAGCTTTACAACGCCTGTGTCATGCTCTGTACTGTGTCATGTTTTCTCCTGCTCACCAGCCTGCTAATTGGCTGATTGGTCCCACCTGGGCAGCTCCCTATTTAAGCTCCTGCCCTGCAGCCACTCAGTGCGAGATTGTCTGTTGCCACTACCTGTCACAGCTATTAAGCGGTCACGGCCGACTGCCTCATTGTGTACCTGAGTCCCTGTTATCTGACCTCTGCCCAATCCATGGTAAAACGGACATACTATTGTGCATCGAACCCTGCCTGTTTCTGGACTCAGATTTCAGCCTTCTGGACCTTGGATTTTCACTGCCTCTCTGGAGAATTGACCTGGACTGAATTGGACTACTGAATTTTGGATCATTGACCTTTTGAACCCCTGCCCTGTTAAGTGATTTTTTTTCAACTCCGCTTTTGATCTTTCCTGGACATCTTGAACACCCCTGCTCCCAATACTTTACCCAGCTGAAGACTCCTGAGCAGCTGCCTTTTGGGGTACGTTCTAGTTTCTATTGGTTAATTCCTGCCTGGTTCTACTTTCTTTTATTCACCAGTCTGTCTCCCTTGCAGTACATGACCTGGCCGTGCCCATCCTGAAGCTACCCGCCTCCAGAGTGCACATTCTCTAAACTTTGTAAATAAAAGCCCTTATCTTTCTGAATTGTGGTCTTGTTTTGGGTCCAAACTCTGTCAAGCTCTTTTCAGCCTGTCTGAATTTTCAATACTACTTTTAGCTTTAAAAAGAATGAACTATTGTTGGAGATTAAATTGATATTTCAACCTACAAATGAACTCCATTTAGAATGAGAAAAAAAAATTCCAACACAGTACAAATTACAATAGCCTTGAAGTATCTTGCAACTACAAAGAGTGGGTATTAATGAATTTACAACCAATGGAGTGTTATTTTAAGCTAATTAAAGCAAGTCTATTTCAAATCAGCCTCAAATATATTTTTTAAAGCTTGCCTCATGGAACAGCTCTTTGGTGGATGAATTTAACTTTTGCTGGGTGTTCACAGGGAATTTTTTTGTTTTTGATAGCTTTTTACTGGTATGAATGTTTTTAAAACCTGATTCATTTGTATCTGACTAGATGACCATGAGGAAAACAACGCTGCAGGGGGAGGAAAAATGGGTGGTACACCAGAAACGGCTTGCAAGGGAAGCAAACACCTTTCAGTCGCGAATTTCTTTCCGTGGGTCACAGGTCATGCTCATGTTCCATTAATAGAGGCTCAAAAAAATGTTAGAAATCAATATAAATTTTGAGCATGACTGCAACTCCCATTATGGAGAACATACTGTATGCTACCCGATTGTCAATGCCTGTGGGGTTAGCATCACATTTCCTACACATCACTTTAGATCATACAGTGACTTTGAAAATGACTTGAGTACTGCAATAGAGATTGGCTATGAATTTAGTAGGTACTGACTTACAAAGAACTCAAGCTCTGGTTTGTTTTTATGCCGAAGCCTGTTAAAGATTTGTTGCAACCCTGTTTGTTTTTCTAAAGGAGGAAAAAACTTTTAAGAAAATATTTGAAGTGTTCAACTGGAAATGTTTAATTTATGTAAATACATTCTTCCAAGAATTACCCTCCATGTTTATTGGTGTTGCATATAAACTTGTGCCTAGATTTTTAAATTATTTACAGATGTTTCGGTCAAAGTCCTTTAGGACATAACTGACTGGACAAGAGGGTGTTTGACACGGTAACTACTTTTAAGGTTTGATTAAACAAAATTTCAAGTAACTAAATAAAACCAACTGTAATATAAACATTAAAGGTGGTCATGTATTTATTTGAATCATTTTTTCATCTAAAGTAGCCAGATATTCACGCAACATGAGGTACAAGCTCCTATTGTCCAAATCTCTGTTGTCATCGATAAGGTTCTGACATTCCACCAGCTGTTCTTCAGTGATTGGGCATTCAAATTGAGGGACCACGACAGCTCCATCCACATCGTCTCCAAAATCAGCTGCAACTTCCCAGTCAATGTCAGGCTCCTGAATATCCTGTAGGCAGACAAAGAGTGTTACTTTACTTTTAACTTTTTTTTTATTTTTATTAACAGTATTATTTTAACTTTAAGGTTTGATAGAGAACCTGAAGATTTTCCAGCCGGTTGGTTGGTTGTTCCATCATTCCGGTTTGCCAGAGCTGCTCAGGGGTTCTGTTTCCTTCTGTGCTAAGTGGATGGTGGTTCCAACCCTCCACAAAAGCATCCAGGTCATTCTGAAGTTTGGGAAGGAAGGTCAGGTGGACTGCAAACAGCTCTTCTGTAAAGCAGCAGGTTTACACCAAGCAAAAAAGCAATTTAAGAATTGTTTTCACTTTCCCAGGATTTTGTTTCAAAATAAAATCAGACCCAAATCACTATTAGGGCTGCTTAGTGGTGGAGTTTATAGCGCTGTTGCCTTGCAGCAAGAAGGCCTAGGCCCTAGGATCTTTCTGCATTGAGTTTGTATGGTCTCCCTCTGGGTTCCTCCCATAATACAAAACTATGACAGGCTAATTTTTCTCTAAATTGCCTTATGGTGTGTATGTACATGATTGATTGTATTTTCTTTTTTGTTGCCATGCAATGGAGTGGTAACCTGTTCAGGGGGTGCCCCACCTCTTGCCCATAGTCTGGCACCTGCAAATCTGCATAGTAGATATTGTATACATAATGGATGGAATTAACCATTAAACCATTAGTCTGTATCATGATCTCATCAAGGAGAGATTTTTGGACCAACTGATTTGAACAAACATTGTCATCTGTGTGAAAGACAGGGTGAGAGGTGACCAAGGAGTAGAGAATGTGGACATAGCCAGATATATGTTCACCATCCGTGGAACTGATTGGGGGAGCTTTATCTTAGGAAAAAGTGTCCACAATCAAAGGTTTTTTAAATTTAAATATAATTTTTCTTAATGTATTCACACAGTGATTTATAATAGTTGCAACAATTTGAAAAGTATAGATACATGACAACTTTTGCAACAAAGATTCCTTATCGGTGTTTTAGCTTCACAAGCCTTTTTGTATTTTTAGAATCGAGCGTTTGTGGCGGGATGTAAGGACATGTGTAACATCAAAGTATTAAAATGAACTCCACCTACTAGAAATTGATCATCTACTTGAAGTAGCTTCCTGTTGTGAGACTCATTTTAATGCATTATGTGGTTCAAGATAAAGAAAAAATTATCTACTTGACCGTTTCAGAGTTTATGAAGATGGGAGTTATAGCTGTTGACATTTTAAAATCTCTCCTTGATGAGATCACCTACAAATAATATATAACATTAAAGTTACTCAAACAGGGGCAAGTGAATAGCTGGGTAAGATCTTACCTTCCTGGAGTAACCATCAACTGCACCAAAAAGGACAATGTTGTACCTGGTGATATAATAAAGGGGTGGGTGAGCGTGGAGACGTATCGCGTTGGTAAGACGTATCGCGTCATTTCCTGTTTTGTGACTAACTCGTTTGTAGCAAGTCGGTGTTTCTCTCTCTCTTGAACTGATCTAACTTTCTCTGTCAATAAGTTTTTTCTGAGTTGCTTAAACACACAAACACATTAAAACGTTAATTTTCTTCACGGTTTAGGACTCTTTAAGCGTTTTACTGGGTTAATTACTTTGTTCTTAGGTAAGGTAAGGTACCGCTTGGTTAGCTTAGCTTTACGGCTAGCATGGCTTCGGCAGCTTTCTCTCTTGTCCCTCCATCTCTCTCTACACCTCCTCCTCTTTCCTGCTCTCTCTGTCAGATGTTTAGTTACTCCTCCGCCTCATTTAGTGAAGTTGGTAGGTGTAATAAGTGCAGCATTTTTGTAGCTTTGGAGGCGAGGGTTTCTGAGCTAGAGGCCCGGCTCCGCGCTGTAGAACAGCCAGGCCCAGCAGTAGCTAGCGCGGAGTCAACTAGGACAGGACCTAGCCGTCCTTCAACAGCTCCCGTGCAGCCGGGACCTCAGGCGAGCTGGGTGACTGTTCGTAGGAAGACTAGCGCCAGACCCCAGTCCGCGGCCAACCTCCAGCCCCTTTCTCTGAACAATAGGTTCGCCCCGCTCAGCGACGCACCCGCCGAGCAGGAGAGGCCGATTCTTGTAATTGGCAGCTCCATAGTTAGGAATGTGGCTCCAGAGACACGAAAGACCACCGTCAAATGCCTTCCAGGGGCCAGGGCTGCGGACATTAGGTCCCATCTGAAGCTTTTGGCCAAGGACAAACGGCGGTATAGCAGGATCGTTATCCATGCTGGTGGCAACGACACCCGGCGACGGCAGTCGGAGGTCACTAAAATTAGCGTAGCTTCGGTGTGTAGGGCTGCCAAAAAGATGTCTGACTCTGTAATTTTTTCTGGTCCCCTGCCTGATCGTACTAGCGATGACATGTACAGCCGTATGCTTTCGTTCCACCTTTGGTTGTCAAGGTGGTGTCCAGAAAACGATGTGGGCTACATTGATAACTGGGGGGCCTTCTGGGGAAAACCTGGACTGTTACGTAGAGACGGCATCCATCCCACCGAGGACGGAGCTTCGCTTCTTTCCAGGAACATTGATAGGGTTATCTCTAGTTCCCCAAAGCCGTGACAACCCAGAGTCCAGCTCAGGGAACCCAGAGTCCAGCTCAGGGAACCCAGAGTCCAGCTCAGGGAAACCAGAGTCCAGATCAGGGAACCCAGAGTCCAGGTCAAGGAACAGGGACTGCCACCCACCCACTACCCTATAGAGATAGTTTCCCGTCCACTATCCAAAACTAATGAATTAAAAGTTAATGCTACTAGAGCAAAGTATAAAAATCTCATAAAGATAAATAAAACTCGGACTGAACATAAAAACAAATCAATTAAATGTGGTTTACTAAACATAAGATCTCTCCCCTCAAAAACACTCTTAGTAAATGACTTAATTTGTGAAAATAATATTGATTTGTTTTGTCTTGCAGAGACATGGTTGCAGGAAGAGGACCATGTCACAATAAATGAGTCAACTCCCCCTAGCTACTTAAACTTTAGTGTCCCTCGAAGTACTGGTCGAGGAGGTGGAGTAGCAACTATCTTTCATTCCGATTTACTAATTAATCTCCAAAAAAATAATAGTTACAGTTCCTTTGAGCATCTAGTTTTTAGCTTTCCTCATACACATAACAAAGCAGTAAAGCCACTTTTGTTTGTGGTCTTATATCGTCCACCAGGACCTTATTCTCAATTTTTAGATCAGATTTCAGATTTTCTATCTGACTTAGTTTTAAACACTGATAAAGTCATTATAGTCGGAGACTTCAATATTCATGTTGATAATGAAAGTGATAGTCTAAATACAGCTTTTAACACTATCCTAGACTCAATAGGCTTTACTCAAAATGTGCAGGGACCAACACATTCTTGTCACCACACTTTAGATCTTGTGCTGACTTATGGCATTGACTGTGAAGAAATAACAGTCTTTCCACATAACCCTATCCTGTCTGATCATTTCCTTATCACTTTTAAACTTACTCTAATGGATCATATCAAACCTGAAAGAAAACTTCATTATACCAGAACGTTATCAGACAACGCTGTAGCAAATTTTAAAGAAGCTCTTCCAACTTTAATTTCCTCAGTTTATAAATGCAGAACAGAAAACAGTGATTTAACTCGTGACCCCTCACAACTTGACATTTTAGTTCATAGCGTTAATTCCTCCCTGCGTCGGGCAATAGACAAAGTTGCCCCCTTGAAAAGGAAGGTGGCTAGCCATAGAAGATTAACTCCCTGGTTTAATTTAGAGCTACGTACCCTAAAGCAGAATGTTAGAAAACTAGAGAGAAAATGGCGCTCCACGCATTTACATGATTCCTTTTTAATATGGAAAAATAGTTTATTGCTATATAAAAAGAGCCTTCACACAGCTAGAACAGCATATTATTCATCTTTAATCGAGGAGAATAAAAATAATCCTAGGTTTCTTTTTAATACAGTTGCCAAACTCACACAGGATCATAGCTCTATCGAGCCAACCATTCCCCAAGCTCTAAGCAGTGACGACTTCATGCAATTCTTTATAAATAAAATAGACTCCATAAAGAATAAGATAATTGGGAACCTTCCCAATATGCTTGCTTCCTCCTTAGTTAATGAGGCAGCCTCAAAAATGGTGGAACCTAATATATGCTTAAACTGCTTTAATGCAGCCGAACTTTGTGATGTACTAAAATTATTAGCTTCATCTAAACCTTCAACTTGCGTTTTAGACCCAATCCCAACTAAACTCTTAAAAGAAGTTTTCCCTCTGATCGCTGCTCCAATTTTAAATATAATGAATCTATCCTTAGTCAATGGATATGTACCACAGGAGTTTAAGATTGCTGTAATTAAACCTCTACTTAAGAAACCCTCTCTTGATCAAAACGACTTAATTAACTATAGACCGATATCTAATCTTCCCTTCTTATCTAAAATTCTTGAGAAAATAGTTGCACACCAGATATGTGAGCATTTAAACAATAATGAGCTGTTTGAGAAGTTTCAGTCAGGCTTTAGAGCTCATCACAGCACTGAAACAGCTCTGGTGAAGGTTACTAATGATATTCTCATAGCCTCAGACAATGGACTGGTGACCATTCTGGTCCTGTTAGATCTCAGTGCTGCCTTTGACACTGTTGACCACAATATTCTCATAGAAAGGCTTCAAAGTGTCGGTATAATAGGAACAGCACTAGGTTGGTTTAAATCTTATTTGTCTAACAGATTTCAGTTTGTTCAGGTAAACAATAGATCTTCCTCAACCTCAATAGTTACTTGCGGAGTACCACAGGGTTCAGTGCTTGGGCCGATTCTCTTTACTATATATATGCTTCCTATTGGTAAAATAATTAGGCAGCATGGGATAAAATTCCATAGTTACGCAGATGATACACAGCTATATCTATCCATAAATCCTGATGAATCCAATCAGTTAGGTAGACTACAGGCATGTCTGGAAGACATAAAAACTTGGATGACTCTAAACTTCTTGCTTCTAAATTCTGATAAAACAGAAGTTGTCGTCTTTGGACCAGAAGCTCTGAAAAAGAAACTACTTAGTCAGCCCCTTCACCTGGACGGCATTAAATTAGCCTCCAGTAATAAAGCAAAAAACCTCGGTGTCATTTTTGACCAAGATATGTCATTTAGAACTCACATTAAAGAAGTCTGTAGGATTTCCTTTTTTCACCTTAGGAATATTGCAAAAATTAGAACCATCCTGTCCAGGAATGATGCTGAAAAACTAGTCCATGCCTTTTTTACTTCAAGGCTGGATTACTGTAACTGTCTATTATCAGGTAGTCCACAGAATACAATTAAAAGTCTTCAGTTAGTTCAAAATGCTGCTGCTAGGATTCTGATGAATATTAAAAGAAGAGATCACATTTCCCCTGTTTTAGCTTCTCTTCACTCAGTAAAATCTAGAATAGAATTCAAGATCCTCCTTCTGACATATAAAGCCCTTAATAATCTAGCTCCATCATACATAAGAGACCTGATTGTTCCATATGTTCCTAACAGAGACCTTCGCTCTCAGACTGCAGGTTTACTGGTAGTTCCTAGGATTTCTAAAAGTAGAATGGGTGGCAGATCTTTCAGCTATCAGGCTCCCCTCCTATGGAACCGGCTCCCAGGGTTGGTTCGTGAAGCAGACAATTTGTCTATCTTTAAAACTAGGCTAAAAACTTTCCTCTTTGACAAAGCTTACAGTTAGAGATATGTTTATAGGTAGTTAGAGTCAGGTTAGAAAGGTAGATAGGAAGAGACAGGTTAATGTTAGTAGTCAGGCAGAGTGTCAAAAGTTAGGAAGAGATAGGAAGAGGTAGAGTAGCTAGGTAGAGATAGATTAATGTAAGCCAGGTAGAGATCCGGAGCCGGTCGCGGCTTACCGCCACGGAAGAAATGCGCCCCACAGGGGCCAGCCAGCGGCGGAGAGAGGTCCCTCAAGGGGATCCTCCGGCACAGTGTGGCCGCCCATTACCTGCCAGGTTGAATCCCCCGGGCAGACTGTGCGGACCCCACCCGTTTATCTCTTAAACGTTTCTCGCCCTCTTCAACTCTGTCCTCTCAGTTCTGTCTATTTTTCCTTAAGATAGTTGTCGACTATCGGTCTCGTGCCGGTATTTAGCCTTAGATGGAGTTTACCACCCACTTTGGGCTGCATTCTCAAACAACCCGACTCCGAGAAGACCCCGGCATGACGGGGGCCGTTACCGGCCCTACACCGTCCACGGGTCAGGAGGACTCAGACAGAGTGTTGGTAGCCAGGTCTCCTAGTAGCTAGGAGACAGGTTAATGTTAGTAGCTATGCTGCTTTAGGCTAGGCTGTTGGAGGACATTATTAGGGTCTGTTCCTACTTTCTCTCCTACTTCTCCCCAACTGCATGATGTGCTGTCAATTCAAGCACTAACCTGTTTTCTATTATAGTAGGTGCTCCGGATTAGCCCTGCTTGACGACCCTGACTAAGATGGCATTGCAGTGACGGAAAATTCTCCACGTCCTGCAACAAACTTGTGCATCAGTTCTATTGCTCTTTCTGTGTCTCTGTTATGTATTCTCCAAGCCACAGACGGTCGCGGCAGATAACCGCTTGTGCTGAGCCTGGTTCTGCCGGAGGTTTCTTCCTGTTAAAAGGGAGTTTTTCCTTCCCACTGTCGCTGCATGCTTGCTCAGTATGAGGGATTGCTGAGAATTCCACGACGCAATCTTCTGTGGTTCTGTAATTTCTACACTAAACATTGTATTGTAATAACTCTTTTTGTAAAGTGCCTTGAGATGACATCTGTTGTGAAATGGCGCTATATAAATAAACTGAATTGAAAATTGAATTGAATTAAAGCAGTTAATTAATTTCAGGCCAAAGTACTTCTAATTCATAGCAGTACCCAAACATTGTTCAACATAGTAGCATACTTACCTTATCAACTTATGGTTATTATCCACATGCCACAAGGAAAGGGGTCCTCTGACGGAATAAGTTCTCCTTACAAAGCAACCAAATCCAGTCAGTCTTGAAAGAATTCCAAGTCCATCCACACGATGCATTGATGCAGCAAGTCTTCTCCACTGGACATTGATACCCATTGATCTCAGCCTTCCTTTCACTATCCGATAGCCTGCCGTTGGAATTTCTTTGTGAACGTGTCGTACAGCATCATCCAGCTCTTGATCTCTTACGTTGGTGTAAGTCTGTCTAACAGAAAGGCCAAATTCTGCCATCCTTCGATGAAGTGTTCTAGCTGAAATCTCCAGTAATTTTGCAATAGTATTCACTGGCAGATGTAATTCAAGAAGCCCAACCAGTCTCTCTTTCTCTACTACATACATAGGACGGCCCCTTGCTCCAGTTACAGTTTCAACTGTCGTTAGTCTAATGTTTGGATGGTCATTGTGGTCCATCACCAGTCTGAGGAACTCTTGTAAGGCGTGTACAATGTCTGAGTGGATATTTACATGCCTTGACAGTGCTTCCCAGAGGTACAGCTCTTGCCTACAAGTAAACAGTAGAAAGTCTGTGTCCAGAGGTTGACTTGAAAGGCCTAACTCTAATTTTCTGATTAGCCTGGAAATCATTTGTTGTTGGAGATGATGGGAAATGCAGTATAAAACATTACTTTGAGATGTATGAAATGTATTGGTGACTTTATTATAACCGCTTTGAAGTGTTGTTACTGCTTAAAGAGATGTTTTGTCATGTGCATACAAGTTAGTTAGATAAAAACAGGAACTTTAGAACAGGATGTTAAACCTTTGCACCCAAACTAGTGGAGAAAAACAGGATATGGAGGATGTCTGGACTGCAAAAGATTAGGGCAATAGATTAGGACATGTAAGAAATAACGGTCAGCAAAAACTCTAGTTAGAGCTGGTTTGCAAAGTCAGAATAACAGGAAGGTAATTAATTATGCATGCATGGTTGTAAGGAGGCTGGTCTTGGCAAAAGTTTGAATGAACCAATCATGTTTTGTGTCCCATATTTAACGTTAGGGGGAGGTTCTCTAACTTTGTGTTAAAATATAAAACTTAATGTTTCTGTTATATACGTTGTCATTCCTCCTAGGGTGACCCAGAGTGTGAATAATTTATACCACTCTGTAAGCTAAATATTTGATTTGTTTTAAGCAACCCTGTGAACCAGTATTTGATTTCTTGTATTCAAATCTAAAGAAAATTAAATTACACTCGTCTCCTCTCTGATAAAAATGAACACGCATGGAATTTATAGAGTTAAGGTTTAAATTGAATAAAGAATAAAATCCTTCAGGAGAGTATCCTGTTGAAAATAAAAAATATTTATATAAATACAGACAACCATAAGTCATATTAGCAAACTTAATTGGAAAATAGATAAACAGTAAATAAAGTTGGTACAAAGATTAATGAAGACTTTCAGAATGACTTACTTGCTCTGACATCTCACAGGATCAACTGTTAACTGTTGTCCTCAACTGTATGAAATGAAACTGAACAAAAATGGATATATGATCAGTCTACAAATAAATTATATATATATAGTACAATGCACAATCTCTACTTTTCTAAATATTCTATTTGTTAAAACATTTTTCAGTATCTTGCTGTTTGCACACTACAACCAAGGTTTCCCACTTTATCGTTAATTAACCTTAATAATGTAAAGTAATCTGTTTTTGTAACTACTGTACATTATATATTTTTTTTTCTTCTGTAAAATTGTTTTGTTGTTGTTTTGGTTGCTGCTGTTACAACCAAATTTTCCCTTGCGGGACAGTTATAAAATTATTCTATTATATTCCAAGCCAGCTAATAAGCCTTTAATGTAAGTAAGACATGTCAAATTATGGAAAAACTGAAAACATGCAGAGCAGGGGTCACAAGGACTACAGCAGATAGGGAATGAAAAATCCAGCCAATGAAATCAATGAGAAGAAGTTACCGCCCCCAACTGTAAAATAACGCCTACTTAAAACAGAGAGGGAGCCCAATTGTTCAGGGAGCGCATATAGAGAATACAGAGAGGTGAAGGGGGCGTGTTTTTCTGCTCCCTGTGCTGCATTCAGGGCCCCCCCAGTTAATATGAACACCCGCGATCGGAGCTGTGCGCCCTCTATGAATAAGAAATGTGCCCGTGATTAGTATTAGATGCTCGCCATCAGAGCCATGTACTCTCCCAATTTTTTTGTCAGAAATGTAACGCCATACTCCGTGTAAACAGAAAATTGAGCATGCGTGCAGTTACGAGCATAAGCACACAGCGTTCGTGATGATTGACAGCCCTTGGCCTCATCTGATTGGTTAAAGTCGACGGCACCGCGGCTTTTGAGCCATAGCTGAGATACGGGAAGGCGGGCGGGACTTACCCTTCATGTTATAATTTATAAAATGACTTATTTTATATCAACATTTAAGGCCAAGCGGTCAATTTAATGCAATTCTTAAAATTTGTAATTAATTTAGAGATCCAGACTATCACTTTAAAGAGATCCCTCCTATTAATTTATCTGCCCCCTGTGATTTTATTTTCAATGATTTTAACAGTAGACTTAAATCTGCTCCGGACTTGCTTGCCCCATCCAAGATAAAAAAATACAATTAAAACATGCATCACCATTGAGAAATGAAAATCAGCTAAAAGCTAAAGAGAACTTGCAGGGTGGCAGAGAGGAGATGGAGGAAAAACAAGAACACAATAAATACGCAAATTTACACTGAACAGTTAAAATCATAAAACAAAGCAGTTAGAAACTCCAGAAACTATTACTTTTTCAAAATTATCACAGAAAACCAAAATAATCCTAAAATTATCTTTTTAACAATTGCTAATATTTTGAATAGTAATTCTAATTCTTTCCAGAAAACCCCCTCAGATACTCTTTGTGAGGAGTATGCTGTCCACTTCAGACGGAAGGTATACACCATCAGATGTAATATTTTATCCTCCCAAAAAAGTATGACTTTGATCAATCTGAGAGTGTGTGTCTACCTGAGGAAACACTGGACAGTTTTGTCCTGGTTGAAGCTGAAAGTTTTGATACAGTTTTCTCCTCAGTCAGGCCCACCAGATGTGTTCTAGATCCTATTCCCACAATGTTTTTTTTAAACAATCTTATGATTATTTTAGAGAGGAGATTTTAACCCTGAATTGCTTGCTTCAGACAGGGGTCTTTCCTGCCGCTTTTACATTTTACATATTTTAATCCTTCCAGTAGTTCCTCTGTGGAGCCCTCTGCCTCGGGTGGGTTGGCGCTCTTTAGGTAGTGCCTGGGGATGGTGGGGTTTTCTGCACTCCCTCCCTGGGCGCCCTGGTTGGTGCCTCGGCTGCTGCCATAGATCTGCTGCCATGGATCTGCTTCAGTTGAGGCAGATGGCTCCCCTGATGGCGTGTCGTTAGTAACCTGACCCATCTGAGCTCAGCCTAGTGTTTACTCCTTTTGTTTTATTATTGTGTTGTACGTACTATTGTGTGTGTCTGCATGTATCCTTGTGTGCACGTGTGTGCCTGCGAAATGCGTTGTGAGCTGGGTTATCATAATTGTTTTTATGTGTGACACGCCCTCAGGAGAACTTGCAACCTTCTCTCAGCTCAGCTAATCTATCTTCCTGTTAGAAGACTCTCTTTACACATATACTGCATCAACACACACTCTACTGTAATATTGTTATAGGTTAAAACTTTAAGTAAAATATAAATAAGAAAAAATATTGAGAAAGATATGAAATATAAATGGGTGTTCAGAAACCCTTACTTTACCAGTGTTAGGAAACTGGACCTATTAAAAGAAAATGGTTAGAATATATTTGTAATCAAAACAAAAGTGTTTACAAAAAGTATATTATTTTTTTAGCCTCTTAAGTCTCTATCTTCTGCCCTCGTTGATGATCCCTTTGAAACTGATGGCAGCTGCAAGGGCGCTGATTTTGATACATGTATGGAATCCTCTTCTTCCCAAATATTCCCTCTTTGAAATGGCAATTACTTAATTAATTGACCATTTCCCCAAATCAAACACATATAAGCCAATTTCTTCAGGTGGAGCAGGGACCACCTCCTGTGGCTTATCTCAACGATGTGACAGCAGTCAGTACCTGCTACCACCCCATTTATGTAGATTCCTGTATATCCCTGGAAATTTGCTGCAGTGTTAGAGAAGGATCAGGAGCAGACTTTGACCTGGAAACCAGGTGGAACCTTTGCCTTTCAGCTGGACCGCGTGGGTGGTATGTGCAGACACCAGGAAGGGGCCAGACCCACTCAGCCTCTGTAGGTGCAGGAGCCGGTCCGTGAGTGATGTGTGGAGCTGGTAGGAAGGAGGTCACCAAAGATTTCAGCTGTTGATGTTCTCCACGAGGGTCAGGAGCAGGATACGGAGAGAGTTGAGGTTCTCTGCCAGCCCAGGGACCAGGGAAGACCCTGCCAGTAAACATCTCATAAGGGGTCAGGCCTTTGGTTCTGCAGACTGAGGCTCTGATAGCCATAAGAGCAATGGGTAGGGTATCCAGCCACTTCAGCCCTGTTTGTGCTGATATTTTTGCCAGCTTTGACTTTAAATTTAGGTTTGAGAGCTCAATGACACCCTAGGATTGTGGGTGATAAACTGTGATACATTTATGAGTTACTGTATCCCCATGTGCTTCTCAACCCATTGCAAATGTTCATTTTTAAAATACGTCCCATTGTCAGATCTGACACAGGTTGGGAAACCATGAGAAGGGATCCAGTGGTTAATTAAACACTTAACCACCATTTTAGAATCCTCCCTCTTAGCAGGAAATACTTAAACCCATGATGTCAGGAGGTCTATCATAACCAACAAATACCTGTCAACCCTAATGGGAGTTACCATATCCGTATAATCAATGACCACTTCCTCACCTGGCCGAGATAGGTTCTGAAAAGTTCCCATCTCTGGCTTGATAGTAGGTTTTGGGTTAAATTGCCCACAAACCGTGCATTCAGCTGTGTTTAACTTACTGTGGCCCTTGCACTTTAAAATGGCTAATTTAGAGGGTAGCTGCACTGCCTCTAAAAGCTCCATGATATCTGAGTGATACTGAATAAGTTTGCCTGTGGGACAAATCCTGCCCTTTTCCACTGTGGTAGCTCATAGTGAATAACCGAGAACCCGTAATTGGAGGCCGTATAAACAGAAATATCTTTACCTTTACCCCATTTATACGCTTCAATCAGGGCCCTGATCTCAGCCCGCTGTGCATTTTGTTTGCCATGCAATTTCCCTGACACAACTGTCTGTTCTGTATGATTGTCCTGTAACACCACAGCGAATCCTGATTGTAAGTCACCTTTGCTGTCCCTAAAACCACAACCGTCTGTGTATAGGGTCAGTCCTGTGGGCAAAGGTTCAGTTAAAAGGTCAGGTCTTATTTTTTGGGCCACAAAATTTAGTGCAACACAGTCATGAGGTTCCCCAGTATTGCTAAACTGATCTGCCATGTTTATGCCATCATGAATGAAAGTCAGATTTGGTGCTTCTAGACTTTACTCATACGTTGCTGTAAATTCTTAATGCCAAGTTCATTTACCTATGCTCTCAATGGTGTGGTGAGGTTAGTATAACCTGGAATGTAATATCTGGAGAAGTTAGTAAGAGCCAGAAATGACAGCATTGACTTTACAGGAAGAGGTTTTGGATGTGTCAGTATGGAGATTTTGTGGGCCGCTGTTAAACCAGAACCCTGTGCTGTCACTTTTCTCCCCAAAACTTTATAATCCTCTTTTCCTACATGAGAGAGTACTGCCAATGTGGCTTCAATGCATATTTCCGCAGTGGGCGTGGCTAAAATCAAATCCACGTATTGGATCAAAACGCAACCTGGTGGGAGGAGTAACGTGCTTAAGGATGGTTTCCGAACCTGATTGAAAATGCCAGGAGATAGTGCAAAGCCCTGGGGAAGTCTGGTGTATCTCAGTTTTCTACCTCTGAAAGTGAAAGAGAAAACATCCCTCACTGATGGGTGAAGCGGCATACGGAAAAAAGCATTAGCCAAATCAATACAGGTGAATCATTTCAATTCAGGTGTCAGGGATGCCAGAGCCGGGTAGGGATTAGGGATTGTATGGGTGCTGTTTTAAGTACCTCATTAATTGCTCTTAAGCCATGTGCCATCCTGTATTTGCCAGGACCTTGTTTTTCTACAGGTAAGCTTGGTGTGTTGTAAGGCGAGTAAGAAGGTTCTAAAACTCCAGCCTTAAATAAACCTGCAATAGTGTCCGCTATTCCCTCCTCAGCTTCAGGTTTATGAGGGTACTGTGAACGCCAAATTGGATCAGAATGTTTTAGTTCAAAAGTGATGGGTGTGGTGTGAACCAATCCTACATCTGTGGGACAGTCTGACCAGAGGTAATTGGGGAGAGTTTGTAACGTCTCTACAGCCTTAGGGTGGTCTGTTTTTTCTCTACCATGATTTCTAGACAGCTGGAGGTGTTCTAACAGAGTCTGATCTGTTACCTGCATGTCTATTTTTTTACATCTGAGTAGAAGGATAAAAAGAGACTGAAGGTAGCTGGGCTGGAATCCAACCTGTAAGTGTGACTATCAGTATTTCTGTCCATTGGGAAAAGTCACTTCAAGTCCATCAGCTGTGCATAGTATGGTAGCTCCCAGCTTAATAAGTAAATCCCTGCCAACAAGATTCACTAGAGTGGTGGGTGCTATCACAAAAGGATGGTTCACTCTTTGGTTTCCGACTGACACAGACATAGGTTGAGTTACCGGAAGAATCTAGGAGCCCCAGAAATTCCAATTACTGACACTTTTTCTCCAGACAAGATGGTTTGTGGTAATGATTTGTCCAAGGTGCTGAAAGTAGCCCCAGTATCCACCAGAAAAGGCAAAGAATGTCCAGAAATGTTTATTGTGAGCAAGGGATCTCCCTCAGTCCCGCTCACTGGGAAAATCTGTGGGCATTGTCAGTAGTGTTGTCCTGCCCTCCCCCTGCCAGACGAGGGGGGAGCCATATGTTGATTTGGAGCCGTGTGGTGAGGAGGCTGATATTGTGGTTGGTTCCCAATCGGTGGGTGGGGACACACTCTCACCCAATGATCAGTGGAGCCACACCTATGACAACGGTTAGCGCTTGGCTGCTTTTCCCCCGCACCTCTGAACCTACGGGCCTTTCCCCTCCCACGTGCTCTCCAGGAGCATTGCCACTGCTGCCCATAGGGGGCAACGGGTGACTAGGTGGTTAGGGGCGGCTCCAGCATACATTATGGGAAATGTGGTTGGTTAGTTACTTTTTTTTTTCATTTATCTATTCACACCAGCCTAAAAAGTACTTAAAACACAGCCAAAAAAAAAACAGCTTAATTTTTAAACTGTACTTTAGTTACTTTAATACACTTACACAAGCAGTGTGAGTTGCTGGGAGTATGGATTTGAAATCCATATTCACACTTTCATGTGCGCATGGATTTTGGCATCGTGCCGGACCTTTTCAGAGCTTTAAACTGAAAAACGGACATAATTCCTTTACCTTGTAAAAAAGATGACTAAGTTATACTTAATAAACTCACACCAGGTTGTTCTCCTTCCAGGTAAAAGTCTTAATATAAATTCTTCCAATCGAGCATACACCACTATATCAGCTGACAGGTGAACAGCTGATCTCCTTTGAAGCTCTCATTCCCCATTTCACCCAAAAGCAGCTAGAAAACAAAGGGCAGGCACCGATATCTGCACAGCCTTGACTCATAGTGCGTATAGTGCAACCCTGTGCTGTCACTTTTCTCCCCAAAAACTAGACTTCCTGTCTGACTAGTTGCAATTTGTCACGTGAGACTTTATAATCCTCTTTTCCTACATGAGAGAGTACTGCCAATGTGGCTTCAATGCATATTTCCGCAGTGGGTGTGGCTAAAATCAAATCCACGTATTGGATCAAAACGCAACCTGGTGGGAGGAATAACGTGCTTAAGGATGGTTTCCGAACCTGATTGAAAATGCCAGGAGATAGGGCAAAGCCCTGGGGAAGTCTGGTGTATCTCAGTTTTCTACCTCTGAAAGTGAAAGAGAAAACATCCCTCACTGATGGGTGAAGCGGTATATGGAAAAAAGCATTAGCCAAATCAATACAGGTGAACCATTTCAATTCGGGTGTCAGGGATGCCAGAGCCAGGTAGGGATTAGGGATTGCATGGGTGCTGTTTTAAGTACCTCATTAATTGCTCTTAAGCCATGTGCCATCCTGTATTTGCCAGGACCTTGTTTTTCTACAGGTAAGCTTGGTGTGTTGTAAGGCGAGTAAGAAGGTTCTAAAACTCCAGCCTTAAATAAACCTGCAATAGTGTCCGCTATTCCCTCCTCAGCTTCAGGTTTATGAGGGTACTGTGAACGCCAAATTGGATCAGAATGTTTTAGTTCAAAAGTGATGGGTGTGGTGTGAACCAATCCTACATCTGTGGGACAGTCTGACCAGAGGTAATTGGGGAGAGTTTGTAACGTCTCTACAGCCTTAGGGTGGTCTATTTTTTCTCTACCATGATTTCTAGACAGCTGGAGGTGTTCTAACAGAGTCTGATCTGTTACCTGCATGTCTATTTTTTTACATCTCAGTAGAAGGATAAAAAGAGACTGAAGGTAGCTGGGCTGGAATCCAACCTGTAAGTGTGACTATCAGTATTTCTGTCCATTGGGAAAAGTCACTTCAAGTCCATCAGCTGTGCATAGTATGGTAGCTCCCAGCTTAATAAGTAACTCCCTGCCAAGAAGATTCACTAGAGTGGTGGGTGCTATCACAAAAGGATGGTTCACTCTTTGGTTTCCGACTGACACAGACATAGGTTGAGTTACCGGAAGAATCATAGGAGCCCCAGAAATTCCAATTACTGACACTTTTTCTCCAGACAAGATTGTTTGTTGTAATGATTTGTCCAAGGTGCTGAAAGTAGCCCCAGTATCCACCAGAAAAGGCAAAGAATGTCCAGAAATGTTTATTGTGAGCAAGGGATCTCCCTCAGTCCCGCTCACTGGGAAAATCTGTGGGCATTGTCAGTAGTGTTGTCCTGCCCTCCCCCTGCCAGACGAGGGGGGAGCCATATGTTGATTTGGAGCCGTGTGGTGAGGAGGCTGATATTGTGGTTGGTTCCCAATCGGTGGGTGGGGACACAATCTCACCCAATGATCAGTGGAGCCACACCTATGACAACGGTTAGCGCTTGGCTGCTTTTCCCCCGCACCTCTGAACCTGGGATAAATCCTTGTATAAGGGGAAGGGCTCGAGCTGACTTCCTCGTCACAGTCTGACTCCTGACACAGATGTTCTGTCCCTTGCCCCAAAATACCTAACTGGTTCCATTTTGCCTGTCTATTCTTCCACTTATTTTTGCCTCCAGAAATGACAGTCGCCTTTTCTGCCTTATCTCCACATTTCCCTGCTTCTATAAAACACAACTGTGACAAACATCTCCTCTCCCGTCCTTCTATTCCCTCATATTTCCACTTACCTCTGACCCTCTACATTCTCTCTATCTGCCTTACTGGGATTAGTCTCTATCATTGGTAATACTTTATCCAAATACAACATCAACTGTCTTTCTAAGGTGAACCAGCGCTTCCCTTGCATGGCAGCGCGGGGTTTGTAATCCATTTGCCCGGCCATTATGTAAATCTTCTGAATTAGTCTAAGTTATGTAGGATAACTGTAGGATAAATTATATTATGCCAGATTGTCCTAGAATGTCAAACTTCTACTACTCAGACTATTTCTAAAGGAGCGGACATGTGTTTAAAATTCACAGGACAATCTAAGTTTTAGATTCAACCCAACTACTATCCTCTAAATGAGAGTTTATTAGAATCCAGAGGTGTAAGACAGTTTTCCTGGAAACTGTTTCTCTGTGATTCCACTCTCCACTCACTCTCACGTGCACACGCCAACTATACTTTATCTGTCAACAAAAATTAACTCCTTGATTTTTAGTCATCCACTCACACTGACCTTTTCTCTGTGATCAACTTCAGGAACGCAGACCTTATTAGTGCACAATTCGTGGGGCCTAGTTCACGGGCTACCACATACCCAGGCTCGATCTAGGAAGTCTGTCTTCCCACTAGATCTGTCACTGAAAGAGCCTCTCCCCTCAGTGAGAGGCGTCCACACTCAGCGCTGTCTCGCATGTTTCTTTTCCTTTAGAAAGACAGAGTCAACATTAAAATGGAGAATTATCAGACTAACATTCACCTAGTAATTTGTTTCAGCGCTTGCCAGATTACTGAGAAAATGACCCGGGTCTGTTATCAACGGTCAGTCCTCAGTTCTCCATCATGCTGTTAAACTCAGATCAATAATTCACTTCAGTGTTTCCTCAAAATATTTAACCACAATCCAGCCTGTGAATATTCTCATTCATCCAGGTCATGGTTATCTCAAGGAAATTTCAATCAAACGCAACTGGACTTGGTAATTTGTCTTGGAAGGCGTTTCACCTCTTATCCAAGAGGCTTCATCAGTTCATGCTCGCCGCTGACCAGGCTGGGACTGGTCCAACTAACTGGTGTGGAGACTCAGCTATTTAATCTCTTGAACAAGAATCATTATGTCATTGGATCCTTTGTGCTCCATGTCTTAACGACGGTCGTTGGCGTGTCGCCTATTGGTGGAGGTTAGGTTTCGGCTTCATTAGTGCCCTATTGTGTTATAACGACAGTCATTGGAGTCACAGTTGTTTCTGTTATTAGAGGCTTAATTTGTTTGAGTCTCCTAGGGAGGGATGAAAGTGCAGCATTGTAAATTGGAGATAGGTGATTTCTCAGGCCTCCTCCTCTGTTTAGCGATGGTTTCTCTACTTTTACATAGATGGCTTCTTTTACTCCTCTTTCAAACCATCTGTCCTCTCTGTCTAATATCTGGACATTGCTGTCCTCAAAGGAGTGGGCTTTCTCCTTGAGATGTAAATGAACAGCAGAGTCCATGCCTGAGGAGTTAGTTACAAACGCATGGCCCAACACAAGAGAGCTCACTCATCCGATCTGTTTGTTATGAGACGCACCTGCAGGACAGGCTTAACGAATGTGCGCTGACTAAACAGGGCTCATCTCTTTTTATTGAACACAAAGAAAAAAGAAGCACATGACATGGTCACCCCCAGTACATAAACATTCATTGTGTGCCAAAGAATCACATACTCCCCCCACTCTGCTTCTCACCCAAAAGGATTTACAGAGACCCCGCGCTTATAGGGGTCTTGCCCTAAACTATCTTTCTTCCTGTATCAACACAACTGCTGCAATTTATCAGTTCCTCCTCTAAACACAGCTTGGTATTTATGACTGTTGTAAAAGCCTGGTACAAATTTAAGATTGTTTGTACTTCAACAGCTAACAATAATGCCAACATTACCCTGTGAATACTGAAAGTCCATTATTGATCCCTTTTCCTACTTTTTTCCCAAACTCTGGAATTATGAAAGGCACACTCACTTGGTTACTATTACTTTTTGATGCATCTATAAATTAATATAATCCTGTACTATATGAGAGTTTAAAATGAGTTTCTTATCTTTGTCTCTCCTGTATAATACAAAAAAGATCTACTTTTATGCTTGGAATTATCCATGGAGGTATTATTAGAAATGGAATAACAGGACTAATATTACTCTGATTAATTTGTATTTCTTTTGCTTTCCTGGTTGCTACCCATCCAAAGCTTTTAATCTCTTTGACCTCTTTCTGCCAACATGGTGTAATTACTTATTGAGCGGGATGATCCTGTCCAAGCCTTTGCAGTTTTAACCAAGAATTTGATATTAGTTCATCCTTTCTAACATCAAGAGGCATTCCTCCCATTTCTACCTGAATTGAAGCGGTTGGTGTTGATTTTTTTGCACCTGTACAGAGTCTAAAAGCCAGGTACTGAATATAGTCTAACTTTTTAAAATGTGTTTCTGCTGGTGAATTATAAACTATACATTCATAATCTAATATTAACCTAATTAAACCAATGTATATAGCTTTCAGCGACTGCTCCCCAGTCTGTTCCCACTAAACATCTCATATATATATGACCTTTTTACATGTATTTTTACATGTATTTATTATATTTTTAAAAATGTATTGCCCAGGTTCCTTTCTCATCAAACCATACTCCAAGAAATTTGAAGTATTTATCTCTTTCTAATTCTTTTCCATACAACTTAAGTGTTATATCTACACTAACTCTTTTCCTTGTAGCAACCATTATCTTAGTTTTATCCACAGAAAACTTAAATCCCCATTTATGTGACCACTCTTCAACTTTTAAAATTGCTCCTTGTAATTTTTTGCAATACATTTATAATTCCTTCCTCTTGTCCACATTGCCCCATCATCTGCAAAAAGTGAGCACCTACCCTATTATATACATCATTGATCCATCCATGCATCCATCCATTTTCTGAACCGCTTATTCCTCAAGGGGGCGCGGTGGGGCTGGTGCTTATCTCCAGCTGTCAATGGACGAGAGGCGGGGTACACCCTGCACAGGTAAGGACAATTTAGAGTGATCAATTAACAGTCATGTTTTTGGACTTGGACTAATGCCGGAGTACCCGAAGGGAACCCACGCTTGCACGGGGAGAAGATGCCTACTCCATGGAGAAAGGCCGGGATACGAACCCACAATCTTCTTGCTGCAAGGCAACAGTGCTAACCGCTGCACGGTGGCCCCTACATCGTTGGTCATTATTGAAAAAAATAATGGACTTACTATACTCCCCTGTGGGGTTCCATTATCAACCATATAACTCTCAGGATAGGTATGACAACCGTTGTGGTCTGCACCTTAGTGGACAGCCATTCGATACTCGAGCCTGGTGGAGATTGGCCAGTGGCTGTACAACTAAGGTTGTTCCTTACAAAGGTTGCAAGTCCATGCTGTTTGCTGTGGGTACACCCAGCAAGCTGGAAACCGGGCAGTTTGAAGATGTTATCACTATCATGGTGTGTCTCCTGGAGGAGGACGGCTGCTACTTTGTGGGAGTCAGCGAGATGGTAGATGACTTCCAATTTGGTGGTGGTAAGGCCCTCTACATTAAATTTGGAACACCGACAGACCTTGGCACTCGATGGTCGGGATGGTCACTCGTCCTGACATGGACGCACCATGTCCCTTCCGTCTCTTGCGCCTCGGTCTTCCAGCTAGATGATGACTGGTTGGCGACATTAGTTTCGCAAGCTGGTCTTGCACCATTTCTTGCTACTCATGGAGGAGGCCGCGTGAAGGCTGTCGTCGTCTCCTCCCGGCCGGCCTCCGACGAGAGGGTGCTACCCTCGCTCTTGCAAGGAAAGCCCAAAGATACAACTGGCATATCCTGCACAATACCACCACAACAGCACTGCCTCCTCATAGACTGAAGTCCCGCCACCCGTACAACAAGGCGGCACAAGACCTACTCAGGTCCATCCCTGAGGACCTGTCTACAGAGGCATGGCTCGCAGCAGCCTGGAAGAAGGAGTGGGAGTCAGCAGGGCCCTCACGAATCCACCGTTACATCTATGACACTGGAGGCGGTCTTGAAGGAGAGGAACTGCCATGCCGGCAATGGACTCTGCTAAACCGCCTCCGAACTGGGGTTGGACGTTACAAAGCATCAATGAGGAAGTGGGGCCTGGAGGACAGAGCAGTGTGTGAGTGTGGGGAGCCAGAACAGACCGCTGAGCACATAATCACCACCTGTCCACTGTATAAACCACCCTCGGAGGCCGGCCTCTTTGACGTGGGACCTGAGATGAGAACGTGGCTGAGTTCTACTGAGCTGGACATTCGATGACGAAGAAGACCACTGTTACACTTTCTTTATTTACCTGTGCTTTTCTAATTTAATTTTCTAAACATAAAACTGGATCCATGGTACATCTTCCTCTCCTAAATCCACTTTGATTCTGAGTTAAATATCCTTTACTTTCTATATAATAAAGCAATCTATCATTAATCATTTTCTCCATTATTTTGCATAAATTAGAAGTCAATGCTACTGGTCTATAATTTTCTGGTTTTGTATTGTCCTTACCTGGTTTACGTATTGGAATGATCACTGCTTCTTTCCAAAACCAATTGTAAAATTACAGTAAAATATCTTTGGATATCTCACTAAGTTGATTTATGATGATATAACAAATTTTGGTATTTTCCTGGAATTGATATCTTAAACTTCTTAAGTGCTCTGTTCAGTTCTCCTTTTGTAAATGGTAAACTTAATAAATCATTATCCTCTTCCTCTTTCCTTAATAGTTCTTCATTCTCAGCTAAAGTCTGCTCTTTCCCTATTTTCATTTCTTCATCAATATTATCTGAACTATGAATTTTAGCAAATGCTTTTGCCATAATTTTAGCTTTCTCTTCATTTTTAACTACTACCATTTCCCCATCATTTAAGAATGGATATTGATAGTCTCTTTTTATCCCATTCATTTTCCTTATCATTGTCCACAGTTTATTTAATTTAGTCTGTCTTTCCACTGAATTACAAAAACTTCTCCAAAGATCTCTTTTTGCATTTTTTATAATTCTTCTCAATTTACTCTTTTATATTGAATATGATTCTGAGTACTATGATTACACATTTTGAAAGCTTTATTTTGTTACTTAATTGCTTCATCACATTCTTTTGTCCACCACCGTACCATCTTCCTCTTGTTCTTACCGCCTTTCTTCTTTATACTTTGGTTTGCCGCTTCTACAATTGCACAACTTACAGATAAGTTTAAATCATTAACATCACCATTTAAATCAACTTTTTGCAATTCTTTTTCACTTATTAACTTAAATGATCCCCAGTCAGAACTACTGAAATTTCATCTTTCTACTGTTTCTAAGTAAAATTTTTCAGCACTAATATTTATTTCTATTGTTATTGGATATGCTGTGAACATTAAAATCCCCAAACCATACAAATTTTCCTTAATTATTTCCTAAATATGTGTTTAGCTCCTCTATTGAATCTAATGAGAGATTATTACATGGATTATAAAAATTAACCATTTTAATAGTTCCTTCCTTTGTCCAAATTTCAACTACAATATGATCTAATAGTGTACCTTTTCCTAATACTCTGTATTGAATACCTTCTCTTACAAAAATTACTCATCCTCCTCCTTTACCTTCTTTCCTATCTCTATGTGCACTGTTATATCTTTTGATCACAAAATCTAAGTTTCGTTTCAACCATGTTTCTTGGATACAAATTCTATCAATTGTTTTACTAAATGTGTTAATGAATCCCTTAAACTCTTGCCCATTTGCTTATAAACTTCTAGAGTTTCATTGCAAAATGATCATGTTATCTGTTTTACTGATATTCCTGACTTCCCATCTCCCCTAATTTTTTGTGTATATGTTCCCATGAGATTCCTTTTATACCAAAACACCCCTCTGCTCCTTTCACAATCATTTTGATGTTTTCTGTGTTGTGTTTTACCTGATCTGCACAGTTTATGACGTATGCAATGAATAGCATGATTTTTTCCACTGTAATCAATTTGTCTGTTTTCTCTTCTTGTGCTAATCCTGATAATGATGATGATACTACCTGCTGAACTCGTGGTACTTGTGTCTTTTCCTTCTGGACCTTTACTCTCTTAACAGCCTCTGCATAACTGATGTTATCTGTTTTAACTTGTTCAAATTCAATGGCCTTCTTCCTAGGTTCACATCCCCCATACGTCACCCTGTGCTGCCCCCCACACTTACAACATGTATTCTGTACATGACTCTCACATTCAACAAATGTATGATGTATCCCTTCACTTAGGGCACCTTTGCTGTCCTCTGCATACTGCTGCTACATGTCCGTATCTTTGACATTTGTAGCATCAGAGAGGGGGAGGGATATATGGTCTGACTGAAAAACACATGAATCCTATTTTAATTTTCTCTTGCAACGTACATTCTTGGAACTCCAACATGACCGATAAACTGCTAACTCTCTCTCCATTAACTGTTCTTAATAGTCTTTTAATTTCAATAGCTTCCAAACCATGAATGCAGTTTTAATTTTTCCAGATCCTCATCCACTGATATCCCAGTTATTACTCCTCTTGTTGTTTTGTTCACCAACTTTCCTTTCTACCACAGTCTTTTTACATATGTTCTTAATATGCATAATTTTAATTTTTTGCTCCTCTGTCTTACCTGCTATCAACAGATTTCCATCTCTTAAGATTTTCGCTTGCTGAACCTCCTTCATCTTCTTTTTAATTTCCTTTGACAGTGCAATAGTTCAGTTCAGTTTATTTATATAGCGCCGTTTCACAACAGATGAAATCTCAAGGCACTTTACAAGAAGAGTTATTACAATACAATGTTTAATTTAGAAATTAGAGAACCACAGAAGATTGCGTCGTGTAATTCTCAGCAATCCCTAAAACTGAGCAAGCACGAAGCGACAGTGGAAAGGAAAAACTCCCTTTTAACAGGAAGAAACCTCCGGCAGAACCAGGCTCAGCACAAGCGGTCATCTGCCGAGACCGTCTGTGGTTTGGAGAATACAGAACAGACACAGAACAGAGACACAGAAAGAACAACACAACTGAAGCAGAAGTTTGTTGCAGGACGTGGAGAACTTTCCGTCACTGCAATGCCATCTTAGTCAGGGTCGTCAAGCAGGGCGGGTCAGGAGCACCTACTGTAGGAAGAGACTAAGAGAAAACAGGTTAGTGCTTGAATTGACAGCACATCATGCAGTTGGGGAGAAGTAGGAGAGAAAGTAGGAACAGACCCTAATAATGTCCTCCAACAGCCTAGCCTAAAGCAGCATAGCTACTAACATTAACCTGTCTCCTAGCTACTAGGAGACCTAGCTACTAACACTCTCTACTTGGCTTACATTAATCTATCTCTACGTAGCTACTCTACCTCTTCATATCCCTTCCTAGCTTTTGACACTCTACCTAGCTACTAACATTAACCTATCTCTTCCTAGCTACCTGTCTAACCTGTCTCTAACTACCTATTAACATATCTCTAACTGTAAGCTTTGTCAAAGAGGAAAGTTTTAAGCCTAGTTTTAAAGATATACAAATTGTCTGCTTCACGAACCAACCCTGGGAGCCTGTTCCATAGGAGGGGAGCCTGATAGCTGAAAGATCTGCCACCCATTCTACTTTTAGAAATCCTAGGAACTACCAGTAAACCTGCAGTCTGAGAGCGAAGGGCCCTGTTAGGAACATATGGAACAATCAGGTCTCTTATGTATGATGGAGCTAGATTATTAAGAGCTTTATATGTCAGAAGGAGGATCTTGAATTCTATTCTAGATTTTACTGGGAGCCAGTGAAGAGAAGCTAAAACAGGGGAAATGTGATCTCTTCTTTTAATATTCATCAGAATCCTAGCAGCAGCATTTTGGACTAACTGAAGACTTTTAATTGTTTTCTGTGGACTACCTGATAATAAAGAGTTACAGTAATCCAGTCTTGAAGTAATAAAGGCATGGACTAGTTTTTCAGCATCATTCCTGGACAGGATGGTTCTAATTTTTGCAATATTCCTAAGGTGAAAAAAGGAAATCCTAGAGACTTCTTTAATGTGAGATCTAAATGACATATCTTGGTCAAAAATAACACAGAGGTTCTTTGCTTTATTACTGGAGGCTAATTTAATGCCGTCCAGGTGAAGGCGTTGACTAAGTAGTTTATTTTTCACAGCTTCTGGTCCAAAGACGACAACTTCTGTTTTATCAGAATTCAGAAGCAAGAAGTTTAGAGTCATCCAAGTTTTTATGTCTTCAAGACATGCCTGTAGTCTACCTAACTGATTGGATTCATCAGGATTAATAGGACTTAGTTATATGTTTTCTTCTTCTCTCTTGAACTTCAAAATTATTTTGAATTCCTCTCTTATAACCCTCTTGCGAATTACACTACCCCCTTCATCCGAACTGATTTCTTCTATCTTGGGCTTGGCGATAATTTGATAGCCATATATATCGATCAATAGCAGTGTGGTGCGATAAAAAAAGGGTCAATAAAAAAGTTCGATAGAAAAAAAAATGTTCCCCTCATTTTCTCATTATCCCCTATCAGGCAACTTAATACAACAATCATTACAGACACAGGAAACTTACCCAGGTCGCGTCGCGTTCCTAACACAGGTGTCTTTACTGTTCCTCTTGATGGAATCTACAAGTTTGTGTTTGCTGCTCAGCTCTGTCGTGGGGACCACAATAGCTTCTGGGCCTTCATGGTCAATGGAGCTTAGAGGATGTTATGTCAGGCTCAGGTAAGAGCTGACAATTTAGTCTAATGAGTTTAGGTAATAGGTAACTTACAGTATAACTCACTGTACTCATAAGTACTCGTGTAACTTTTTTCACATTTTGTCGTGTTACAACCACAATGTGTTTTTTGGGTTTTTATTTAACAGACCAACTTAAAGTAGTGCATAACTGGGAAGTGGAAGGAAAATAAAAAGTCATTATCAATTTTTTCCAAATAAAAAGTAACATTTACATTTTGTATTCAGCCTCCCTGAGTTCTTTAAATGATGTTCTTTACATAGGTTTACACATAAACAGGCTAAAATTATTTTTCATTCTTCTTTACAAAATAACTGAAGATCTGTCTTGTGAATTATGAGTATCAATCAACAACAGATTTGAAGTTTAGCCAGATGGATTTAGATTTAGACTGTAACAGCTTTAATGCAAAGTATTAAAAATTAACTCGGGTGATTTATTAATCAACACGATTTATTAATTTATCTTTATTATTTGGCTTCGTACTTGATTCACTTTGCTACAAATTTTCCCACGTATCATATCCTAGAAATACACTAAAATTGATTTGGTCTAGATATCTTCCGTCACATTTATTACCTCAATCGAAGTTATGCGTGCAAAGCTGTAAATTGTCGAGTATAGAGCTGACTAAGTTGTTTATGATCACTTGCGAGTGCACGTACAACATGCACGCCTCATGCACGAGCTTACCGTTAAGACTGCAGTTACACGTTTGGCCTGATGGGGCAATCGCGAGCAAAAAATATCAAACTTCTTTAGAGTCCCTTTAAGTTCCTGAAAACACAAGAAGAGATTCTGTCACTTGGATGCAGGTGGTGACATTAAGCGCCTATTAGACTGTCACTCACTGTTTATGTGATAGAAAGAGAGCAGAGCTGGGTAGCCGTAGTTTTTGTTGGCCGCAGCACATAAGCAAATCAGTTTGTTTCAATCCTTGTATTGGATCAGAATACGCTCAAAGTGTATGATTCAAATTGGGATCTGGTTTTCTTACTCTGTACACAGCAAAGTACTTTGTTGTAGGCTATAATCTTGCATATTTACATGTACAGTCATGGCCAAAAGTTTTGAGAATTGCATACATATTGGAAAAGTTGCTGCTTAAGTTTTTATAATGGTAATTTGTATATACTCCAGCATGTTATGAACAGTGACCAGATGAATTGCATAGTCCTTCTTTGCCATGAAAATTCCACTGCATTTCATTGCTGTCATTAAAGGAGACCATTTCAGTAATCGTCCTGTTAACTCAGGTGAGAATTTGATTAGCACAAGGCTGGAGATCATTATGTCAGGCTGTTTGGGTTAGAATAGCAGACTTGACATGTTAAAAGGAAGGTTATGCTTTTTTTTTTTTTTTTTTTTTTTTTTTTTTTTTTTTTTTTTTTTGGCATTTAAAACCATTACAACAAATGTAAATCATAAAGACATACATTTTTAGGAACCAAAAAAAAAAAAAAGACAGAAAAAAAGGTGAAGAGTCATAAGAATAAAGGGGAACATTATTCAAAGATCCACAAAAACACCCAAAAGAAGCAAACTCACAAAAAAAAAAAAACAAGTAAAAAATATGGGAAAAGAATAACTGCCAAAGAACTTTTATCTAAGACACTAAATCAGCAAAGTTGGATACCTATTCACATATGCATATATATATATATACATATACACATATACACATACACATACATGCACGTATACACACATGCACATATACACTCACACTCATACACACATATCTACCCATATATACACACATGCATACATACATTACATATAAAATCAATAAAATAAAGAAAATGCATTTACCAAATAATACAAAAAAAAAAAAATAAAAAAAAAAAAAAAAAAAGGAAAAGGAAAAAAAAGGCAAAATAAACAAATTAAAAAACACAACAATGCCTGTCTTAGAAAAATACAAATCGAATACAAATTCATTTTCAGCAATGATTTTTAAATAAAGAAGGGACATCTTGTTTTTGTAAAAATGTCCCACCTCTCCCAAAGACCTTTGAACTTTGCTTCCTGGAGTCTCAAAGAAAAAGTTATTCTTTCCATCACAAAGATTTCATATATTATTTTATACCACTCTTCTATAGTCGGTGCTTCTGTTTTTTTCCATTTCTTTGTAATTGCTTTCCTTGCTGCAATACTTAATATGCCATACAAATATTTATCTTTATTATTTGCAGAGGCCGAGTGTAGAACTCCTGAGAACAGTTCCTCCCAACAAAACCTTGTATTTATTGCCAATATATTAGTTAATTCTGTATAGACTTGTGCCCAAAAGGATTGTATTTCTGGGCAGGTCCAAAACACATGGAAATGATTCGCATTCTGTGAGCCACAATTTCTCCAACAAAGAGGCGATCCTGAGAAATGTGATTTTTGAGCTGGAGTTATGAAAAATCTACAAAGAGTCTTCCAGCCAAAAGCTCTCCAAGAATTTGAGCTTGTGATTTTCCATTGGGATTCACAGTACTTCATCCACATTTCTTCTGGGATAAGGCTGCTAGTTTCTTTCTCCCATTTTTGCCTTATATAGGATGAGCTTATTATTGTAGTTGATTGAAGACTCTTGTATAGTCTTGAAAGTACTTTAGGCACTGAATCACCCTGATAGGCAGAGATAAAAATTTCCAACAATTTGCTATCAAGTTCTAACCTGCCTTCTTTTACAATACTGAGTATGTAATGACGTACCTGTAGGAATTTGTAAAAATCACTGTTGTCTAAACCATATTCATTCTTTAACGTCTCAAAGTCACACATCATCCCTTTTTAAAAAAAAGTGCAATAGGCAGATAGACCCTTTTTGGCCCAGTTTCTGAAGCCTGCATCCATCTTGTTTGGGATGAAATCAACATCATATGGGCACCATCTTAAGATTTTTATATTCATGAGTTGATTTCTTTTTGTAACGATGTTTAACCAAATTTTGAGAGGTAATTTTATCCAGTTATTGCCACTTTCCATTAAACTTCTCATCAACCGTTTATCTCCCAAACAGGCGGGGGCTGGAGCGTCTTGAGACATGTTCAGCTCAATTTCTTTCCACTTAGCTTTGTAGGAGGGATTACACCAGTAATAGAGAGTTCTTAATTGAGCTGCTCTATAATAATCTTTTAAACAGGGAAGTGCAAAGCCCCCCTTACTTTTGGGTAACTGAAGGAATTTATATTTTAGTCTAGGTTTTTTCCCTTGCCAAATAAACCTTGACAGCAATTTATCCCATTCATTAAATTGTTTTTCATTTATTTCGATTGGTAGCACCTGAAAAAGGTATAATATTCTAGGCAGAATATTCATCTTTATTGAGTCAATTCTTGATTCAAGACTAAGTATAGGGATTAAATTCCATCTTTGCATATCTTCCTTTATTTTTTTACTTAAAGGCGTCAAATTTAAAGTGTACAAGTTTGATAATATTTTAGGAATATACACTCCTAAATAGTTAATTTGATCTGAATCCCAATTTACTTTTAAATTTGACCTTAGTTCTGTACTGGGTGTATAATTATAGCTTAAGAGTTGAGTTTTGTGAATGTTCAAATTGAAACCTGATACAGAACCAAACAATTTAAAGGAGGACAAAAGAGCAGGTATCGCGCATTCAGGATGTGACAGATAGACTAAGATATCATCTGCAAATAACGAGATTTTGTGTTCTTCGTCGAGTATGGTAATGCCTGAAATGTTTCTATTCTGTATGACTCGTTGACTTAATATTTCCATATATACAGCAAAAAGTAGTGGGCTTAGTGGACAACCTTGTCTTGTCCCTCTCGCTAATGAGAAATAATCAGAGACCCCCCCATTAATCTTTACCCTTGCCTTTGAACTATTATATATTGCTTGGATAGTTGTAATAAAAGTCTGGTGAAAGCCAAATTTATCTAGTGTTTTATATAGGAATTCCCAACTGACTCGATCAAAAGCCTTTTCCGCATCAAAGCTCATTATCACTGCCTCAAGTTTATGTTCTTCTATATAGTCGATCAGATGTAAGGTACGTTTGATGTTGTCTTGTGTTTGCCTTTCTTGTAAGAATCCTGTCTGATCTAAGCTTATTATTTTGGGGAGAACATTGTCCATTCTTTTTGCTAGTATGTGAGTGAATATCTTATAGTCTTGATTTAAAACACTTATTGGGCGGTAATTTCCACAATCTAGATTATCTTTTCCCGCTTTAGGTATTAAGGAAATCACTGCCTCTTTCCATGAGGGTGGTGCCACACCTGTTTTAAGGACAAAATTAAATGTTTTCTTCAATATTGGTAGTACCAGATCTTTCATTTCCTTGTACCACTCTGATGGAAAGCCATCAGGACCTGGTGCTTTATTTAATTTCAAATTTGAAATGGCTTTATTAATTTCATTATTTGTTATTTGAGCAATTAAAGACAAATTGTCCTTTTCAGTTACTGTAGGCAATTCTATTTGACCCAAGAACTTGTC
Organism: Apricaphanius iberus; assembly: GCA_028564705.1. Taxonomy (NCBI): domain Eukaryota; kingdom Metazoa; phylum Chordata; class Actinopteri; order Cyprinodontiformes; family Aphaniidae; genus Apricaphanius; species Apricaphanius iberus. The sequence continues at coordinate 50,506 of JAPXFQ010000295.1, forward strand.
CAGTTCTAGTTTTTCTACTTTAGGTTGAGAGTATAAGTTTTTGTAAAAGGTTAAGAAAGATTTTTGAATGTGTTTTAGATCATACTGGATTATTTCACTTAGCGGATCTTTTATTTTATGTATCGTATTTTCTGCTTGTTTCTTTTTCAGTCTGTAAGCAAGCAACTTGGCTGATCTGCCACCTACTTCATAATACTTTTGTTTTAAAAAAATCATCTTTTTTTTTAATGTCTTCCGTGTACATTTGATTCAATTCATTTCTTTTTTTATCCATTTCAGTCTTAATACTATGTTCTGGAGAATTCATGTGTTTCTCTTCTAAGTTTTTTAATTCTGTTTGCAACTGATGGAGTTTTCTTTCCTGTTGTTTTTTTAGGTTTGCACTATAGCCTATAATTTTTCCTCTAAGAACAGCTTTACATGCATCCCATAGAATTGGTGGAGACACTTCCCCATTATCATTTATATCAAAGAATTCAGTTATATCTGTTTTTATCTTTTGTTTCATTTGATTGAGGATTCCTGTATTAAGTCTCCAAAGAGTTTGCTTCTTTTCAGGGCATAATTCAAGACTCATATAAACCGGCGCATGATCTGATAGGTCCCTTGTTCCAATGTTGCAGCTTATTACTTTACTTAAGTCATTCTGACACACAAAAAAATAATCTAGTCTTGAAAATGATAAATGTGGATTTGAAAAAAAAGTATAATCTTGTTTTGTGGGATTTAACTCTCTCCACACATCAAGGAGGCCCATTTCCTCCAACAATGCGTTCATATTTCTAGTTACTTTATCTTCTCTAATGCGACAGGGTTTTGATGTGTCCATTTTTGGGTGGAGTCTGACATTAAAGTCTCCACCACAAATTAAAACACCTTGAAGATCAGAAAGTAATACCTCAAAAATCTGTTTATATAATTTCCTTTCTGATCCTGGAGGGGCATAAACATTCAAAAAAGTATACAAAACTCCTTCTAGGTAGCCTCGTATTAAAATAAATCTAACTTCTAGATCTTTGTTTTCATGGACACATTCAAAATTTAGTTTAGTTGAAATTAAGATTGCCACCCCTCTTCTGGGTCCTTTACTATAGGCAGATGAATATTGCTTATATCTCCACCTCTCCAGTTTCTCATGTTCCAAATGTGTCAAGTGTGTTTCCTGGAGAAAAACTATCTCAATCTCTTCTTTTTTTAACTTGGTCATAATTTTATTTCGTTTGATTGGGCTTCCCAAGCCATTTACATTATATGTGGCTACTTTCATAGAGGCTGTTCTGAAAATTCTGCAGTTTCAAACACTGTGTCCCCATTCTTCCATATAAGAATCACAATTTGAGCTCCCAAACATTGCTGATGCATAAAAACAAAAATAACATTCAAAAAATAATATAATAACGAACAAAGCGAAAAAAACAAAAACAAATAATTAAACAGATAGACTTCCAAAACTGTGGCCTTGATTGTGGCCATGTGTCTCTGATGTAAATTAGGCACGGAGGGAACACCTCTTTCTCCAAGTCTTTGGTGAGGGCCCTCAACAGCTTCTAAGCTGATACACAGGTCTATCCCTGATTGGGATCCCGACAATGTCTGTTCTGAGCATTCTATGCCGATTGTCTCATATTTTCCAACATTATTATTTTCCATAGTCAAACACAAACCTGCAGTTATCACATAAACAAGTGTGTGTTTGTTTGTTTTTTGTCTCTTTTTTACGTGTTATCAGTCCCAACCCTTCTTGAGTGATATTGGCTCTATACTTATCAGACATCCTCGCGTCGGTGAACCTCTAGTCACTCTTTTAATCCAGACGCGGTTTTCTTCCGATTTGCTCTGTTCCCGGTAGTTTCCCAGGACAGCCGCTTGAGCTGATCGATAAGAGATCGAAAAGGAAGGTGATGCTTGAAATCATTGTTAACCTTGGTTACCTGCAAAGAAGCGCGTGCAGCCATCATTGCGTTGCATAAAAATGGCTTCACAGGCAGGGATATTGTGGCTACTAAGATTGCACCTAAATCAACAATTTATAGGATTATCAAGAACTTCAAGGAAAGAGGTTCAATTCTTGTTAAGAAGGCTTCAGGGCGTCCAAGAAAGATCAGCAAGCACCAGGATCGTCTCCTAAAGAAGATTTAGCTACGGGATCAGAGTGCCACCAGTGCAGAGCTTGCTCAGGAATGGCAGCAGGCAGGTGTGAGCGCATCTGCATGCACAGTGAGGTGAAGACTTTTGGAAGATGGCCTGGTGTCATGAAGGGCAACAAAGAAGCCACTTCTCTCAAAAAAAGAAGAAACCCATCAGGGACAGATTGATCTTCTGCAGAAAGCATGGTGAATGGACTGCTGAGGAATGGGGCAAAGTCATATTCTCCAATGAAGCCTCTTTCCATTTTTTGGGGGGTATCTGGAAAAAGGCTTGTCTGGAGAAGAAAAGGTGAGTGCTACCATCCGTCCTGTCATGCCAACAGTAAAGTATCCTGAGACCATTCATGTGTGGGGTTGCTTCTCATCCAAGGGAGTGGGCTCACTTACAATTTTGCCCAAAAACACAGCTATGAATAAGGAATGGTACCAAAACATCCTCCAATAGCAACTTATTCACCAAACTGTTGTTGGATTGTTGAAAGAACAATGCATTTTCCAGCACAATGGAGCACCGTGCCATAAGGCAAAAGTGATAAGTGGCTTGGGTCTCGTAACGTTAAAATTTTGGGTCCATGGCCTGGAAACTCCCCAGATCTTAATCCCATTGAGAACTTGTGGTCAATCCTTAAACTGACAGACAAAAACCCACTAAATCTGACAAACTCCAATAAGTGATTATGAAAGAATGGATTGTTATCAGTCAGAATTTGGCCCAGAAGTTGATTGAGAACATGCCCAGTCGAATTGCAGAGGTCTCGAAAAAGAAGGGCCAACACTGCAAATACTGACTCTTTGCATAAATGTCATGTAATTGTCGATAAAAGCCTTTGAAACGTTTGAAGTGCTTTTAATTATATTTCAGTACATCACATATACAACTGAGACAAAGATCTAAAAGCAGTTTAGCAGCAAACTTTGTCAAAACTAATATTTGTGACATTCTCAAAACATTTGGCCACAACTGTAGATGTACATTAACAAAGCATAACAGTTTTAAATTAGGAACAGCAAAAACAAGGAAAATTCCTCAATGGAGGAGAGGTGGAGAAGTAGAATGTGCAACAGAAATAAAATGGGTTTTCTCGGCAACCCTGGTAATTCTTTGTGGAGAAACTCCAGCTTTACTTCAGTTAATTGCATATTTACTTTTACTGCAGTTATTTTATATATACAACATATGGGAAAGAGATCAAATCAAATCAGTCTTTATTTGATAAAGTTTATTAAGCACTAACATGCTCAATAAACTTAAACACATTCTTCTTGTCCAGTTCTCCTCCCTTGAGGAATTTTCCTCGTTTATGTTGTTCCAAATTCAAAACTTTGATCTGTCACGAACTCAGAAGTGAGCAGAGGCTGGTCTCGTCTGACCATCCTGTTGTAGATTGTGAGAACAATACTGTTAACATAGCCAGCATTGTTCTCAGTCTGCTGGCTATCAGTGATGTTTGAAAATTAACAAATCCCTGGCTTTCAACTTTTATTGACTGGAAAAAGATACTGTTTAACCTACCACTGAACTGTATTTTGTAATGAAATGTCAAAAGGATGAATAGAGTAGGCTACCTATATATTGATTTATAGTTGTAGCGGCTTCCACAGTCACTGTAGGTGCTAGGGATGGATTCTTTCTATTTGTATGCGCTTTCAAAAATGCATTGGAGGAATCATTTTCTTGTTTAAGTTTATTTATTTACAACTGGAACAATACATGTTAATGAAAATGTACATGTAAATATGCAAGTACTTTGCAGTTTACAAAGTAAGACGACTGCATCCCAATTTGGATCATACACTTAGAACATATTACAATCAGATACAAGGAATCAAATCTAAATTTTATTTTTGATCCCCTGGAACATTTAAACTCAACAAAAAATGCAAAACCAAAAAGAAAAAAAAAATGCTTACACACAGAAAGCGATAGACGCGACCAAAAAGCATGATACGCCCCTAGCAGGTCGCCAAAACATCCTATGGCAAGCCGAAAGGCTTACAAATCGCCACTCTAAAAGCACGTTTGCCTTAAATCGGTCATAAAAACCGGGTGTCTGGGTGCTGAACAGCTTTGCTCCTGCTGATTGCCTTTGATCAAGAGTCTACCAGATGATCCCGACTTCTGGAGCTGTTCAGCATGAATTTCCCCAGGGCGTGAAGGGGGTCTCCTTGGACAAGCTCAATGAGACTTTATACTGACTGTGTATGAAAAGATTTTAGGATATTTTTAAGTTGGGTGGTGGGGGGAGAGAAAAGTACACTATAACGGATTTGTGTATATGCTAGGTTTCCATGACAACAGGAATTACCAAGATTGTTGTCAAATATTTCCAAAATCAGTTAGATAACTAATTCAGATAATCTACTGCTGGTCAACCCTTTGTGAAGAAAAAAAACGTCTGTGGACATCTGTACGGAGGTGAAGTTATTTCCTGGTGACCAGAGTGTGATCATGGCTGTTTGAGGGACCAGTCGGATGAGCCTGCATGTTCCTCCCTTATGAACCATTTTATGAAGGTGTTTATTGGTTGGTTTCACATTCTATAACTCTACTGCAGTTGGACGCAGAAACTGTTCATAAATAAACTGTCAAAATTTTTCTCCTGATCATTATTTTCTAGTGATTAGATTCACAAACATGCCATATTATTCCTGTGTTTGAAAGTCCTTTCTACAGGTCAACATCCCACACGTTTTTGAATAGGCCTATAATCTGCACTTTTGGACATCTTTATGGGAAAAGTAATTAGATGTTTTTCATATGTGTTGATAAAGAAGACATTTAACTTTGTGACAGTTTTTGTTTTAACTGAATTGACCTAGGAATTACAGAGAAATATACTAAAACTAGAAATATGCATTTAGACTGCTACAGTGGTTACCTGCGCAGAATCTTCAGTTGAATTATAGGCTAGGAGAAAGGTTGATATCATGTGAAACTAACCTATTTGCAGTGAACACTTGATTGCAGTGTATGGTGCTGTTTCCCATTACCTGACCCGTTGTGACGGGGGCAACAGTGGAGTGAATCCACTCGCTCAACAAAGCTCCTACTTCGCCACTGATAAAGTGTGTGGATCTATAGCTGACTATTAAGTGATTCTTTTATGCTTCTAGATTTCCCGCCTGGCCATAGACCCTAACAAGCTTTTCGATAAACATGCACACTCAAAACAGACTGGGCACAAATTACAATGGGCCAGACTGAATATTCTACATAGTCTGGTTGGTCCGTAGATATCAGTCCAAGATTATTAACTCCATTCACATCAGTAACTAGACAGCAGGACCAGGAGCTGCAATAGAGGATGGCCTGTTGCAGCCAGAATGATTTCAGCACAATCACGTTTCCAGGACCCATCAACACCATGGTGAGCACGCCAATGAGGCAAACCATGTGGGTTAAAGTTGAAACAAAGCAAATACCTTTGATCACACATGTAGTTTCAAAAGACACGTCCCAATCCAGGCATAAAATTCAGGCATTGAAGTAAAAACAATCTTACATTTGTTCCAGGCCTTTACACCAGTCATAAATACCAAGCTTTGTTTAGATCAGGAACTTATGAATTGCACCACACTGTGTTTAAACAGGAAGAAAGATAGTTTAGGTCAAGACCTCTATAAAAGTGGGTGTCTGTAAATCATTTTGGGGGAGAACCAGACTCGGGGAGTTTATGATACTTTGGCACACAATGAATGTTTATGTACTGGGAGTGACCATGTCATGTGATGCTTTTCTGTTTGTGTTCAATAAATAGAGATGAGCCCTGTTAGTCAGCGCACACATTTGGTGAGCCCGACCTGCAGGTGCGTCATATAACAAACACATCTGTGTTGTTTCTGCTTGATACCTGGAACAGAATACCACTATTTTGACCCTACTGAGGACTGCTGGATCCTCAAACCATGAACAGAGCAAATTAAAAGTTTTGGAGTTAAGTGAATTATTGATCTGAGTTTAACAGGATGATGGAGAACTGAGGACTGACCGTTGATAACAGACCCGGATCGTTTTCTCAGCAATCTGGCAGAGCTACAACAAATTAATAGGTAAATGTTGGTCTGAAAATTCTCCATTTTAATGTTAACTCTGTTTCTTTAAAGGAAAAGAGGAACGTGCGAGACAGTTCTGAGTGTAGGCGGCTTTCGTTGGAGAGAGACGTTTCCTCCAACGACAGGTGTTGTAGGAATGAAGGATTCCTAGACCTAGCCTGGTACTGCTTGACTGAACATCACAAAGCGTGCATAGAAAAAGGTCTGCGTTCCTGGAATTGATTACTGATAGACAAGGTCAGTGTGAATAGATTACTGACAGAAAAGGTCAATGTGAATAGAGGACTAGTATTAGTTATATAGTTTTGGAGTGAATGTGTGTATATGGAGAGGAACTGATAGAGAAACACCCTCCAGAGAGAGTGTTTTGAATCTCTACAGTTAAATAACTCTTCATTTAGGGGAAAAAGTTGGATTGGATCTAAAACTCTGGTTGTTTTGCGAATTTTAAACGCCCAGTAGATGTCCGCTCTGACAGGAAAAGCCTGGAAGAGTAGAAGCTTGACATCTGAGGACAACCAGGGGTCTTATCATTTCTGATCCATCAAATTAGATTATTTTATTGACATGATGGCTGAACAAACAGAGACAAAACCTCACACCCCAGAACTGGGGAAACGGTGGTTAACTCTGTAACAATAACTAGGAGTATATAAAGTTAAATTCGTACCAATGATATCACACACTAATCAGGAAGAGGGTAAGTTAGCACGGACTTTGTGGTGTTTTGGGGGCGATAGGCCAGTGAATGAGTGGATAAATATCTGTCAGTCTTTGTATAAACGGGAAAGAACGGAGAAAGTGTGTGTGTGTTGAGATCTCAACTCTGTGTGAAAGCTGGGGTCTTACGATTGAAAACTCGAGTATAAACTATTATCTAAAAAATATATAAGTGTGTGTAGTGGTGGATAAGTGAAGTGAACTATATATTTAAGATTTGTGCTGTCTGTCAGGGTCTACAGAGCGTTTTTCGGAGTGCCGGCACCGAAAAACTAGACACTGTTAGATACAGAGTTTTTTGACATATTAGTATAAATCTCTGAATTAAAATAATTTAATGAGGATATAAAAATCAGCTCGTAAAATTTTCTAGCTTCATTATTTTTCGGCATGGGACATTTACATGAGGCAAATGGTGGTCACACCAGATACTGACGGGTTCTGAGTCCCCAGACCCCCAACAAAGCAAAAAAACTGCACATTCCAGGGTGGACTTTTATTGTGGGCAGTATAAGGTACACCTGTGCACTAATCATGATGTCTCATGAAAAATGGGAGCAGAAACAAAGGTTTTGCATTTATATTTTTGTTGATTGTAGTTTGGGGTGATTAGCCACAGTGTTTATCAGTTTACATGTCCTGCTGTTGCTGTGACTCCATTCAGTCACGGCATCACTGACACCCCTCAGCTGATTGGTTGTTATGCCGCGACTTGAAGTTCTAGTTGAGATTTCTCAGATTTCTGCTGCAGACATAAAATGCAGCACGTATTTTGGGTCGTGCCTGAAATGTATCAGCCGCATTAATTGTCGCGTAAATCAGGCAGAAAAGCTTTTTCACAATGCAAATCTGCTTCTGACGTGTCGCGGGTCCCAAGTCGTGCCTAATCTCGCTCCTCAATTGACTTTACATGTAAATCAGACTCTCTGTTCGCGTCTATCGCGCTTGGTGTCTAAGCACCATAAGATGACAAACTGGTTACATTAGCAGTTACTGTCAGGGGCGCTGCTAAGAATTTTGGGCCCTATGACAAGAATCTTTGCAGGGCCCCCAACACAGCTGAGATTTTTTTCATATTGATTTACATAAAATCGTGCACTTTATGGTATTTTTACTATCATTCTCATATATTTAAGTCAATCAGACTTTATGTGAATCATATATAACTGCTTCTGTACTGCTGGACCACCTTAAGTTCATTGTTTTGTGCTTGCACTAGCAATGTAAGTGGATTACAAATTATTTACTCTTATTTTAGCAAATTGTTTGAAAAGTGGTATTGGACAGATGGTAAAACACAATCAGGATTTAAAAAAGATAGGTCTATACATAATAAAATCAGATTAGTCCTTGATTTAGTAGATTATAATTCTGTGATTGAGGATAAGGGTTTCATTTTAATTTTTGGATCCTTACGTAGCATTTGATTCTGATGAACATACATGTATTATAAAAACGTCAGAATATTTTGGATTCTATAAAGAGTTTATTAAAGCGATACATATTATGTATGAGGATATAAATAGCTCGGTTTCTCTCCCCCAAGGAACACCTAAAGGGTTCACTATCAATCGTGGAATCCGGCAGGGCTGTCCCTTTTCTCCCTAATTATTTATTTTAGCTGCTGAGTTATTAGCTATATCTAAAAAAAAAACCTGTCCAGATCCCTTCGGTAATAGTAACACAATTTGAATATTTTCTAAAGCATTGGGATTCTATTTACATTAAAAAATGTGAGCTTATGTCAATACATGATATAGAGCAAACTAACTGATATGGGATTGCAGTTAAATGAGGTAAAAGATACTAAAACATACTAAAACCAGAGAAGACTTAAATATTTTACCTGTAATAAAAAAGTAAATCTATACTCACCTCCTGGTTGCAGGCAAGTCCTTGCAGGCAGAAGCTCTGATAGAAATCCTCTGCCAGCTACTGTACAAACTACTTTGAGCTGTTTGGGAGGCTTCAATGCATCTCTTGAAGATGATGGGGAATTGTGTTACTATACGATCCCCTATGTTGTCAAATACAGTATGATCCATCTCATGCCAACCACCCTTCACAGAATACTTTCATATTATCTGATCCAGAATGTTTGTAAACGAAATTGAAACAGCGCAAAATCCTTTATAGAAATGATCATATTATTATTCACATGATAAATATTCAAAATAATTTTATTAAAATTCACATAGTTTTAGGAAAAGTCAGATACCAACAAGGCTTCATTACTTAATTTGACAAAGTTATTTCATATGCATATTTCAAAAGGTTCAAAATGTGTATTTCACTGTTCAGAATGATCAAGACCTCATTTTGAGAGAGGCAGGTTCAACTGATGGTCAATATAACATCTTAAATTTGACTGCATTTATAAGTTAACAGAGAAAAAAAGGGGGGTTATTGAGCTAACGTGGAGAAATTTGAGCAAAGCTGCTGTATCATATCAACATCACGTGAAGATCTACAGAGCTAATCCAGTAATGAGTTAGCAATAATTTAAGTCCAAAAACTTCACTTTAACTGAATAATGTGCACTTTGATGCAGCAGTAACTCACTATGAAATGTGCTGAAACCACATAGTGAACCAAAATGCATAAACAACCATGAATACAGTGGTTTTATACTCTTTGCATCTCGACATAGGGGCTGCTGGCTATCAGCAAGACCGAGTCAACAGCCGAAGCAGATGAGGGAATCTCTCTGCAGCGCTTCTGAACAAGTTTACAAGTACAGTCTAAAGAAAAAACATCAAATTGACAGCATGTCAGATGGTAAACTATCAATTTTCCTGGCACTGTATCGCATCATCATGCCCAAATAAACCAGGAGCAAGTATTTATTACTTACCAATCCAGTAGCAACGTGGCTAGTTCAGCATCCAGACATCCTCCTGTCTCTCACAGTGGCTGACACACAAAACTGAAAAGTTGTAACACTGGGTTTTAGAAGCTAATCCTACTTTGACCTAAATTGAGCAACATTTTGACAGAAAAGATCTTCCACAGCAGTGAAGGGAAGGAATTGTTCATGTAGGCGAAGTGCTGTGCACATTTCGCATGTGCCGCTGCTAGTGTCAGACAATACCATTCAGTAAGGGAGAGGGGTGAAATGATATCATTCATAATTCGAGGATTTTTTTATATCGAATACCAAACATATATAATTTTCTTATTTTAACAGATCAAATGAAATATTTCATTTAATAAACTTACACAAGACAATACATTTTGATAGCCCTCAAACGGCCCCCTGTCTGTGCCGTGCCCTCAGAATCGTCCTAACCCCCACCCACCGGCGCCCATGGTTACTGTAACCAGTTAGTGAAAACAATCAGTTTTAATTCATAACCAGTTTACTAGGCTTACATTACATTGCAGTAATTATGTAAAAAAAACTGTGTGTTAAATAGAAATAAATATATTACAAAAATATAGCCATAAACACGTCCATCTTTTAGTTTAATGAATATAATAACATTTTCAGTTTTGAATATACATTATGAAATGGATATTTAATTAGAAAAGTAAGAATTAGAATATACAGATTTGTGCGAAAGCCGTAAATCCTGGTAAACCCGTAAATACCATAAACCTTTTCATTAAAAAGTTAAAAATTAAAACAACCTTAACATGGGGCGACTGTGGCTCAGTGGTAGAGTAGTTGGCTTGCAATCGGAGGGTCGTAGGTTCGATTCCAGCTTCCTCCAGTCACATGTAGATGTGCCCCTGGGCAAGGCACATTAACCCCTGGTGTGCCCCTGGGCAAGGCACTTAACCCCCAAATTCTACATTGTCCTACCGAGCCATGTTGGGTGTCGGTGTATGAATGCGAGTGTGAATGGGTGAATGTGGCTTCAATGTAAAGCGCTTTGAGTGGTCAGTAAGACTAGAAAAGCGCTATATAAGTTCAGTCCATTCAGTCCATTTAACATTAAAATACATTTTTTGAAAAGTGGAAATCTGTTGACTGCAACAATGGAAATCTGTTTTGAGTCTGTTTGGTTACTGAAACTTTCTTCTCCTTCTCATTTCCTTACCATTAATGTTTTGTCTTTTTCTTTGCTTTTGTTGTCTCCGTTTTTCTAAATAGAGGTCATGAAATGCATTCCATGACCTTTGAAGAAAGATCTTGTGTTTCTGTTGACGAGCAGTACCCAGCACGAGGCAGTGTCTGCAGCCAGACCTCTCTCATTCTTTAAAAAATGGTTGTGTAATTGCACTGGATGGCTGTCTACAGCAGATGGCGACTTCTTAATGTGGGATCATTTTAATATTCACCAAGTGAGGTTTTACAGTTTTTCTGAATGGCTAGAACCAATTTCTTGATATCTCCACCCATTTTCTCCAAACCTCAAAGACAAAGCTATAAATCTTAACACTCACCAAAGCCCTGACTTTTCTGTCACAATCAAACTTTCATGTAAAAAAATATTCATCATGTATTTAAAACCAAATACTTTGTTCCCCTTAAACAAAAAGTATCAAATATATTCCTATATTCATCACATTTGTTAGACATGTCATCAAACAATTAAATTCAGCTTTTATTTGAAAGTGGGGTTGGTGATGTTTTTCTAAAACACTTTTTGAAATGCTGCTAAAATGCTCTTTACATACAGATAGGACCAATGAATTAGGTGTTTTGTTAGGAAAAATATAAACCTAATAGCCTCTGAAGCGTCAAATCATGAATAAACCTCACCAGATCATCTAGAACAGGCTGGTCAGGATGATTGACTCCTAGATCCATCTTCCCTACTGGCTGCAGAGAACTTTGTATCTTGAAGGATGGCTGAGGGGAGTGTTGAATCTTGGAGGCCAGTGATGTAGAACCTTTCATCTTGAAAGCAGGCGGTGATACAGAACCTTGTGTCTTGGTGGCCGGTGATGCAGAACCTTGTGCCTCAGTGGTTGGCGATGCAGAAACTTGTGTTTTGGTCGAGGCCAGCAGACAAGACAGAGGAGGTCATCTTTGGACCAGAAGCTCTTAAAAAGAAACTGCTTAGTCAATCATTTCATTTGGATTGCCTACTGAGCCTCAGTAGGTTGAGTAGTTGTCTTGCAATCGGAGGGTCGTAGGTTTGATTCCAGCTTCCTCCAGTCACATGTCGTTGTGCCCCTGGGCAAGGCCCAAATTGCCTACTGATAATTGTATCGGTGTATGAATGTGTGTGCGTTTGTGAGTGCGAATGGTTGAATGTGGATCCAGTGTACAGCGCTTTGAGTGGTCAACATGACTAGAAAAGCGCTATAGTAATTCAGTCCATTACCATTAAATTGGCCTCCAGGAATCCCCTTAAGAACGAAGGCATGACCTTTTAAAGCCCATTTCAAACAGGTTTCAAATTAATTCAGTTTATTTATATAGCACTACTTCACAACAAATGTAATCTCAAGGCACTTTACAAGAAAAGTAAGCATATAGTGACAGTGAAGAGGAAAAATGCCCCATTTAACAGGAAGAAACCTCCAGCAGAATCTGGCTGAGTACATTTAAGCAGATTTCGACCTCAGCTGGCCTGATGGTTTTAAGCCTTTGTTATTTTCAAAATGCTGCATAGTAATTGTTTACACTATCCGTATCGCTACCAAATGTCCTGATTCCTAGGCAATTGAGAGCCCGGAAGGGTGCATCGCCATTTGTGATCTGACACACTAAAGCTAACAATGCTAGCAGGAAAAAAGTAGACTCTAAAAATAACTCAAGCTACGTTTTCAATTAACATCAATTCAATTTTGTGGTGAAATGTATTTATTTTCTTATCAACTTTACTCATCATCGTGTATCTTCTCTCAATGACTCTCAACTCTTGTTTCTCTTCATGGACTACAGTGTTTGACGTCTAATTTGACGTCAAGATATCAAAATTACATATTGTACCTTTAGGCCTAGTTTATACTGCAGCAGACCTTCAGCAAGTTTGCACCCAGATGCAAACATATTGATTAATAAATTGTTCTTTATTCTTCTTCGTTGCTGTGTCAGTGTTGCAACTTGTAAATGCAACCCCCCTCAAGGAGCAATGATCAACAGAAAGTACGTTTTGATCGGGGTGGAAAGCCTTTTACTAGAAGTGCAGCTCATAGAATACTCTAAAAACGCACGTAAACAGAGTGGTCCATTTTGTTCTCGCTGATGTTGAGCTGACCAATCATCAGCATACACAGTAGACAGAGACGGATAGTTCGAAAATTTGGCTCTACTCCATCTGTGCTTGCGTAGGTGACAGACAGACCCTGCGTCGAAAGAAAATGGCATGTGTCTATCCGTTCTGAAGAAGACGGAGACATATAAACTAGGCTTTAGACTGTTGGAGGACAGACTGACTATATTTCTTAACTCTGCTAGTTTTCTCTTCTACTACCCTCCAGTTGTACTTTTGTTATGATTATTTTGGATATTTTGCTTTTTCTCAGAGTTTTTCTCTCCATAGAAGCTACACTTGGTCTCGTATCCTGCTCAGCCAAAATGGCCTGTTGGATGGGGAGCATTGATTTAGATGATGCTCCCAGTTAAATTTTTTTTCAATGTCTTAACTTTTTACTTTCTTTAATATAGAAAGCACTCTTATATTAGCTCTTTTCATTCTTTCTGTGTATCCACTCTGTCGTCTCGAACCGCAGACAGACGCGGCAGCTGGTCGGTCATTCTGAGCCTGGTTCTTCCTGTTAAAAACTTGTCAAAGGACGCGGGAGAGAGCTAGGGGGACGAATTACAGCGTTAATGATCAGTTTCCGAAAGAAATCCTGGACAGAAGATGCGTGTTATTTCCAATTAGAAAAAAACATATTAGTGAGGGCAGTAGGGCTACGGTTAGTGTGGATAAACTGTATGTTAACGGTCAGCTGTTTAGGGACCCTCAGGTTACTCCTTGGCTTTATTAGTCATATTTAACAGAACCAAGACAGAATTAGCTTTATCAGACAACTATAGTTTAAAAAAAAAAAGCACAGCTCAGCAGGCTGTTTTTGTTTGTTAATGTGGGTAGGGGCAGGGCTGTGCACTAGATTGCTTTTTCTTTTTTTTCTTTCATTTTTTCTTTTTCACTATTATCTTTCTCACATTTGTACCACCAAATCTCTTTATCACCTTTTTTCCTTTTTCTCTCTCACACACACACAGACTTTTATCATGGCATATTCATGTTTTTCCATCATACTTTCATTCTGTACACACCTGTATGGTGCATTATTTACCCGCTTTATCTCTGCTTCTGGTTTTTTTTCAATCTGGCAACCCCATGGACAAACCAAAATTACACCTATATTCATCCTTGGCGATAGTACATATCTAAGGTTTATCTTAGCTCTATGAATCCTGTAAAATTTATAACATGGAATATTCGCGGCGCTAGCTGCAGAGATAAAACCATTAAGATTTTCAACCATCTTACAAGACTGAAGGCAGATGTCGTCTTACTACAGGAGACTCATAAATCAAGTTCAACAGCTAATGATTTAAAAACACCAGAGTATCCTAATATATTTTCTTCATGCTATAACTCTAGACAACGAGGAGTAGCAATATTAATAAATAGAAATACTAATTTTAAAGTAATAGACACAGCTACAGATCCAGAAGGTAGATTTATAATATTAAAACTATTTATAAATAACCAAAAGTTATGTATAGTTAGTATATATGGTCCAAATGTTGACGACCCCTCATTCTTTCATACTTTCTTCTCGGTTCTGGCTAATCACATGGATTGCTCACTTGTTCTTGGGGGAGATTTCAACTTTGGACTAAATGAAGAAATAGACAGGCTCAGTACAGCAGGGACTCAGCGCAGATGGCAATCCATAGATATAGTTAAACAGTACATGAGCGATTATGGACTCTGCGATGCATGGCGATCGCTTCATCCCAACGACAGAAAATACACTTTTTACTCAAACGTACATCATTCTTATTCTAGATTGGACTATTTGTTAGTCAGCAGCTCACTGTTGAATGACATTTCAGACACTGAGATACATCCTATAGTGATCAGCGATCACGCTCCTGTTTCTTTAAATTTAGCAAATAAAATTGCAACCCTTCAATATAAAAATTGGAGATTTAATACATCATTACTTAAGGATAAAGAATTTATTAAATATATTGAAAAAGAATGGGCTTCATACATGGAATTTAATGATCTCCCTGGTATGTCGCCATCCACTTTATGGGAAGCAGAATTTCATTCTCATCAAATAAAAAGAGAACAGAAAATAAACATGTTCAGGAATTAGAAGAAACTATTAAATCATTAGAACCTTCCCTGGATAAAGAGAGCTTAAGTAAAATAAGGAAAGCAAAATTAGAGTTAAATGAAATTATTAATAAAAGGACGCAGTTCTTAATCCAAAGACTTAGAATAGAAAACTTTGAACATAGTAATAAATCAGGTAGCTTCTTAGCTAATCAGTTAAAAATAAATAAAGAAAAAACAACTATATCTGCAATCAAAGACAAAACTGGGAATATAATATATGACCCTGAAAAAATAAACAACACTTTCAAAGAATTTTATGAGACGTTATACACACCAGAGATAAACCCTTCAAATAATGATATTGTACAATTTCTGGATAAAATAACTCTTCCTAAACTTTCAGACAGTCAAGCAAAGGCCCTGGATTCACCGCTAACAGTGTCTGAACTCCAGGAGGCCCTCCAATCTATGCCTAATAATAAAGCTCCAGGTCCAGATGGATTTCCAGCAGAGTTCTATAAAGAATTCTGGAATATTCTGGCACCAACATTTTACAAAATGTTACAGGAAACAAAGGAAAATGGTCGAATACCACCAAACATGAATTCTGCCTACATCAATCTTCTATTAAAACCAGGAAAAGACCCTATGTCTCCTACCAGTTATCGTCCGATTTCTCTTATCAATGTGGATCTGAAAATAATTTGCAAAGCTCTTGCAAGAAGGATAGAGAAAATAACACCTCTAATAATCCACCCGGATCAAACAGGTTTTATAAAAGGTAGGCTCTCTTCCACAAATTCACGTAGATTAATAGATTTAATAGATTATTCCCACTGTAAAAACGTCCAAACCAATATATTATCTTTAGATGCAGAAAAAGCATTTGATAGAGTTAACTGGAAATTTTTATTTGCAGCCTTAAATAAATTCGGATTCAGTAATTCTTTTGTAAACTGGTTAAAAATATTATACAGCTCACCAACAGCATGTATTAGGACCAATAATCAAACATCATCAAGGTTCTTTCTTCAGAGAGGTACCAGGCAGGGATGTCCACTTTCTCCCTCCCTCTTTGCTATTTTTATTGAACCATTAGCAGCAGCAATCAGGCAAAATAATAATGTTAAAGGTATACAATGCAACAAAATAGAACATAAAATCAGTTTATACGCAGATGATGTACTACTTTTTCTACAGCATTCACAAACTTCCTTGTATCAGGTAATTGAGTTAATAAAATCTTACTCAAGAGTTTCAGACTATTCCATAAATTGGTTAAAATCTACAGTCCTTCCTATCAACTGTTCTTAAGAGTCCTGTTGCTTTGCAGCTCCGGTCCGGAAATATTACATATCTAGGTATCCATATCTCACCAAGACTGGCAGACTTATCTAAGCTAAACTACGTCCCACTTTTAAAAAAAGTGGAAGATGATCTGGCAAGATGGAAATCCCTTCCAATATCACTTATTGGAAGGGTAGCTACAATAAAAATGATGGTTTTGCCTAGAATCAATTATTTATTCTCAATGATCCCATGCAAACCATCACCTGATTGGTTTAGATCTCTGGACTCTTCCGTTTCTAAATTCCTTTGGAAAGATAAACCCCCACGTATCAGCTTAAAAACACTACAGAAGTCCAAAGATAAAGGAGGTCTAGACCTACCAAACTTTCGTCATTATTTCTTAGCCAACAGACTCCAATACACATCAAGATGGGTAAAACACAGTTATATCGATGATTGCTGGGTAGATGTAGAACAGACACTATGCAATAAGATAAAACTTTCAGATCTACCTTTTGTTAGCTCAAATATAAAACAAAATGAATGTTTCAAAAGTATAAATATCAGCTCCTCTCTGACAGCTTGGTGGGAATTTCTTAAAATGACAAAGACCTCACTAGTCCCATGCAGGCGTACACCCATCTGGAATAACCCGGATATCTTACAAAAAAAAATGCATGATTAACTTTCCGGGCTGGAGTTGTAAAGGAATTGAATACCTGGAGCATATATTTGATGGAACAGACTTTATCCCCTTTAATACATTGGTTACACAATTCGGGATTAACAAGAATAAATTCTTAGAATACCAACAAATTAAATCAATTATAAAAAATAAATTTAGGCTCAATACAGTTGATTTACAAATTCCAGGAAAAGTTTTAGACTTCCTTAATCTTAACCCTCCCAAACTGCTATCTAAAATATACAAAAAATTAAATAGAATAGATGAATCAATAGCCCTTTCTATTTCAAAATGGGAGATGGACTTGTCCATCTCAATAGACCAAAACCTCTGGTCTCAAATTTCATTAAGAACCTTCAAATTTCTTAAGAATCCTAATCTACGATTAATACAATATAAAATCCTTCATAGAGTGCATTTTACAGGGCAACGGATGTTCAAGATGGGTTATACGCCGTCTGATACCTGTTTACAATGTACAAGCAATCTACCAGACAATTATATTCATGCTCTTTGGTTCTGCCCACCTGTTAAGAAATATTGGTACCAGATATGTGAAGATCTATCAAAGTGTCTGAAATGTAATATCACACCTGCTCCCAGAGTTTGCTTGCTGGGAAATATAGATGAAGTTACCATGGATACAAAGTCTATGCAATTATTTTACATCGCCTTATGCATCGCTAAGAAAAATATCCTCTTGAACTGGAAAAATAAAACTACTCTGAATATTAATCAATATAGAGATCTCCTTCTGGATTACATTGGTTTAGAAACGGCATCTGCCTCCACATCTGATCAATCTTTCTGGTCACCCTTGATCAGTTCCATCACCTAGTGGGGTCGGGCCCTAGATTCCGTTCTGTGGGACACGGTTGCCGATGTGGAGCTAAGGGTTGGTGGTGACTGCGGGGAGGTCCTTGGGGGTGGGTCCGCTTGCGGTTCGGCGATAGGTGCCGAGACCCTCGCCTGGGGTGGGACTTTGGGGTCTTTGTGTGGTGACTCCTAGTGGCTGCATGCGGCGCCTTAGAGGGGTCGTGCAGGCGGACGCGGGTTACTGGCCTGGTGCTGTGCTGCTCTGGGGGGGTCTGGACTGGGCCTGGGGCTCGGGGTTCTGGGGCGGCGCGCCCCCCGGCTGGGGCCCTGGCGGGGCTTGGCCGGGGGGGGGCTGTGGTCGGCCGGTGGTTGGCGGGCGCTGCTGCCCTTTCCATCTCCCCGGGCTGGTTCCTGTCGCTTGCTCCCCGGTGGCCGCTTGCCGCGTCCGGGCGTCGGCGAAAGGCCGTGGCGGGTGGCCGGCGTCTCCGGGCCCGATCGGCTATATTCACACTGGACATGGCTCCTGGGTCTTGGTCTTAGCCCTCGCGGGGGTGCTGGGGTGGGGGGCTCTGGCCGGTGTTGGTCGGCCTCCACAGTGACTGACCAGTTGGTGGGGTGTGGGCTGGTGGGTGGACGTGCTGGGTTCTGTTGCCACCCGGCCATCGGGCGGTAGAAGCAAGGCTGGAGGATGTCGGCCTGGGGATTGGCTGCCCGGGACTTCGGTCTGCTCACGGGGCTGGCGCGGCATGTCCGGGGTACCCGAGTCGGTGGTGCGCCGGGTTCCGGCCTCGGCCCGGGGGTCCTCTGACGCTGGCGGTGCCTGGGGCGTCTCTTATTGGCGGGGAGGCTTTTTACCATCTAGCACAGGCGCTCTTTTTAACGGGGTGCGCTTGGGACGGGAGGGGGGAGGGCGTTGAGGGTGAGGGGGGGCTAAACTCAACCTGGGTGTCTAGTGACATGTGTCTTGTTAGCAGTGTGAATGTTGGGGAGGATTTAGATATGCCCCTGGCATGGGGGCTGGTGGATTGCCGGGGCCCCCATGGGGCTCGGCGGTACCGCTGCCGTGGGCCCCGACTGGACGTGCTGGGGCCTCCCACCCCTGGTGGATCGGGCCGAACGGGGGTGCCTATTGGAGTCAGCAGGGGAGCTGGCTCCCTGGGGTTGACAATGGTCACCCCAGTTATTTTCTCCCCATCCCCATGCCTCTGTCCACCTGCTCCTTCATTCTACCATTCACAAGGCCTTGGGACGTGGGCACGTCACTGGGGTGCGGGATGGAGCTTCCGTCTTCGCTACCCGGTGGCGACCTGGGTCCCGATTTTATTGAGCAACTTAGACACTACACTTGCAACATTTACAGGGAACGCACATGTAGGGACCTGGCGGTGTGGCGCCACAGGCGAGGCCCCCCCGTTGAGGGGGCCTCGCCTGTGGTGCCGGCACCCACTGGTTAAACGCATCTAGACACTGAGGGCCCGGGGGGGGAGATGGGGGTACCCGGCAGTATTCCCATGTCCCCCCCCTCTGTTTTAAGTGCAGATTAGAACAACACGCAACAACACCACATTGAGCTGGGGGAGAGAGGCTGGGGGGTCTTTCCACACCCCTGTTCGTTGGACCATCAGGGGTCGGAGCCCGGATAGAACATCACGCCGTCTGGTCGGGGTCCTGGGCTGGTGGGCTGCTCTTGCCGGTGTGGGGCCTTGGCGGTCTACTTGTCCCCGTCCTGGTGGGCAAAGGGGTCTGTCTCCTGGGTGCAGGGGCAGGGTTCTCTACCGGGGTGTCTGTCCCTGGGCAGACACCCCATACGTACACTGGAGTATAGTGTACGTATGGGGAGTATGAATGAGGGTATAGCGTCCTTTTTTCGTATGTCCTGTATTTGTAAGAATGTGTACACAAGAAAGGGAGGGTACGTATGAGTGTCTCTGTCTGTCTATGTCTACCTGTCAGGTTGGGTGTTTGGCTGCTCTCTGGCCTGATGCGTCTTCTTCCCTCCCCGTCACTCCCCGTCGGTGATGGTTGCTCCTGCCCGCTGGTTGATGATGACTCTCGATGCCTGGGGCTGGGGGTCCCGGTTGCGGCCCGGCTCGGTCCTGGTGCATGTCGGGCGGGTCCTGAGTGGTCCGGTGTGTCGGGCGGCCGCTTTTTCGGGCCGATGTCCTCCTTGGATTGACTGGGGCACCTCTTATGGGGGTGCCGGGTTTGTAGAATAGGTTGGTGCCGTCCGGTGGATCGGTGGGGACCGTGCCTGGCGCCCAATCCTCCTGCCGGTTCCAGGACTTCAGCTGGCTGGTCTGTTCACCGGGTGGGGCTGTCCGGCATTGGCTGGGCCCCTGATCTTGGCGCCCCACGTGGGGCGGGATCTGGACCCTGGAGCTGGAAGATCTGGATGTCCAGGTGCCGGCTGGGCGCGGCCTGGGGAGGGCATACATCCGCTGTGGCTCTTGCTGTGGCTCCCTGGCGTGTGGATGTGTGGAGGCGGGCCGGGTTGTTGGCGGTGGGTATTGGTCCGGGGTGGCGGCGGCGTGTGTTGTCCGTCGGTTGGCTGCGGATCCTCCTTGCCTGCGGCGGCGGCGGGGGGGCCCTTGTCGGCTGGTCCCTGGTTGGGGCCCCGCTGGGGGGCGGGGTGCCCCTGGTCCCCGTGGCCTCCGGTTCCTGATCCGGGCCCGCCCTGGCGTAGCCGGTTACCGGCGGAGCCCTTGGGCTGGTTCGCCCCTCTGTTGGTCCGGTTTCTTTTCTTCACCTTCTTCCTTTCTCCCTTCTTGTCTCAGTTTAATGTCCATGACGTCAGGAAATTGAACCCACAGTAATCACTAATAAAGATTTTTCATACATATACATCAAGTGGCGTACTACAGCGAAGCTGTAATACTCTGCTTGGGAAAGTAAAACTGTTGGGCTTGTACTTGGTACTCAGACACCAATTCTGAGTAGCATACTGCTAGACAGGACACGTTAAAAAAAAAAAAAAAAAAAAAAAAAAAACGTAAAAACAAGCAAATAAAGACAAACTGCTACCAATATAATGCAAAACGCGTCAATTAGTAAATGTTATAAGCTCTTTAGAAATACTCAAGTCATGGGAAGTAACTTTTTACAATAGCTTTGTTAGAACTTGTAAATGCTTTTTTAAGTATCCCACATATTATCCTGAGGTATACAATGTATGGTTTAAAAGTTGTGAAAATATGATAACTACACCAATAAAAACACTGACATTAATTAATGTTTTTTTTCTTTGTTTTGTTAAAAGTTTGCACGAAATATTTAAATATTTAAATGACAATTTGATAATTTATCTTGTATCATGCCTGGGTAAATTAATTTATTCACTTTTGAGAAGGTATATAATGTTAAACCTAACATTTTGAATATAACATTTCTGATGCACTCTCTCAATCTCTGTGTCCTACATTTTCTTAAAACAGTAAGAAATTCAAATACCAGCCTAATAGTAATGACTGAAATTTCATGATTTGGACTTAAATCATAACCTCTGGCCAAGCAAAAACGAAAATGGCTTTTCAGTTTTCCATAAAAAGTTAACAATAATTGCTAAAAGGACAAACTAAAACCACCATAAGGGATAACAATGATAATTGTTTGGTGGTCCTTTTAAAAAAACGTATTGCTAAATAAATTTCACAGATTGTGTAGTGATGTTGAATTCATAGGAAGAAAATGTGTAATATGGTAACATGGTTTTTAATTGTGCGATGTGTTTTTCTATGGCACACAAAAATCATTTTGTGTACATTATTTTATTCCATTCCATTTTTTATGCTTCAATTAAATACTTATGTTTTGTTAAAAACAATGTGTTTTCTCATCATTAAAAATCTGATCACAATTGATTAAGAAAATATTATCTGCAAAAGGCTCTGCCCAACCAGAATGAGCACTGTTGAAAAAGCTGTTTGCTTGGTAGATGGTTTGAAATGAAAGGGAAGTGCATTGTGTTGCTTGGTTGGATTGTCCTCTTACCCACTGTCTTAACCACTTGGCCGCTACTTGAAAGCAAACTTCAAAATGGAGCATTACAGAATATGGACCTCTCACTCCACACCAATGCTGCATTGTGAGCATTGCAGAAAGAGCACCAAAGTGCTTATTTCTGTTCCATCAAATTGGGAGCCTGGGAGGCAGGATTGGAGTGCTCGCCTCCAAAAATTGCTGCCAAGATATGCCACTGACTTTTCAACCAGCTTTCAGTTGTAACAGCATAATACTGGAGCGGAGAAGAGGGGTTTCTGTGTTCATCCTTTTTTGTGAATATTGGAGGATGGTAAAAGTTCTGTGTATCTATGTATCTATTAGGGATGTGACAATACATCCAGTCCACAAAATGAGACAAGATTTCAACCACGGTGTTACTGCTCTTAATTGGCCAGAAAAAAACTGACCAGAAACTCATAGAGATCTATAGGGTATTGTCAAGAGGGAGATGAAAGATGCCAAACCCAAAAATGCAGAGGACCTGAAGGCCACTATCAAAGCAATCTTGGTTTTAATTTCAATTTAGCAGAAGCACAGGCTGAGCCCTTAATGCCCCACTGCACTGGTGGAGAAATGAAAGCAAATGGAGCTCCAAACAAATAAGCCTGACGTTTCTGCTTAAAATCTTTTTTATTGATCATGCTAATTATGTGAGACACCGAGTTTTGGGTTTTCATTTTCTTCAATCCATCATAATCAAAATTACAATAAATAAAGGCCGGAAAGATTTGTTTCCTCTATGTTCAATGAATTTATATAAAGTTTCACCTGTCTGAAATGAGTGGCAAAAATTGTTGAACTTTTTCTCGATATTACGATACAATACATATGCATGCTGCAGTGTTAAATGTGTTAGGAGGCACTACTAGACTGTTATTTGACAAAGAAAGCATAACTTCTTAAAAATGCAAGGCAAATAGAGTTAAAAAAAAGCAAGGCAGTTTTATTTTATGTATTGCACACTTTCAATAACAGGGTAATTTAAAGTGCTTTACATGATTCAGTATTAAAGAAACAAGCCAAACATTATCTAAATGCATGTAAAAGTTAAAACAGCAATTACAATATAAGGGACAATGTGGAGGTAAAATCTTGCTAGTTTCAGAATCACTAGAATTATTTTCATGTCCAGACAGTGCCAGTAATTTTAAGAAAGCATGAAAGGAATAAAAACATGAAAAGCAAAAAAGCATGGCAGGTAGAAACAGCAATTAAGAATAAAACACAAAAAGCATAATACATGAAAACCATAAAACATAAAACATTGGAGCGATTAAAAAACTGTCATTAAGGCAGCTCAAAACAGATGAGTTTTAAGTTTTGATTTAACTTAGCTCAGTGTTTGAGCAGCTTTGCAGTCATCTGGAAGTTTCTTCCAGATAAAGGGAGCATAGAAACTAAAAGCTAAACTAAACTAAAAGCTGCTTCCTCATGCTTTTTTCTGATTCTAGGGATGATTAGTAATTTAGAGTTTGAAGACCTGAGTGATATGGGGGGTCGGTATAATGACAGCAGGTCTTCAACATATTTCGATTTTCAGCCATTTAATGTTTAAGTATTTTAAAGTTGATTCTCTGAGCTACAGGGAGATTATCTATCTATCTATCTATCTATCTATCTATCTATCTATCTATCTATCTATCTATCTATCTATCTATCTATCTATCTATCTATCTATCTATCTATCTATCTATCTATCTATCTATCTATCTATCTCTATTATTGTTCCCATGTCTGTGTGTGGTATTCTTTTTGCCAATCTGCTTCTCTGTGTGAAGTGTTTGATAATTAGCTGTCTTACCAGACATGGGCAATCTCCTCTACACTGACAGGTCATGGAGCCCAAGTCCAGCAGGAGGTTGGAGAAAGGGATGATAAGGCCACAGGAGGAGACTTATGGAGTATGAAGAGAGAAATAAAAGAAGGCCAAAGGAAAAGACACTGGTGTGTGCGTGTTTGTGTGTATTGCAGAGTAGGGAGTAGTGTTGGTGTTTTGGATGTGAAAAAACAAACAAACTTGAAAGCAAAGAATGGAATGAGAAGCCAGACAGAGGAATAGACTAAGAGGTGAATCAGTTAAAGAGGGGGAGACAGTTAAACCCCGCAAGGACAGAGCAGCTGCTTCGGCCTATCAGCTCTTTCACGAGACCTCAGCACTCATTAGCATAAATTCATATGACAAATGTGGCCCGCTTTGGCAAAGACTAATTAATTCACGGAAGGGGGAAACTCACCAGAGAAGGAATTTAAATCATTCAATGCCATAGGCCTGTACAAGTGTTAAGAGGAAGCTTGTTGAGCTCCATTGTGCTTTGAAAGAATTTTTAATTTCTAAGTTTTATATGTATTTGTAATTGTCTTATGTTCCTCTGGCCTGTGTTGGCTGGTGTGATTAGGTTGATTAGAATGGCTGGTCTTGTTGGGTGTAATTTTTACAGAGAGGTAAAAAACGAGCACCCTGTACCTCCTGATTTATGGCAGGGAACAATGGACTGGAAAATATTGTCCCACACAGAAGTTACAGAAGCTGCTTGGTCTTCAAAATACAGGGAAAGCATAATTGCTCCCCCTTGTGTTCAGAACACATTTATGCTTCTAATCCTGATTCATTTTACAGGACAGTTTGGCACTGGTTTACAGGGAATAACTCATTTCATGTTTGTTTTGTACACTGTTGAAATACAACGCTTAATATATGTAGAGAGCTAAGTACAGCAGCCCCTTCTATTGTTAAGACAAAACCAACTTATTCTATTGGTTGTATTGAATAAAACAAAACTACATTATGCCAGTAAAATGTCTTCATTATTTAAGATGTGTTAATACATTGACCAATGTCAAATGATAGAATCAATTTGAATACTTATTAATTTGAAAAATAAATTAGTGTCTAGTTTTTGCCCAGGCTTTTATTGAAACTAAGTCCTGTGTTTATTTACCTTCACATAAATATTTTTCTGACCACAGTGTCTGTCTCTAATCAAGCCCAGATGAGCCCAGGTCAGTGCAAATGTGTATGTTAATGTTGAGTTGGAAGGTGCTCTTTAACTCTTAGGCTTCCCTGCAGTTCTATGCTGGTAAAGTCTCACTTTGTCTACTTTCTTAATGCTGTCTTTCCCTTTTCTTAAGACCAAAATGTGCAAGACTCAGACAGGTGCAACCATTTTCCTCACCAAATCCCTTGTTAAGACCCCAAAAGTGCTTGTCAATAAACTAGGTTTTTCCTGAACTATAATTACGTCAGTGACGCTGTGAGGTCTATTTATACATCTACGTTAAGAGCCAGTTTTCTCTCTTTTTGCCTCCAAGGGACATCCTTATGTGAATACTACATGCGTGTATGTGTGGCGTGCAGGTGGTTGCAAATGGAAGGTGGTTTGGCAGGATTTTTTGGATTCTCAAGGTGGCATATAGGGGCCCCTGTTGCTATTGCCCAAAACCAATTACCCTGAGACTCCTAAACCTGTAAAATACATTATACAATAACCAAAATACTGAATCTAAATGGTACTCTTTTCGTCTGACAGTTGTGGACAGCTAAAACGATTTCAAAGCAATGCTATAACCAACTGTTCAGTCAAAGCGGATAATTTAAGCAAAGCCACAACTATTATGGGTGTACTATTCCTATCTTTGCATGAGGTCATCACAATTTCCATACATGCTTTGTAAGTAGTGTGATTGCTGTCTGGTTTTAAATACAGAATGGTCTTTGTTGGAGAGAGCTCATAAGTGTACAGTGTTCCAGCCTCTAATGGGCAATTACATTCAAGGCCGCGTAATTTTTTTGTATCCTATTCTATTGCATTCATGGCAATGATGTCTACTTCATACTAGCGCTTAGCATTTCTGTTTATTGGCAGAAGATGCGCTATCACACAGAAGAATTAGTCCCATCTTTGGACACTGTGATTTTTAAGTGGTACCAGACATTAATAAATAAAGCTCTCTGTGTAAAATGTCAAGTCATGGCGCAAATATGGTCACGTACTGGGATGAGAAACTAAAAAAGGTATTTTTTTCTGGGGCAGGTGCTTCTATTTTGACATTTTGTCACATTGCAATAAGATTGTTAATTCTATTTCATGGGTTTTATGTGAATAACCAACAAATAATTTAATATAAATGTAGAGTGAAATGAAAAGGGATACATGTTTTTATATGTATTTTTACAAACTAAAAACTGAAAAGTGATTCACATATATGCATTTAGTCCCCTTTAGATAGATACCCTTAAATGAAATCCAGTACAAACAACTTCATAAGTCTATAAGCCTAAATTTGTAATTGTGTTATCATTTCAATACTTCATCTCATTGCCACAGAGGTTTGAAGGCAAATAAAAGAGAACCAGCAGCATTTTGGTGATCAATGAACACAGTAGAAATGTCAATATATAAAATTTTGAAGAAGTTTACAGCAGGATTTGGTTATAAAACGACGTCTCAGGCTTTGAATCTATGCTTGATGAAAGAGGAAAGCTATTTTGAAAGGCATTCTGGTCAGACATTGCCAAAGTTAAACCTTTAGGTCTAAATGCACAATGCTATTGGTGGTAGAAAATTACACTTCATATCACCCTGAACCCACCATTTACATTGCAACATGGTGATGGCAGCATCATGCTGTGGGGACACTTTACTTCAGCAGGGACAGGGAAGCTGGTCAGAGTTGAGGGGAAGACTGAGGATCTACTGGGAGGGCAATCCTACTAGAAAAGCTTAAACTAGGGTGCAGGTTCACGTTCCAGTGGAACCAAAAGATTTGGCTTGAATTACAATGTTATAATTCAGTTTGCAGCATTTTTAGCTGTTAAAATGACCTGAGCAAAGTCCAAACCTTAAAAAAAAATACTGTGACAGATGCATTCCATTCAAACTGTATGGGCTTGAGCTATTTGACAAATAAGAAAGGGCAAAACATTCAGGCTCCAGATGTGCAAAGCTGGAAGATACATACCCAAAAGACTTGGTGGTTCCACAAAGAAGGCACTCAATGGGGCTGACTACAGGAAGGTCATTGTAGGAATTTGCTTAATAGTTGTTTAACTCAATAGAGACTTTGTGTGATTCCTAAGAGAAAAACTTACCACATTGTTGAATAGCAAAATATTTTTATTTGAAAATGCAATATATGTTTTGACATGCTTCCTCATCAAATAAACATACGTGATGAAAGCATTGTTAAACCTTGCCATAACAGTGCAACAGCGTCCTACCTTGCTGATGCTCGTAGAAACAGGAAGGAAGAGAGTGGAAGAAATGGTTTCATGGCTGAACTGACTGTTTGTATTAGTGTATCGGAAATAGGCATCGTCTGCTAGCACTCTGACATGGTGTTACTCTCGCCTTTGGCATCCATCCATCCCTTCAGCGTGACACACGTTCAAATACAACTTTCGTCACGAAAACACATATCACACACATGCACAGTTTGGCGCACGGAGACACACATTATGCATTAAGCTTTGCCTTCCCCCAACCTCCCCACTGCGTCTGACACTGCACCCATGATCCATTGCCTCGCAGGCTGTGAGCTGTCAGTGTGACAGGGCATGAGGAGGTTGACATGTGACGCTGGGAGACGGGATCAAATGTGTCGTCATCTTCTCAGACAAAGAAACAAAAGGATGATAAACTCTCTTTTTTGCTATATAATCTAATATTTGTAGTTGACGTCAACTTTGCAATTCAAGCAAACAAAAGTAAAATAAAATATTCAGTTTAAAAAAGTAAGTTGCAATAATCTCCAAAAATAAATGCTGTTTTAAAATACATGAGAAATGTAAAGTTGCAAGTGCAGCACTGTGAGAGGTGTGGTTTATATCTATAGAGACCATAAATGCATAAGGGTGTTGTGTCTGTAGCCTGGCAACAACTGAACTGATGGTGTCACGTGAAACGTTGGCAGGTAACACTGGTGAATTAAGACAACATGCACAGAAACTCACAGCTAACAGTTCAATGCCCTGGTTGCATAGGCGCTCCTTCGCACTAACATCCTCACGATTCCACCATCTGTTATTAAAAAACATTGCGCTGGCGTTGGAGTTGGGAATATGCTCTAGCTGCTGTGTTTTGTAAAAAAAAAATTAAAAAAATATCTTGTTTTCTAAATAATTCTGTTCTGTTTTCATGCATTTGCTTCAGGCTTGTCCCTTTATTTTGTTTGTCATCTCACATTAAATGTTACATATGAAAACATAATAGTTCTAGCTAACTGTTGCTGTTTTGATCCTGATCTCCATCTCCGACATATCCTATTACATAATGTAATGAATTTGTAGTCTTATTTAATGCCTGGTTCACAACACAAGATAGCCCTGCAGTTAACTCACATTATATCCCCTTCAGCTCTGGCCAGCTTCATTCTTCTTTCTACGGAAAAGTATCCCAAAGCATCATGCTGGTACTCTATGTTTCACAGTGAGCACAGGGTGTTTGTTTTTCCTCACGCATAGCTTTTTCTTGTAGACCAAAATGTTTGGTTTTGATCTTCTCTGAACAGACTACCTTTTTCCACATGTTGACTTTTACCACTATATGGCTTTTGGATGGAAATGTCCTGTAGCTACTTTTCAACAATGGTTTTCCTTCTTCCACTCTTCAGAAAAGCTCAAACTGTATCAAATAAACAACAACTAATTGCTGTCTTTCCCACATGAGCTGTGGATGTATGAACCTTCAATATGTGTGTAAAGTATTTTAAAAAATGCATCTGTATTCAGAGAAAATGTGCTCACATTTTTTTCTGTACCTGGTTAACGCTGTTTGGGAAAGCCAGGGATAGTTCCAATCCATAACAGCGTCTTTGCGAGTACAGACTACATCGTCATACCTGGCTCAACAGAGTTATTTTCGTCTTTAAAAGAATGAATCTCCAACATCAGAGGCATCAATGTCATCACCACCTGGGTTGGGACTCTTCACTCCGAAAGCCAAATGGAGAAGAAGCTTCTTGACTTCCATGACAATGGTACCAGTTTTACACCCCACTTGGCAAAGTCCCATAATGAGGTGTTACAGTAGTAGCAGTTTAAAAGTTATAATGTTTCCATGATTGGTCCTTGACTGGCCCTTGACTGGTACTTGCCTGATCCGTCAAAGGTCCCTGACAGGTCCGTGGTGGTAATGTAATCCCCCACTATGACGTCTTCAGTGAGGCCTCTCCCCCAAGGAGCCTGAGTGAAAACCAGCTGCAATGCCTCTTTTGTCCACGGGGAGGAGCAGTGATTTTAATGTTAATGATTTATTGATGTATCAGACTCAGGGTAGCCTATATAAATGTCATTAAAAAATGTTCCCCTCTCTGTTCCTCAATGGTTTGCTGGTTTGTATGTAGCCTAAGTTGGAATGTAACTCAGAAACTCAGGGTTCAAATAGCCTACCACTGTAGTCTTATACCCAGATACAGTAGTTTTATAGCATAAGAGTGCTCTGTAATGTGAAACGTATGACAGTACTGTAGACAATTAGCCTACTTTTTGGGTTTCATAGGGTTAGGGAACCTGGCCAGGTTCGGGCTTAATTTCTATCATTGTCCACGGTCTCAGGACGGGCTTTAGTGGTCAGCTGATCATCTCAGCGCGATCATTTATACTGTCCCAAGATTCATTGCGGGCTGAACTGGAGAATTTACTTCCAGTAACATGGCGGACGAAGCGGCAGGCGAAGCGAGAGAGGAGCACAGTTTTAGATGTAAGTATTATATATTAAAATCTGGCGGTTCAAAAATGAAAATCTTATAGCGGTTGTGTTGTTTGCCTTTTATTCTTGGCTTAGACATGTATTTTAATATTTTTTTGTAAAGCATCGCTCGTAAACGAGCTTGTATGGTAGTGTAAAAGTTCCTTCATCTTTACGCAGCCACTTTCTGCTTTGGTAAATTAAGTAAAAAGTCAACTCCTCTTAGGAGAAATTATTACCTCTTTACCGAGTGAAAATCGGGGCACGGTGGCTTGGAGGTTGAAGATTAAATCCAGTTACTCGGCTTATGCTAGAGGACTCTTATTGAGCCTCATACAACACAGAACCTGTGATCTGCTGTGAAAACTATAGTTCTGCATTCTTAAATCAATACAGTTGTCACGTTCCTCTGGTATTTATTTTCTATCTAATGAGGAAAATTCAGGAGGAGTTGTATCTGCAGGAGAAATTAATCCCTTGCCGGAAAAAAAAAATTGAGAGAAAAAAATAAACCTACTGTATGTATATTTGCAACAGCGCAAATAACATAATTTATGACTGATCACTTTAACAAATATAGATTTCATAAATGTTGTTGTGTTGCTCTTTTTTTAAACTGTGTTTATTGTCTTCTTGTTTAGGATATGAAGCAGCAAAGGGAGACTGGAGAGGAGAGCAGGGACCGAATGGATGGACTGTTTTTCTTTTTCATTCATGTTTTTGTCACATTTTTTATTTAGGTGTTCGATGGTTGTGAATAAATGAATTTCTAAAAATGTTAAATATCATGAAGTCATTTCATTAAAAGTTGTATTAGTGTTTTTAAAGAAGCTTACGTTGGACAGTTTAAAATAACAACATATTGGCATTAGGATAAGTTTTTTTGCAGTTATTTATATGTGTATAAATGACCTATTTAAGCTTAATTAGAACAAACGGGCAGTGTTGCTGGTTCAGTTGAATACAGATTAATTTCATATTTTCTGGTTGACGAGAGGAACATCATACAGGTTGGTCTGCAGAGAGAGTTTAGGGCAGCTTCGTCATGCTGTCCACTGCATCCATCATCAGGGTTTACAGGCTGCTTAAGTCATTAAGTTTTTCCAACCAGAGAGCCCCACAGACCTCCAGCAGCTTCATCTTGAAGCACATCCCAAGAGGCAGCTGTGGAGAAAAGTGTTATGACCTGCAGTTTTGTTAAAACACAATGTTAGTTGTTGTTGCAGTGGTTGTTTACAAAAACAATTCAGTTTATTTAGGAAGAGCCAATTTGGAATATGCTTGGTAAAAAAAAAAATCATAGATATATAAAATCAAATTAGAAAATGCTGTTTTGATCTAAAAGGCATATATAATTTTAAGCTCACAAAGATTTTTTACAGATAAAATGAATATAAAAAATGTAATATTACAAATTTGTACATTTGATCACTAGTCATTCAATTACAGAAATTATCATAAGAGTAAATGTCTTAAGTATTAACCTGGATTAAATAAAATTATCTTGATATGATCACCTCTCAGCCAGAAATATAAAACATTTGCGCAGACAGTAAAACTTGTTGTTCCTCTAGAGCAGTATTTCTCAAACTTCTTCCTTTGAGTACCACCTGAGAAATGGTTGAGTTCTCCAAGTACCACAACCATGACCAACCTAAACATACAGTAAGAAACTTTTAACTATAGACTATTAAAAAAAGAGGCTTATTTACTCCTAATAAGGATTATTTATTGGTAATTGTTGTCAGCCACAGCCACACTGTGTGAATTCAACTTTTTTTTAAATTAATTTTATTTTTAAAAAAATATTTAGAACTTTCCTCCAAGTACCACTAAGGAGAGCTTGCGTACCACTGGTGGTACATGTACCACAGTTTGAGAATCATGGCTCTAGAGTAAAAAAGGTGAGTAAAATACTGGGAAATATTTCTTGCTTTACCAGCTGGTTTAGCGTGATCGCGGTTGCTAGGAGACAGGACGTTCGGCAAAGTGGGGGCGGGAATTCAACTGAAGGCTAGACCGTCCAAATTCACAGCCGTTAACATCCGGTCTACCGTGTCCACGAAGGACCCAGCCCATGTAGACCGAGTAGACCGGGTCCTTCGAAGGATCCAGCCGCTGGATTCGGACACAGCCTCTGCTTTCTGACTAGATGAAACGTTGACTGGTCATAGGATTGAAAGGATATATCAAAGTCTAAAAATAATTTTGGCTCTATATATATATATATATATATATATATATATACTTTTGTAAGATTTTAGGAACTTGTAATGTAATGTTGGGCCTAAAACGCAGAAATTTTCTGAACAGGGCTTACACATTCACACATATAATAGTCACACAACACTGTCTGGGTAACCTATTGTACTCGCTGATGATCATCCTGAATGCATCCCCCAACTTAACAACACACCATAGACTCCAGATCATTCACACCTCCTAAAGAACATTACCATCTCCAAGCATCCCCCCACCAAGCTTCCGTGACCATCCCTACAGCATGTAACCATGTCTATTCTGTTGTTATTGTGAGTTGTTATATGATTATATTAATATATAATATACACAACAACGTAATTAAGAATTTATTATGAAATATATAAATTGATAAATATGATAAATACGCTATTACGTTGTTTTTGCGTTGTGTAACTCATTACCATCTTCAAGCATCCCCCCACCAAGCTTTGCTCCCCATCGCTACAGCATGTAACCAGGTCTATTCTTGTGTTGCAAACATTCCGTGGTGAGCCGAATAGTCATGTGATTGCATAAATATTATAAATAGGCTATTACGTTGTTTTGCGTTGTGGAACTCTGTCATTTTCATCCAACAACAATAACATAAAAAACCACGGGTTTATCACAAAATTAAAGGAAAGTACATTAGGTTTAAAAAAAGATATACTTTAGGTTCATAGAAATAAATCAAATTGTTTACAGATATAACGTTTAAGGCTACTTGTTATAATGTTTTACAGAACTCATTTGGTGAAGTTTGGCCTGTGTTAGGAGAACATAAGTTTATGGAGCCTATGATAAACTTTGACAATAGAAGAAGCAGGTTAATTACAAAAAAGTGAGCAGTTTGTGTTGTTACATCCAAAATGGTTTGCGCAACCAGCTCGGCTTTTTCTGCAGTGGACGTGCATACTGATAATAACATCATGTCGATGAGAATTCTGTGAGAGAAGCGCCATCTCCTGGTCATACTCTGTATTTCAATTAATAGGTGGAGTTGCAGTAAAACTTTGACACTCCCACGAGAAAGAGGGAGGCCACTCCGGCCACTGGGATTTGGAGGGAACTCTGCTGTTAATGGGCTGGAAAGGGCACGCCATTCGTCCGGCGTTTACTCTGAATGAGAACTTTTAAACTGCTACTACTGTAGATAGTTTGTGCTGAATTCATGAATTTTTGTGAGACTTGCTTGTTTATGCCAGAAATTAGCCAAAAGAAGGACATAAAATGAGTGTATAAGCAAACACAGCTTCCTCTAACTAAGTCCACTCTGTCTTGGACTTTGCTGGTTTATGCAATTCTTAGTAGACCACACATCCACATCAGGGCATTATTGTTCCTTTCAATATGGTAATGGAAATGAGAGTCAGTGTGGCACGAGTGGTTAGGAAGTGGTAGCCAATGACTGCAGGTCTTAAGGCCTCAGTGGCCCCTTCCCTGTTGGCATCTGTGTATACATAGACATGCACACTCGTTTAAACATACACACTTTGTTCACACCACATTTCCCCTCCACGACAGGATTTAACACACACATACATGAGAAACATAGGCAAACACTGCAATGAAAACACATATGATTCCTACAAAGGGTAGGAAATCCTGGACATGTCTATCACATTTACAAAAAACATATTTGTGGTTTTTGTACAAAGTGCAATCATTTCATCTTGGAGTAACACAATGCCAGCAATATAAAAAAATGATGGGGGTGCCCATATGGAAGCAATCACACATCCACACAAATCAGAAGAACTCCATCCCACCTGCTAATGAGGGTTACCGTGACGTTTTTATAGTGTTATCCTACTCTGTGGCTTAGGTAATGGCTAAGGGATGGTAGGTTTAGTCCACACTCTCAAGGGTGCTGCCAGTCAGTATTGTTACAGCATAAACACATGTTATGGTCATTTTAGCCTTAGAATTATAGTATCAGTTATACACATGGCAGATGGGGTTTAGTGGTTGGTTAGTAGACTGGATTTATTTACTTTAAATGTCTCATAGGAGTCATACTGATCTGCTGGAGCTGGTGTTACTTTTCACCACACAATGAATAGACTAACATAAATTGCTTTTTACCTGCCCTAGTTTTACAATGTACTATTCCCATTTTCCATTTGACTGGATTTTGTAGATATTGATGAAAAATCCTCTCTGCTCAGATGCCCATGTCTGAAAATGTTAGACTTTACCGGGGGGAAACAAGTATTGAACAGTAAATACTGTATATTCCAACTGACCTATTAACATGAAATTCTGCCCCGACATTAATAATGAGGCAGGCAATCCTCACCTACTAAAAAAACAAAACAAATTAGTTTAGAAATTAGGTCATGTGTGATATACACTGTAATCATAGTTATTGAATAGCAGGGAGGAAGAAAGGGAGGTCCAACATGGTATTAATCAATATTTATCAGTATTAAAAATACAAGATCAAAGTCGTAAGTAGGGATGTAATGATACACCTTTTTTCAAACCAATACGATAACGATACTTAAGTTTGAGTACTTGCTGAGTTCCAATACCAATTTCTACCACACACAAAAAAATGCAATGACTTGGGAGACAGATTTATTTCCTTATCTGCTTGTTACAACAAACGATGGTGAATTAGATAAAAATAAAATATTAACAAAAATGACCACAAAACAAAAATTTCAAGTGAAAAATAAACATTTTCTGTGAAAGTATTGCAGAGTTTCCTCATTTAAAGTATCGTATCATAGTATTGGTTAACTTTAACCAATATCGATACAGTACACAAGAACCATATCGTCCCATACCAGTATTCTTATCCGTGCATCCCTAGTCGGAAGTGATAATTTATGAGAAGGCATGGTTGGAGGCTGTTTTCCAGTATATCGTACAGTGGATGATACTGACACATTTTTGCATCAATGAAAGACAGATACACGCATCAATAAAAGAATCCAGATTGCCCCAATCTGGATTCTTTGAAATAATGGATTTTAAAAAAAGAATAACAGCCCAAGGACACACCCAAGTAACATCCAAATCAGGTTCTGAGAAAGAAAACAAATCTGCTAGAATAACCGGTGTACAAGCCCAACAGATTTACTTCCTCAAGCAGAACAATACAGTTTTTGCTATAGTACTCCATTTGATATATATGTGTAAAAAATCTTTATTAAAGATTGCTGTGGGTTTAATTCGTTGAAGTTATGGACACATAAATGAGAAAACAAAAGAGAAGAAAGAAAGAAGATGAGGTAGGAGTGTGAATTGTTAATACAAGGGAGGAAGGGGAACAAAGAGAACACAAGAAAACATCCCAGTACTCCACATCCGCTGGACGGCAGAGAGGTGGAAAAAACAAACAAACGAACAACAAAAAATACCAACAACCAATAGAAGGGAGCAAACTTAAAAAACAGACCAAATGATATGAACTAGGAACTACACATTCACAACACAAAAAGATGGGTATATAAATACAACAACGTTGCTGAAAAGCTCTTTGCACCCATAAGCCATATCGGTATTGCGAGTGTGCATGCCCACTAATGTGGCTTGGACCCCAGGTCATTGCCTTTGGAAACCAAACAAACGCCCTGCTTGACTGTAAACTGCGTATGCATGTGTGTTTTTTCGTTAATACGGAGCCTATTAAAGCCTCTTAAAGGCTGTTTATGGTGGAATTTTCAAGTATACCCAGTACTCATTGTGTTGTGATTGGCTATAGGAATGTTAGTTACCAAATTAAATGGTGGAGAATGCAAAACGAACCCGTGTATGAATGATACCGACCCTTGTAATGAACCACCATTTTTTTTTTCTACATCACATACATTAAAGAAGGGTCCGAATGGATGTGCGAGGTGGATAAACAAGGTAAGAAATGTGTGATTAAACATGTTAATTGCTCAATATTTCTGTTGATTGTCTAGATCTAACCATTTTAGTTTTGGTAGCATAGTCATTAGCACAAACGATGGCCTGGCATAGCCTATTGCTGGAAGAGAATGTGAAGATTTACTGCTTAGAGCACCTCAGCGTCATCCGGGTTCTTACTGCTTCCAACAAGTAAAAATCCCATTCAAAAATACAAATTGTAAGAGTTTCAAAGCACGACGGAAGCTTATAAGCTATGTGCTAACTGCTAGCCATAGCGCATATATTTAACAAGCAAGAAATACCTGCGACAGGATACGGCACAACTTGACTCCATGAGCTCTGGGATGAAAAGTAGCTGAGACCACTTCTGCATTACAACTATTTCTTCCCAGCCATCTGACAGCGTTTATAGTCACTCCATGGAATGTCAGCAAGCCTGGTATAATCAGCCTGGAATACGCCAATTTCTTCTTCTTTTTTTTCTTCTTCCTGTTATAGGGGAGCTTTTCCTCTCCACTGTCGCTACATGCTCGCTCAGTATGAGGGATTGCTGAGGAATTGCTGTTGAGGTTGGAGTCTGGTTGATCCGGGCACAACCTCACGTTGATGACACATCGCAATCTGCTGGGATTCCTTACATAAAAAAAAACTTTTAACAGATTGATATGTTTGTATAATTGTAATGAAATGACTTTTGTTGTAAAGTGTTTTGAGATTAAATTTGTTGTGAATTGACGCTATATAAATAAAAGTGAATTTAATTTAATTATTTCATCATAAACAATCAGTAGTTTCTGCACTGTAGCACATGTGCACATGCTGGTGCACATAGTTCTTTCTTATGGTTCGCGGACACAGGCAGTCCTCTACTGCAAATATACGTTTTTAGTTTGTCGACTTTCCAACGTTCAAAATCATCAATTTTGCAACTTTCGCTATCTATATGTATGTTCGCTTATGGCAATTTGGGTTCCAAAACCCCAGAATGCATTGTACGCCGGCCCCCCAGCAGGGCCTTGACCAGAGATTGGCTGACAGGGGTTCCCCAACTCCACCACAAGGCAGGGGGGACCCGCAGCTGGCCGATGGACGACACACGCTGCCGCCACCGTGGGCCAACCTACACCCCAGCCCCCTGACGTTGGGGTGCCACAGTAACAGCTACAGCGGGTAAATCATTGAAGTTAAATCCATTAAAAAATAAATAAATAAATAACTGAGGATCAGAGCGTTGTTCTCTCTGTCATTCCACTTAATTTACAGATTATTTTGTGTTTTCATTGTTTTTGTGGAATACTTTCATTGTTACAGATATTTGACGTGGATTTCATGTCAATAGGGACATTAGAAATATATTCACTCAGGAAAATACAATGGTTTCAATGCTTATTTTCCCTGCTGTGACATGCACTTTGATGCCCCGGTGGTGGCTGGGTGCTTATCTGCCACTGTTGTTCCAGCCTGTGTAATCATGGCATTAATTATTAGCTGCTTGCCTGCCATCATCTACATCCCCTGGGGCAGGCAAGGTGCCTGGGCTGCCAAGGGCTGGCACTGCATGTCGCTCCCTCTATAAATCTGCATGAGTAGCATCCCAGTCTTTGAAACAATAGCAAAAAGAATCCTTTTTTCTCACAACTGCATATTGGGAGCCCTGAATCACATTGTCCAGCCAAAAAATAAACTCCGTCCCCATGGGCTTAGCCTAAATGACATGAGAAAAGAAGTCTCACATTATCCCGCTTAGTGCCCTCGAGCCCGGCTGTGAATTAGTCTCAACTCTATCTGATCTCATATGTGTCCTTTTCTCACACAGCCACTGGCATATCTTTCTCTCCTCAGATATGTGCACACATTCACTCCTGGACATTTGTCTCCTTCAAATACTACTGTCAACATCACTCTTTCAAAGATACTTTCTAAATGAATTGTCTGAAAGAAAGTCACAGCATTTGGCAGTGATTTTGATGCTTCAGGCAAAGTTTCTACAATCACAGAGTGTGTATTTGTCACCAAGGGCACAAGGGGTTTCAGCCATGTAAGAATTTAGGGTACAAGACAGTTCAGCCCATTAATGAGCTCCAGGATTGCATTCACATTTACATGCTTTTGGGTGTTTACTTATTCAGAAGTTATCAAGCTACAAATATTTTCCCTGTTAGAAGGCTAAATTGTACAGTATTTTCTACTTAAAGGGACAGTTCAGTTTATTTCAACCTGGACCTTATAGGTAAATGGGGGCAGGAGATTTTCCGCCTGTAAAAGAGCATTACCTGCCCCAAAACTACTTCATTATTCTTTTGTTATTAATCATTAGCATTACTCTACTCCGAGATCAGACCGTCTTGGAAGTGCTTCTTTGTTCTATTCCGGGGTGATTTAGGGGCTTATAATACAACAGCACGATTACAGTACGTCACTGCCGTGCTCCATCCCAGTCTGTAGTCAGCTGGGCTGACATAACCTGGCACTAGTCAGATCTATGTGAAGCCCCGCCCCGTGTCGAGTCTACACATTTTGATCTGGTATCTTTGCAGCAGAAACCGTCTGAAAGAGGGACGGCCATCTGGTAGAGTATTTTGAGCTGATTGGAGGCCATGTCTGTTTCACTTTTCACAAAGTTTTTCCCTTTGCTTGTTTTTTTATGAAGAAATAGTATCCGGTCCCTCTACAACCAATTCAATAGCCGCTTCTACATGAGTGTCAACCGGCGCGGTCATGTTTGTTTCACTTAGGTGGACCCTTGATACTGTCGTCACGACTGAACTCCCGCCCCATAGCACAATGCTGATAAACGATTGGTCCAGTCAAATATGGGTTGGAGGGCAGACGATTTAGATTGGAGCGGTACCTGATGGATTCTCCTGAGTTTGGAAAAAGCCAAATCTCGCAAGAATCCATCTTGCAGAGCAAGGTTAGGGCTGACACTCTGTGCTCTACAGCAGTCGGCAAGACAGAGCTTGTTACTGCAGACATCAACATGGTTCACGTTTGCGTGTTTCCAAATTGCACTAACCAAATCACCAACAGAGTTCAGCTTCCACAACCTACGCAGACTACAACTGCAATGACGGGCGGCTACAACATCATTAAAATTGCCAGTTAGTGTAAGTTGGAGTCAATTACATTAAAAGCCTGTAATAAATCCCAGAAGCTAATACGTTAGCACCTCTGAGAGGTTCCGAACTCACAGCGGAATACGGGTACGCCCTGTGTAGATCAGCATGGAATTGGAGGCTTTGTGCTGTGAAAACGTTTCATTTGGAAATGTGTTTCTCCTGCCTAAATTTATTTTTCGTTATGATGCTTTGTATATTTATTTATTGATTTATTTATTTTTTACATTTTAAAATAACCTTTACACATGAGCATATATTTAAATAATTTGCACCAATTAAATCATAAGATTTTACCAAACACTTACCCAGTAACTAAGTTATCTTTTTATTTGACACCTTTTTTTTACTGTTTTTTGTTTTTTTGAATGATTCTTTTCAATTTCAATCATTCTTTTTTTTAATTATACAATTTTTGGGTACGCTGCTGATCTTAAATCAGAATCAGCCTTCTTGGCTACGATTATCCACATAAAATAATGAATTTGATTTTGGTGGTACTTTGCTCTCAATGTACAGACTCAGTTCAGTGTACAATTATCTTGTGCTGGTCTGACGACTCTAAAAAAAACTTTGATTTTCTATTGTGCAGATGAGAAGCAGTATGGTAAATGAGTCATGGTATTCTTGTAGCACTAACAATTAATCCATTGGGATTTTTATAAAGTTACCCCCCCCCCCCCCACACACACACACACACACAACACACCCCACCCCCCATCCCCTTCATCCTCAAACAGAAACTCTGTTAAAAAGGAGGTGGATAAATTTCTCTCAAAAATTTCAGACATCACTGATATCATTTCTCAAACTAAAGTTCTTTAGTTAATCTTGAGTAGAAAGATGTCTCCATGGACTAGTGATCTACTGGTACATAGTGAAAAGCGGGAGTGTCACAGACTCAAGAGAAAATGGTGGAAAATTATATCAATTGCTTTGAAAAACTGTATTAATATATGCCTCCTGAATAGACACAATCTTTATCTTTATAGACTAATATGAATTAAATTTGAACAAGTGGAGGAGGAAATTCGTGTTACACCTCACAAGACTTAATTATATAAAAAAAATACTAATAACTTCCAGTGCACCAACAGCTTTCCTTTGTCTGAGATAACATCTTGAACATTAAGTAAGGGATTTAGACATGCCTCCCTCTCCTCCCCCTTTTGTCATCTTTAGAAACAGGAAAATAAAGCATTTGCAGATTCTATTGTATTAATTAACAGCTACCCGTGTTCCCATGTGGTTTCCAAGCACTTTGAAGATTCCTTCACAATAGACTGGCAGACTTAACCATTTACAAACTGATGAAGAAAAGAAGGTCTCTGTGATTGGATCACAATGCTACATGTTGACTGATTGCAAGTGCTAAACTAGTATTGTAGAATCAGAAACCACCTCTTGGGAATGATGTCAAGAAAAATCCAGAAGAGAAAATGCCGCCAGCTACCCCTCACTAGAAACTGGTAAAAAAAAAAGAGAGACTTTTTAAAAATCCCCTTTTGCATTATTTTGCTTCAAGACAGTGAGATGTTCTAATCCTCTATTCATTGTTAGGGTTGTGTGGGACTGGCCAAGGAAAAATAGCCTTTTGATGGCAATGGAAAAGGATATGGAGCTTTGCCAAAGAGGGCTTCAGAAGTTAATGGGCCGGTTTCTATGCTGACAGTAAAATCTAGCCGAGAGCCATCCGTAGCTTCCGAAGCGTTATCTGCTTCTGCAGTTTTGAAGATTATCTTTAAAAAGGAATATGACAATGTCAAGAACAAAAGAGATGCTTAAATGCAAAGGTTTTATCAACACTTCAAACTAGATGGAATTATCTGTAAGCCAAAGCTGATTTATGTTGGATAACATTTTAACTAAATTCTCCCTAGATAAATGTTGTTACTTTGACATAGTCTCACAAGCATCTGAACTGGATTTAGCTTTGGTAGACTATAGTTATGTCTACGGAATTATCTGTTGTTGGCTATTAAATATAAAATAATACATTTTTTAGAGCAGGATGTTTTACCTTCTAAATAGCAGTCTTAAACCAGAGAACGTAAATGATCTAATTACAGTGGCAGTCAAAAGTTTACCTAAACAAAGCAACTGCATGAAACTCATATAAAAGTATTTAGGCACCACCAATTGTTCACACAAGTTCTCCCACTCGATTACTGTATGAGAAACAAAATGAACAAAGAAAAAAAAAAAGAAAAATAAAGATTTTTAAAGAATTTCTTGTCCTGGCATCAGTCCTGGGTGGATATTTGACCACTCTTCTTGGCCGAAATGGTTAAGAACATTTAAATTAGCTGTTTTCCGGCCCAACATTTAAGCATAGTCCATTAATTTCCAACAAGGCTGGGGTCAAGGCCATTCCAGAAGCCTAATGTTAGGCTGCTTTCTTCGTTCCAAAACCAGTTCTGAAGTGTGTTTAGGGTTGTGAAACACCCATTTGTGTCTAAACCTGGACACAACTGGGAAACTGATCAGGTGTTTTAAAAAAAAAATCAAAGAACCACAAAGACTTAAACTGATTTTTCACTGGAATATGCATGAAGACTAGTGTTACTGTCAATAATTATATGAGTATTACATCAATATAAATTGAAGTGCTCTAAAACTGACACGTTCAGGTCTTTAGAAGAATTCACAACTTCCACCATTGAATTTCCACATAACCTGTCTTCTTGAGAAAAGTTTTATGATGAGATTAAGCAAAGATTGAGTTGCTGGGCCACACTGACAAGATGTATGTTTACAGGATCTTTGGTGAGACTTCCACATATAAGAAAGCTGTCAACCACAATGGAGTAAGCATCATGGTGAGGACCTTTTTTGTTGCTGGTGTTATTGATTTTCATAAAAAGAACTGGTTAGAGTATGAACACAATTTGGTGTCCTAACATAAGAATGACACCAAATACACATTAAAAATAGTTTTGAGTTAAATATAGCAGCCTAGCCTCTGGAATGTCTCTTACCTTTAAAATGTAGAATTTTTTTCTTAACAGCTGAGCCCTTGACATGAAACCAGCAAATTTAATAAGTTGTACTATAGCTTATTTAAATAACAAAGAGACATATTTTATACTGCCAGAATTATGCCAGAACCTATTTGTGGCTACACAAATTTTTGGCTTCTCTGTGATTTGCTAGGGGAAATTGAAACAACCAGTGTTTCTACTCCACATGTACATATTTGATGCTGTGTTTAATTATGACTGGATTTTGCATGTAATTGAAGAACATTTAATTGTTTTTATAATTCGCTGAAATTGTTTTTTTTATATAACCAAACCATCATGAAAAAGTGTTTAAAAAGC
The DNA here is from genome assembly GCA_028564705.1 of Apricaphanius iberus. NCBI lineage: Eukaryota > Metazoa > Chordata > Actinopteri > Cyprinodontiformes > Aphaniidae > Apricaphanius > Apricaphanius iberus. Next base: position 92,646 of record JAPXFQ010000295.1, read on the forward strand.
ATCATTAAGGCTAAAATTAAAGGATATTCATGCTGATGATGAGTAAACTCTGACTGGCACAGGAACTCTCATAGACAGTGTCACGCAAGTTACAAAAAGATTGTAATATATTTCATATTACTAGTTACAGCCTCAAAAATGTAATATGTTTGTATAACATTGTCTCACAAATGTAACTGAGTTACTCTACTTTAAGTTACTTTCGGAAAAAAAAATCTCAAATATCTCACACGACTTCTAACTACTGTAACTTATCGATTTACATATTACAAAAGTGTGACACCGCAGATACTGTATTTTTAACAATATTTTATTAAACTTAAGTCTCTAGTTCCTTTGCATACCTTGTATTTCATGGTAATGTTTGTTAAATTGCATCAAAAGAAGGCGATGAAAGTGTTCATCACAAAGATGGTTGACAAAGATGAGACTCCAATGTCTGAAGTCTTACAACAGATGGTTAGGAAAACAGTGTGAATAATGCCACCATGTAAATGTACATTTGATTTTTTTTTTTCTCAGTCATCCTGATTCTCTGATTCTTTGGTTTTGAGCAACAGGAAGTGGACTGTTGATCTTGTTCCACGGTATCCAACTTGATTTGGTCTGTTGCATCAGTTGGCAAGAAAAACAATTTACAATGCCATTGTAACTTGAGTTACTGAAATTGTAACTAGTAATGTATTGCTGTATAATTTGTAAGTAATATAGAAAGTTATAGAATATGAAGTAATATTTTCATTTAGCTATTTACTTTTATAATGTGTTACTCCCAACACTGCACTGACACTAAAAATAATTATAATGCTGCCATAAGCCACCTGTCCTAAACAGATTCTTAATAATAAAAGTTACAAGATATAAGTTTGACTGACATGTTTTCTGAAACAGAGGTCTCAGAATGGTGGGCATCAGCAGTTTGGTGCACAGGTATGTGTGTTCCACATGCATGCATGTGAGTTCAGCTCATCCTTCCCTGTAAGTGTCTTGGCAGAATGCCAGAATCTGCTTTAGAGTCTGAAACCAAGCCAATAAGCCACAAGCCATCAGCAGCCAGGTCAGATTAGCTTTTTGTCATTGGTGTTGTGCTGATAACACCACAATGAGTGGCACTTCCCTACTGCCATGTCACCTCGGCCATCCCACACTTGTCAGCCCTCCACCGGTCAGATAGTGTCTGTCAGTTAAAGAAGAGATAAAGGGAAAGTCAAGGGGGGTGGTCTCCTCTGTTGGTTTTAATGCTACAGTCAAAGGGGTTCTGTTACTGATGAGGGTCACAGAAGGACAGCGGAGCCTTAAGACGAAAACGAAAGGGGAAGGGAAAGTTGACTGGTTAGCTGGTGCCTCTCTATCAGTCTGCTTAATTAGAAGAGACAAGGGATCTCTTGAGTTGTAAAGCTGACCATGGGAACAAGTAGCCAGCAAAGTAAGAGAAAGGAAGAAATAACTGTTGAGGCCTCTCTCTTTTTGACTTACAAATTCAAATAAATAATTATCACCCCTGCCATCTTAACATTTATGAACATTGCTTTTATGCTGCTATGTTTAAACTTCAATAACTTTTCTTCTTTTTGTTAAATTTATCAATCTTGCTCATTTTAGGTTTTTCCCAGACTTCCCTACACTAACCAATTATAATTTCATAAGAGGCCCATCACTTTTTCACACATATCACTGATGATTAACCTTCTGGGATAACTTTGACAGAACAGTCTCCTGGATAGATTTAGTCAATCTGTCAACAGGCATCAGTTCAAGCAGGATGAGACCCATGTCAAACATTACCTCTCTATTCCAGAACAGAGGCGTATCTGCCAAACACTATTATTGAATTGGCACTACAAGAGCGTAACCTAGCCACCCTGGAAGTATTAAAGGTGCATGGTTAAGAAATATTAATGTCATATCCAATCAATCATCATTACCTCGGGGGAAAATCTTGTTTAAGGTGTAGAAGCATTAGCAATTTTTAGCTTTGGGAATGTCAGGATATCCTGCTCCTCAAATGTGTCTAACAATGAGCCTCCTCTCTGCCTGTCAAAATATTTTACCTTTTGTCCTGAGGAAAGTGCTCAATTCAGGCAGCTTCCCCTCAGCATACCAGTAGCAAATTGGAAAAGACAACGTCTCCACCTTCAGGTGCCAGAAGAGTATTACATGTTTGAGCTAAAACACAGAGGGAATAAATAAGAACCAAATATGATTTATTTTGTTTCGTGTGAGCATGCATTTGCCTGATAATTGTTAACATTTAGGAAATGTTAAATGTAATGTAATATGGTATTGCTTTGTTTTGTCCACATTCTTATTATATTCCATCGCTGTTTTCAAAAAAACGATTTCTGTGAGCACATTTCTAACATGCTTAGATAAAAAAAAATTAAAAAAATCAACTACAACCAAAAACAAAGTTATGGATTGCTTTGGCCTCATCTTTTGTATGCCATGGGTCCTAGTTACAGTGACATCACAGCAATAGACAGCTGCAAGTGTATCTGACACTGAAAGTTGTTTCATCCTACCTCCATTTCTTTTGACAATATCAAATGTAACATTGATAAAAACAAGTAGTTAGAAAACGTATTTTCTTTTGTGTCATTTATTGCATATTGAATCTAATTGCATAGATGTGTCATACTTTTGATGAATATGTATGCTAATTGTCAGACCTTCTGTCATCCCCAGTTGTTTTTTACTGTACCTTTTACTATATACAGTCAAGCAATAACACTTAATTTTTGTAGTATCTCAGAAACTCAACATTCAACTCAAACCATGCATGTTCAGTGCAACATTATACATTGATATATATATATATATATATATATATATATATATATATATATATATATATATACATTTTTTTTCTCTAATGCCAGCAGTTGCAAGAAATTGGACCAGTATTGCTCTTTGACTGTACAAACCCTTTAGATTGAAAACATATGCTATTCATATGCAGAATGATAAAATTTTGACATAATACATTTAATGAGTTTAAACGGTGTATGAAGGTAAATCATGCTCTAGCATCATGTTCCTATGTATGAAATATTTTAGAGTACACAATTTGATAACCAGCTAATACAGGTTGCCACAGAATTTTTTTGACTCTGCAAAATTTCTTAATATGAGCAGAGCTGGCACACAGCATGTATGCCGAAAGTGTTCTCAGTATTTCCACAACTGCTACACAAATATTGCAACAATGGCCTACTAATGCCAGGCAATCTAACAAATAGTAGGTTGAAACTCTGTGCTGATGCAGATTGGAATGTCAGATGTTTGAAACTAAAAGTGAAGTTGACAGAATAAACTACTCAATAAAAATAAAAAAAAATGGATACCAATAATGTAACTTCTTGGGAACGCTTGTATAGCATTGAAACTGACTTGGTTCATTTAATGGTTCGTCAATCCTTAAAGGGGAATTCGTTTTTGTTTTTCAACCTGGACCAAATCTTTGGCAATTTTTTTTTTTCACTAACCCTGAGAAGCTTGGAGCCAGTTTGAGCCGTTCAGCGGTATTTACCAGTATACATCCAGTCTTGATCACCTGTATCCATAGAACGGTAGTGCTTGGGGCAGTAAAAATGTCGCTTGTAGCAAGGTTTCATTTGCCCCAAATGCCTTAATTTTACCATGTTTATATTCTCCTTGGATTTACGAACACCTCGGAAGTGCTTCTGTATTTTTTTATGTGCTTCTGTTTTTAATTCCGGGCCGATTTGGATGTAAATTATGCTGCAGCAGGACTGCCAGTCTGTGTCTTACCACATCTGTCTCTTACCATCCGCACCTGGCGAACCTGCTGCGGCAGATTCAACCGTTTTTTATTATTAATTTATTGTTAAGCCCCCAAATCGGCCCGGAGGACAATCAAGAAGCACTTCCGAGGCGTTCTTGAGTCCAAGGAGAATATAAACATGGTAAACTTACAGCGTTTGGGGCAGACCTTATTACAAGTGACATTTGTACTGCCCCGAGGACTCCCATTCTATGGATACAGCTGATCAAAACTGGATGCATAAATACTGCTGAACGGCTCAAACTGGCTCCAAACTTCTCAGGGTGAGTGAAAAAACATAATAATGGATAAAAATAAGGTGCAGGTTAAAAAAAATGGAATTCCCCTTTAAATAGTACAAACAAATAAGTGAATAAGATGGTGTCATGGCAAAATTAATGCATTATAACGCACCCTGCCATACACTAATACGGAAAGTTCCACAACCTTGATCCCAACATTGATTTACTACTCTACCTGAGAGTGCGTAATAACAAAATACATGTATTTTTGTTTACTTTTTTGTGGTATTATGTATTTTAATACACAACCATACAGGTTAGGAAACAATGAAAATAAACATTACAGTATCTCTTAAGAACAATACTTAAAGAAAAAGATCATGTCAGAAGCAAATTACAAAAGCTATAAAAAAATTAAATCAGAAGTGTAAAAACTATACAATATAATTAAGACATTTTTATCAAGCTTGTTTTGTTTCCTCTTTGGCTTGGTGAAATTTCTGATTCTGTTCAAATTAAATTCAAAAGAAAGGTATGAAACTCTGTATCTACAGTACTGTATACGTCCTGAAGTTTGTCTTAATTTGGTGATAAAAGCCACATAGACCATTAGATGTAACAATAGAAAAAAAAATGTTCTTTCTATAAAGTTAAAGAAGTGTTGGCTTTGTAAATGTTTAAAATAAGTACATTTGTATACAGGATATTAAAAATGTAATTGATGTGAAAAGATGACATTACTTTTTTGTATTTATTGGGAGATTTTGCTTGTATTATGAAAGCATTACATTTAAGAATAATTTCAAAAAAAAAAAAATTGAAGCAGTTGAGGTGCATAAAAGCTGTATATTTGAAAGTTTTGAGTAAATACCACAAGAGATGTCATTAAAATAAGCACAGAACATATGCACATGTAAACTAAGAATAGAAAAGGAGAAAATCATGTGTTTTTTATACATTAATATATACATGGTAGTGAACTGTGGTGAAAAAAACGATAAAAGTGGACATGTGTTCAACAAAATACATTGAACTGTTAAAAAACAAACTAATAATAATAAAGACAAAATACATCTAATGCAGGAAATTAAAATAGGAAAATAATACAACCCATAAAAAAGAGATTTTCAACATAAGTATTGAAGCTCAACATATATTTAAGCGGATTTTTCATCACTTGTTTTTTTTTTTTTTCATGCTCTGGGTTGGTTAATTAACCTGTGCTGTTAGAACGTCAGTAGCAAATGCAGAGCTGCAAAATAATGGAAGAGACACAGGATGATGATTACAAAGATGGTAGCTGGTATATGGGTACGAATGGTGAGCACAGGTATGCTTGTTATATGTGTGGATCAAAAAGGAGTGCAGCAGTTAAAACATGTTTGTGTTACTAAGAAGAAAAGCAAGTGTGTCATCATCTGCACCCCCCTTCCTTTTTATCCTCCCAACTTACATTTCCACTGCTTCTCAAAGGAAAATAAGTTATTTTGGTCCAGGAAAAGGTCTTTACTATTTTATCCATACAAAATAAGGCTGGGTACATTCTGTATACTTGTGTTTCCCCCCAAAAAAAACACCATTAAAAAAAAGAGTCACACTTTTCTTTATGCTTTCTTCAGAACAAGGAGTTTCTTGCTTCTTTATTCTTCTTACAGAAAAGAGAGCATAAAGTTTCAGTGGGAGGATTAAGGTAAAAACATGCAGAAACTAGACAGGTGTCCCTGAGTGTATGTGTGCGTGTGTGTGTGTAGGTGTATGCATAGTGTGCCTCTGCCTGCCTATATGGTTTCCACGTAATTAGCGGGGAATAAACCCTGACGACCATCTTTGCCCCACCCCCTCCACCAGGCTTTGTCCACTGTCTCGACGTCCCTGATGATGTCACCCGGTTGAAAGGATATCTCAGATTCGTCCTCTGTGGGAAACACAAGATAACATGGTAAGGACCAGATAATCACAGTGTAATTACTGCAAAACGGAGGCACTTTATGCACACGTGTGGTAATTATCCTCCAAATGGCAGCTTACCTGCCTGGTAGTCATACAGAGCTCGGACGCACATATGTTGCTCTTGTAAATCCTGGGATGGACAGGAGAATTCCGAGAAAAAAACAGGGGAAAAAAAGCATGCTATTATCATGTAAATCGGAATTGTGTTGTTCAGTTAACATAATACCTTTAAGAGGAAAATAAATTAACTTTCAAGAACATTGTCACAGATGTTCAACGTTCAAGTAACTTTTTTCCTGGCATGGTATGATACAACTTTTCCTGTATAATCATGATTTCCAGCATCTATCTTTAGCTGTTCCTAAGTAAAATCACTGAACAGTATAGAGTGAGGAAAATAATCCTGTGATCTGAAATTAATATTGATCCCCTACCATCGCGACAGAGATTCTGACCTGCAGAAACTACTTATAGGCCTATGAGGCACACGAATTAGCCATGTGATTTTAACAATACGCAGTCACCTGCTTATTTTTTCTAAAAGGCACTTGCCATAGAATCACTGCCATCGATTCATTCCACTAGTTCACAGCAAACAAGAAGAAACAGCTGATCAGATTTTAAATCTGCTCAAGTCTGGAGAGTTCTAACAGACTATCAGCAAAAACCTTGGTGAGAAAAACACTGCTGGTGTGTTCTGAAAAACGGTTTTACTTTTTATTTCATAAAAAGGATGAACTACAAAATAACTAACTTGCAGATGAACACTCTGATGATTCAGAATAGGTTTGAGAGAGTAGAAAATTATCTAGACGTTGTGTTTTGCTTAAGGATCAAATACTGTACCTATTTCTCAGTTTTAAAAGTGCTGATGAATTCATGGCAATTCTTTAACGTCTGTCTGTGCAATTTTGCAGGTGTTCTATTTTTCACTGTTAAAATAAAGCCTGCAATAAATATATTATCATTTATTGTAGGTTTATTATATAATAAAATTTTTCATTTTATTGTAAAGCTTCAAATTTAAAAAAATTAACAGGGTTTTTAAATAACTACCTCCCCCACTCTAAATTTAGTTTTTTGGTATTCCTAATAAACTGTGCCACGTTGTTCTGTTACCATACAGAAATTAATTTAGGAAAATCCTCCATATTCTTTGCCACCTGACAAGGAAAAATAAATATCTGAAAAAAATGTACAACTGCACAACTGTTTATGGCATAGAGTATCTTGCTACTTTATAAAGTACTGTGCAAAAGTTTTAAGCAGGTGTGAAAAAATGCTGTAAACAAAGAATATATTAAAAATGGGATAGTTTATTTTTGTGTCATTTATTTTCATCAAACAAAACATTTTGATGAAGGAACAAAAGAGACATTTAAATAATTTGGAAACACCATTCATCCTAACCAAATCTCCAACTCAGTTTTTAGAAATGCAGCCCTATATGTTCAAGGAACCTCCACCATACTTCACTTATTGCTTTAGACACTCATTGTTATATCACTATTCAGCCCTTTGACAAACAAACTGACAAACTTACAAAACTACAGCCAGATATTTAAAATTTTGACTCATCAGTCCAGAGCACCTGCTGCCATTTTTCTGCATGCAAGTTCATATGTTTTTGTGCATACTTGAGTTGTTTGGCCTTGTTTCCACGTAGGAGGTATGGCTTTTTGGATGCAAGACCACTTCTGGCCAGACTTCTCTGGACAGTAGATGGGTGTACCTGGGTCCCAATGGTTTTTGCCTGTTCTGAACTGATGACACTGCTAGATATCTTCGGATTTCGAAGGATAATAAGCTTGATGTGACTTTCATCTGCTGTCCTAGGTTTCCTTGGCCAATCACTGTGCCTACAGTCCTCAGTGTTGCCAGTTTCTTTTGCTTCTTCAAAAGATGTTGAACTGCACATCTTGAAACCCCAGTCTGCTTTGAAATCTTTGGAGAGACCTTGGTACTTCATTAAAACCACCTTTTGTCGTGTTCCTGTACTAAATCTTACCATGACATGAAACTATTCCACAACCTCACCTTGGTAGCAGAGTTTGGCATTTCCTCACCCAGTTTTATACCCCTACACATTCTCCATTCCTACTCCTACTCCTCCAACTCCATTGAGGATTATCAGCGCCTGTTTAGTATAACTGGTCTATCAGACGAAATCCTTGACTTTGTGCAAGTGTACCTATAAGAATTGATGCAGTTTTGAAAGCAACTGATTTAGATTTCTCTTTTGTTTGCCTGCATATTTCTGAAAGCATTATTATTTTACATCACTTTTCACCCCTACCTACCTAAATCCTTTGCGCAGTACTGTATGTAATAATTGACTTAATTGATTAGGTGTATAATGGTACAAGTCACGAATCACTAATAACTCTAACCCAACTCTTTCTGCAATACAGAAGAAAAACTAAAATTGCTTTCATATTTTCCTCCATGTGTCCCTTTTTCTTTCTTACCTTTTCTTCTTGATTTTCTTGGGACTTTTCTTTTTTTCAAGTCCATCTTTAGTTGCTTGTGTCTTTCCCTACATCAATTCCTTAATTCTAGTCTCTAAAATATGGCCCACTATGGACTAACATAAATTCATAATGAACTTCATCATTTTAATCTTGAAATAAACTTAAGGCTTTAAACACTCTGAAAAAGTCTTGAAGTTGTACATAAAATGAAGATAAGATTCATCCGCCACATGTGCACACAATATGCATCTATTTATTCGAATCGTAAGAAGTGACTCTCTCCTTGCGGAAGGTCTACATTTCCCAAAAATCTGCCAAATGTACCTTTTACTCCTAAATTAATAAACAAGCTTTTTCAGCAGTTATTGGTGCAAGAAAAAGGCCTCTCTTACACTATCTGACACATCGAAATGGAATAAAACTACAAAAAACAAGGAAAAAAATGGTCAAAGCTAAGTGGCTCAAAGACATCACTTTCTGTCTGTGTGAACAGTTACATTCTACAGATGACTGCTACAAAGTTTATAAGAGTAAAAACATTACATATAATTAAACTGAAAGAAAAAAAAACACCTCCTGTCCATTTTTTGAGATCTGCTGCTCCATATCCTCAGTGATTTCTTCATCTTCTGTGTTGGAAACTCTGTAGCAGACAGGAGACTCAGAGGTACTGCCGTCTGTGTCAGTTGGACTCAAAGATCTCACTGATCAAAAAATAGAAAGAAAACTGTTTAGGACAGTTCAATCAGAGCTGAAAATAAAAAAAAATTTGAAGATTGAAACGTATCGCTTAAACCTGTGCCATTTTGGTTCTCTGTGTCATCACCATTTGTCATCCAATTGGTGGATGGAAGTAGAATATCATGTTTGATATCTTGACAAACTGGTTCATGATCTGTAATAATTACAGAGAAAAAAAGAAAAGAATTGGAGATATTGAGTCATTTGTGTGGTTAAATTATGATGGAATGTTTCAGCACATTTATAATCCATGACAGTAAAGTAGGAGTAGTAAGGGACAGGAGAACAACCTGTGCTGACTGACTCCTCTTCCTCTGAAAAGTCAGCAGGCTCAGCAAGATTCAGGCTGTCTGCTGAAGGAATGTTGTGTTCTTTGTCTTCCTCTGCCTCCTCTTCAACCTGCAGCATCTCTGCTGGTTCAACCAGTGATGAAGGGTCAGTTTCCTGTTTTGATTCCACATCCGCCTCCTCCTTATCCTCCTCGAGTTCCTTCTCGTTATCCTCCTCTTCAGGCTGCTCCTCCTCATCCTCCTCCACATGCTGTTCTTTCTTCTCCTCCTCCTGTTTTTCTTCCTTCTCCTCTTCCTCATGTTCCTTACCCTCTTCTTCCTGTTCTTCCTCCTTGTCCAGCTTGTTTTGCACATCTGTGTCATCTTCCTTCACGTCCTGCATTTCTTCGTTATCTACCCCGTCTGTCTCAGTCTGTGCTGGTTCAGTGGTGACAGAATCCACCTCAGGTTGGGTTTCCATTTCATCCTCCTCCTCCTGCTCCTCCTGTAGATCCTCTTCCTCATCTGCTTCTACGAGTACAGCTTGTACTTTGAAGCCAGTGTCTGAGACCAGTTTGGTGTTGACAAGACTTGGTGGTTTGGATTCTGTTAATTGGAACAATTATACAATTAAAAATGAGAAACGTCACGTGAGTGTTTGTTGATTTAAGTACTGCCGCAGGCTGCATGTTTCAGTGGCAAAGAGCTTGTCATGACTAAGAATAAGTGGTAATTTTAAAATCATTTTACAGTACCTTTCTAAAGTATATTTTGTCACATTGCAACCACAAACTTCTAATTATTTTCATAATATTTTATGTGAGAGGCCGTCACAATGTTTATACATTGGTCGTCAAATTTTTTTTATTAATGAATATTTGAAAGGACAATATTTCTTGTTAGTATTAATCTAGGTTTGCCATTAACACATCTTTCCTGCCAACCAATACTGTGAAACATGGTAGTGGCCACATGATGCTGTGGGGAGGCTTTCCTTCAGCATGGATGGGGAAACTGGTCAAAGTTATTGGTTGTAGTATTGAAAATATGGAAAAATAAATGCCAGGGACAAGTATACCATTTCTTTATACTCCGATGTACGCAATACTTAAAGGGTCTGAAGCATGTAATATATTAAATATTCTTGATTTGCCATTCAACCTTACCTGTGTTCAGTTGAGGATGGTCTGTTAAAACCTGGAAAGGCTCAAAGTTCAACGTTTGCTGCTCAGACCTGGTTGGAATATTTAGAGCTGAGGGTGGTAAAGCCTCTGAAGGCAGCTGAATTATGTTTTCATTCATTAAAGTGGGAGGTGCAGAATCTAAGAGGCTTGGAGAAGCTGGGGGAGCAGAAGGTACCGTTGGTTCTGAAGCCTGGGGCTCAACTGCAGCCCTAACCTGGTGGCTACTTTGTGGAATACTGGGCAGAGATGAAACTGGTGGGGCAGGCCGAATGGGTGATGTGGGTGGAGACATTGGGGGTCGGGGGCTCCTTGGGGAGGTGACAGGATAAAAGTCTGGGCTTCTTGTGGGAGACATGGCCCTAAAAACGGGAGAGGGAGGAGCTCTTGAAAAGGGGGAAACCAAGGGAGACGTGTGTGGAGAAGTTTCTTCTGCTTTAGAAAAGATGAACGCTGTATCTGTCAGACTGCGCTGGTATCGTCTGAATGGTTTTCCTGCAGAGAAACAGAACCGTTATCACTTCCAAAACATAACAAAACTACACAAGACAGATTATTGTTTTTATGTACGCAATTTTGGACTTTCACAAGGAAAAAAAAATCATACCACTACGGGAGGATCCAGGACTGGTGGGGCTCTGTGATGACGATGATGACAGTTGCCTGAAGAACTCTCTGGGATTCATGGAGCGCTGGGAGACTAATGCTGCTGCCTCCTATAGGTCGTGGAATGTACAGCAATAACTATAAAAATGACTGACCAGTTTCAGATATGAAACAGTTTAAGATTTCTAAGCATAAACATGGTTTCACATCAAAGTCAGTTACAAAAGAATAATTTACAAAAAATTCATTTGCGAGGAATAACTTACAGCTGCTTTCTCTATTGATTCACTTCTTCTAAGGCGCGCCCTCATATCTTCTTCATGCTCTTTTTGCTGCTGCTCCTAATAGAAAACACACTACATTTATCTGGGTTTTTGTCTGCAAAAATTGTATCTGTGCTTTAATGAAAACATGTTTCAAGTGTGTTTCATGTTTTTTTTATTTAACCAATATCTACAGTAATGTCTGGAACAAGATTTTAAGGTGCTTAAGAAACTTCAGTAGTTCCTTTATCAGCATTGTACCCCACATTTTAACTTTTATACCATTAATTTGCAATCATAACATATCAAATTATAACACTGAAATATTGACTGAGGTGAGAAAAAATTAAACAAAACATTTTATCCTCACCCATCTTAATTTCTCCTTTTTACGCTGCTCTTCTTCTTCTTCCCTCTGTTTCCGTCTGTAAAAAAAAATTATGATTAAAAGAGTGACGTTAATAAAAAAAGGGACTTGTATTTCATCAAATAATATAAACAAAAAATGTTTCATGTTTTGTCTAGTCAACTTCACTTGCAAATATACAGGGTGGAGCAGGAGGAATTTAGGGCTAGTAATCAGGTAAATTGGTTAGATAATGATGTGATTTGAATCATGTGATGTCTGAGAAATGGACGCCGTGTGCTCCGCACCAAAGAAGAAAAGGAAAAGAAATGCAGACTGTTAACATCAACAAGCCCAAAGGCCATGGTCTGTCATGGTATGGGGTTATTTCTGTGCCCTTTGCAAAGGTGACTTGAACTTCTATACGAATATAGAGCCATTAATGCTGAAAAGTACATAGAGATTTTGGAGCATAATATGCTGGCTTCAAGAAGACATCTTTTCCAGGGACAACCAAGCATATTTCAACAGAAATGTGCAAAACTACATTCTGCACACATCACAAAGTCCTGGCTGTGGAGGAAGAGGGTACAAGTACTGACTGGCCTGCCCGCAGTCCGACCTGTCTCTAATAGAGAATGTGTGGTGCATTTTGGAACGCAAAATGTGACAATGAAGACCCCGTACTGTTGCCAACTTTAAGACGTCTTTGTAAGTAGAATGGGACAAATGATATATATATATATATATATATATATATATATATACATATATATATATATATATATATATATATATATATATATATGTGTGTGTGTGTGTGTGTGTTGCAAGAACCAAAATTAGCAAATTTGTATATTGTGAAAAATATTACTAAATGGAGACAGATGATTCGCTGTGGCGACCCCTAAAGGGTAAAGCTGGAAGGGAAAGAAGAAGAATTATATTGTGAAAAAAAACACAATTAAGTTAATAAGAAACACTTTAAAATAATGGGCTGTTGTATTGTTTTCAGTGTAACACAGGTCAAAGATAATTTTAACAAAGTACTGTTTTCAGTTTATTTTTAATGTAACATACCATCCAAACGTTTTCTGATTTGGGGTTTTACATGAACAATCTAAAATAAAAACAATCTAAATACAGCTCTCACTGGTATTGTTAAATGACCCTCTATACAGAAACAAGTATTCTGTAAAAACAACAAAAAAAAAAAAATACATTTATCCTCAAAGGTAAGGGGTAAGTGACTGCTGTATGAGATGCATGTCTAATTGAATGTCCATGCTTCAATGTTCGCAGTAAAAAAGTGATGGTTCATGCTTAAAACTTACAGGATATGCACAGCTGTTTTACACAGACCCTCTCACCCTTTGTTTTTTATTTTTTATTTTCATTAATATGGTTTTCATTGGGGATGCTCCAATACCGATAGAGGGGCACATACCGTTCTAATGTACTTGTATCAGTATTGGTTAGTTAACCGATACCATGAACCAATACTTAAAATGTGGAAACTCTGCAATAATTTCACAGATAATCTTTTTTTTTCTAACTTATAATTTCATGTTTGTGGTCTTTTTTATGAATATTTTAATTTTTATCTAATTCACCATTATTTATTGTAAAAAGCAGAGAAGAAAATAAAACATGTGTTCCAATTCATTGCACTTTTCTGAGTGGCAGAAGTATCTGCATTGGTACTCAGTATCATCAAGTACTCATATTCAAGTGTTGGTTTGAAAAAGTGGTATTGTTGCATCTCTAGTTTTCATTCCTTCTAACATTCAAAAACAGACTGTTAGGTTTATTGCTCTTTCTAAATTGCTCTCAGGTATGAGTGTGTGTATGCATGATTGTTTGTCCTGTGTGTCTGTGTTGCATTGCGATGTACCCTGCGTCACACCCAAAGATTGCTGGAGATAGGCACCAGCCCCCCGCAACCCTGCATAGGATTGACAGTAGATAATGGATAGTTTTCATTATCTTTAAACTATAGTAGTGTATATTACATCAATTAAAAGTAATACATATTTAACTCAAAGTTTAGTGCTTAAATATATGACTTTCGTTTTGTGAAATGAGTGGCTAACAATGATTCAACTTTAAACTATTCAGATTTTTGAGCTGTTCTTGCATTAGGTGACTCCTATTTTATTTATTTTTTTGCCATTTTACAATATAGTCTAATACCACATTCCTTAATCCATGTGAGAAACGACTTTGTCAAAGGCTGTGTATAAACAGACACAAAATTTTATCACAAAGATAACTAACAAATTTGTACATTGAAAGTGCTTGCAATTCAACAGCTTGTTTAAAAAAAAGAAACAAAAACATGAATTAATTTAACCTTATGTCGGCTAAAGCATTAAACTGTCAAGAAACAGCTTTATTTGGAATTTTACCCAAAGACAATATAGTGTACAAAAATTAAGAACACTTAATAACTGAATGGCTTTGAATAACCATATCTTTGAAAGCTTTATTGCATGAAGAAATTGAATGATGGACAACTAGTTCATAGTTGAATATAGTCAAAATTTTTAAGTGGTGAAAATTAAAGAGCAAATATTTAAGTTTGAACCTGTGTTAAATGAATACAGAACTAGTATATCATCAAAGATGAACTGGCATAGCATTTCATATAGTACACAAACCTCTGCTCCTCAATCATCTGAAGTTTTTCGTTCATTTTTCTGTCTCTCTCATCCGTATCCTTTCGCTCCTTCAGAACTCTCTCTCTTTCAAGGCGCCGTCTCTCCTCTGTTGCCCTTCTTCTTTCTTCCTCTTTGCGCTGTTCCTCTTCACGCTGTAACACAACAGTGATAACAAAAAACATGTATTAGAGCTGTATTTATGTATTTGTTTTTTTCTAATCTTCCTATTGTTATACTATATAAATTATACTCAGAAAACTACATCTTTTCATCAGTGACATGTGGTGAGGTTCATGACTGGTGAGGCACTGACTGACTCCTCTGGAATTGGAGCTGTTGCATCCAAATAAGAAGCTTCGATTTCAGTTTTTACCTTAATTGGAATATTTTGTTATTTTTATTATTTTTATTTTTGATTCAGTCAGTTCCATACTATTTACCAATATGATAGCAAGAAAAAAAACATTTATTTCTATTGGCTGATCTTTTTTATTCAAACTAATTTTGTGTATGCTATTACCTTTGTTTAAGTGCATGCACCTATCCTGCTCCACAAATCTCTCCATTAATCTCATGTAAAACTAATCTTTGTTTAACTTCATTTTTAAAAATTCTGCTTCGCTGGAGATGATCCATAAGGAGGAACACTCTTATGGATTGGTTCTATTACAATTGTGTTTTTAGTATTTCTCCGATTGTTTTCAGTCATTTTGATAAACAGAAGAAACGCATCTGTTGCCTATTGTGCCTATTGGGCTCAGCACTGCCTCCTATCACTGAGGCACGGTATTTTCTGCCTCATCCTGCATATTTTCACTGCGCATTAATGGCCAACCAGAAAGACTACAGATGTCACACACATCCATTAGAGATATTAGATAGGCTGTAGAAGATCAGTATGCATAGCACATGTGTAATCAAACATGTATTTTGACGATATAAAGAGAGACAGCCCGCTTCATTCACTGTGTGTGACACTGCGCCACCAGAGGTGAGGCACAGCAAATCACTGCCTCACACCGCACTTATCCTGTGTATTTGAAAGGGCAATAAATTCATTATTATATTATATAAATTCAGTGATTTTGACCATGAGACCAAGTTGAAATATTATACAAAAATTAGAGAACAAATAAACTAAAACAGATTTTCTTTCATCCATTTTAGTGCCGATCTTTCTTGTCATTATCATCACCGCTTGCCTCCCCTGACCGCATGTCACTGCTTTGCATGTATTTTGACATACTTCTGCACGTGCCCAAAACGAGTCTCTGTTAATTAGTCTCATCTCCATTGCAGCATTGGTTTTTCTGTAGTTTGTACCCTGAAAAACAAAAGAAAAATGAAACAGAAACAATGAATGACACGAAAAAGGTTGGTGTCATGTACCAGCGAAGCTGGAAGCAAAAGTGTTTGTGAAAACTGAATTTATGTCTTAAAAGTTGTTTTATGTGTAAATAAAATGCTCTATCTCCATCTGATGGACAAAAGAGGAAGTGCAGAAGACTCACCACAATTTCTTCTTTGTCTGTAGACCGGGAGCTCCTCCTCACCCACTGTGTGGGAGCTTGAGCTTGAGTCTTGCTCAGCTCAGCTCTTACCCTATCCTCTGTCACATCCTCTGGCTTTTCTGCACTAATGAAAGCATTTGCTTCCTGAAACACAGTGGACAACGAATGAAAAAAAAAATGACAGGAGTAAGACAGATGTGAATTTAATCCATTCTCACATGCTGCTCTGTAGTGCCACTGTTCACACACCCATAGGCAAAATGCTGTTAATACACACAGTCCTTGTGGTTTGCTCTCGGTCTGATGTTAGTTATAACTTTGAGTTATGAAAACTTGAAGCCAAACAGTTGTGCAACTCCTGCAGCAATAAGGACTGTGAGAGAAACAGTAAAGGCCTAAGAATGAAAAAAATAATGCTTGGTTTATGGATTGCAAAAAGAGGGAGAAAGGAAATGTGGGGAACGTGAAGCAGTCAGATATAATGGTGAGGGTGGTATTCTAAAAAGGGAAGGATAGATGCATTTTTTTAATTCTGCCAATTTATGTTGTTTGAAAAGTATTTTGAGTCATACTTTTTAAATGTTATCACCATAAAAAATCTGATTTTAAAAAAAATCACCACGAAACACTGTGCAAAATCCTACATTTGTTATTATGTAAAATACCTTAGACATACTTCCCATCTTTTTTTTACATCTCTAGAGCTTTTTGAAAGAAAAAAAAGGAATCCAAAACAAAATCTATTGAGATACCAAAACTGAGAGTATTTAGACATTTAAGCATCACGCCTTTGTTTGCATGTAGACATCGGAGTCCGCCCAGGACCTTAGAATAATTTCCCTGAGAGAATAATCCCAGGCTTGTTCCCGAAGGCCTTGTCTGTCAGCCTCCTACAGGAACGCACAGCTTTATCTGAGTGACAACACTGACACTGAACAGAGCTTTCAGTGTGCTGTATAATAAGCATCACTATAGTGTGCAAACCATATCAATCTTGCTGTCAATGCCAACTGCACATACTTGGCTCATGAACCAGACAAGGAATCCACAGAGCTGACAGTGAGGAAAAGGATGGTCAGAATTTGTTTTGCATCGAAGACTCCTAAAGCAGTTGTGCAGGTAACAATTTTGATATATCCCAATGAAGAAAAAAAAAAAATTTCTCCAATTACTGATAAGCTCTAAATTTTATTTAAAGTAATTCAGGAAGGGTAGGACATACAAAAATTTTTTTACAAAAGACAAATATTAGCTTTTTATGACTCCAAAATATTGATACATTATTTGATACATGAGAAGATAATGAGATGACATATACTCATGGGCAACAATCTCATGTTGATATATATAATAGTATTCCTTTTTCCAACATGGAATGAGGGTGTAACAACAAAAAATCAACTCAAACGTTCAAGATCATATGCTGTTAGAAGTCCATTGGTGTTCAAATTTTGACCATCTGATCCAAACTACACCCCTCAGAGGGAAGAGAAATTGGGTAGAATGATCAGCTATAGTCCAGGAACTAATAACACACAAGCAGAGGTTGTGCTACAGCCTGTTGTTGTCTCTCATTCTGACTGATGGTTAAAAAAAATCTTTAAAAATATATATAATTTAATCAATAATAACATCCATCCATTTTCTGAACCGCTTAGTCCTCAAGGGGTCGCTGGTGCCTATCTCCAGCTGTCAACGGCCGAGAGGCGGGATACACCCTGGACAGGTTGCCCTCCATAATAACATATTCAGTAACTAAGTTTCATTCATGTTAGGTTATATTAAATCCAAACAAACTAAACAAGAAAATCCCCCTTTTTGCATCAGTAGTTAAACTGCAGCGATCTGTCACCACCAGTCTTTGTCAGGTGTTGTGCCACCTGTGCAGCTACAGATACACTCTAAGGCCTCAGCAACTTTTCAACACGCTGTAGGCTCCTGCTTTGAGACATGTGTTGAGAATGTTTTCCAGATCTGAGACGATGCTCTCATGGAAATCTTTTCTTGACTGATTTGTTACCTGTAATCTGTGCGTAAAGCTGAAGAAGTCATTGCATTTGCAAAAAGTGGTCAGGGGGTTGAATATAATCTGTCAAAATGTCTGACACCCATCAGATTTTTCTTTCACCATTAAAAAAAGGTAAAATCCGGAAAATATTTGTCTCACACCTAGATACATTGGAAACTGCTGGAAAACAAAAGTGAGAAGAATTTCACAGAGGTGAATTTCACATCTCAACAACTCAAAAAGTTTTAATCAAGAAATACACCAAAGCTCTTTTAAATCATAATGAAATTAGAAGTTACCAGAAAGAATAAACTGAATTGAGACGTTTAGGTTTAAGACAGCTGTAACACCACTCCAACATGTGGTGGCATCTTCATGTCAGGCACACATCAAAACTAGTTTTGGAATGGAAAAAGTAGTCTAACATTATGCTTTAGGAAAAACCCTGATATCAGCTAGAGTGTAAATGAGTGGACTAAACCTAAAACTAGGTGTGTGGGAGGAAATTAACAGCAAAGCAACTGCTTCTTTTAAAAAGCTCCATTAATTCTGTCAAGAAGAGTGGTCAAGAACGGTTAATATTCCATCCATATTCAATAAATGAGTACCTGACACTTGAGGTATAAAACTTTCCAAAACACTGCATTCAGGAAGTCCTTTTAAAATATTGATATTACACACAGTGAAACTATGATGTGGACTGTGATTCATTTTTTGTGGACCAATAAGGAAAACCGAACTAAATTAATGTTAGGATATTTGTATATGTCTGATCTTAGATGTATAATTTCAAACTTGTTGGGAATAGACAAAACACAGCAGAATTAAAGTTATTAAACTAATTAATGTTTAAGATGAATTTAAAGTGATGCATAACCATGGACTTGAAAAAAATAAATTTGAAAGGCTTTCAACATTGTTCTATGTAAATAAGATCAGAAGATGTTTTATGAGCATATGAATCCATTCCCATTTGATTTAATTATTTGCAGGAACCACCTTATTCTGCAGTTACAGCTGCAGTTCTATTAGAATATGTCTATCGGTTTTTATACATCTTGAGATTGAAATGTTTGTACAGGTATCTTGGCAAAATACCTCAAGATCAGCCAAGACTGAACGAAAGGTTTTGTTGAAATCACTTTTTATACCTGCAAGCAATAGCGTGACATTTTGGCATTTCTAATAAATAAATATTCTTTGATAAAAAACATTTCATTTTTCGCCTTATGTTTAGGGTTGATGGTGAACCTTTACCCCAATCTCATTTCTTTCACAGATTTTCTTCCTAAATTTATCTTCATTTAGTTCCATCTTTTTTCCAAACAACCTTGACTACCGGTAATTTCCCTGTTCCTATTAATGAAAAAAATACCCACAGCCTGATCTGGTACCCCCATGTTTTACAGGGGTTAGGATGTGTTCAGGATGATGCAAAGTGTAGGTTTTCCTCAAAACATAGCATTTTGCATGTAAGCCAGGAACACTCGCTTTTTCTTTCTTTTATAGATCTTTTCTTGCTACTCTTTCTAAAGTCAGGAGTGTGGTGCACAACTATTAGTTTTCCTCCCAAATTATTGTCATATTAGGCCTACTTGCTTCTTTGATCAACAGACTTCTTTCCAGGCATGAAATATAAGGTGGACAATACTGTTTGTTGACTAAAGTTCTGTAAAAAAAAATTATGAAGAAAAACAATCACAGGCCTTTACAGAAAACCTTGAGATAATACTGATATTATTTGGTACAGGTGGAATCTATCTATAAAGTAAATGACTTATCAGGCAATTAGTTGTACTGGATTCTTATTTGGGGTAATACTAGAGACTGAATATGAAAACAGCACGTTTGTTTTTCTTTTTACTATTTGTGTAAAAACTTGGAAAGTTATGTATCATTCCACCTCACAGTTATGTGCTATCCTGTGCAAAAATTCAAATGAATTAAAATGACATTTGTGGTTGAAGGGGGTGAATATATTTGCAGAGCAATATGCTCCCTGGATAACTTCAAAGACAACTAAACACAGTAATATCTATACACATAGTTAATTGAATTACCTATGATTGAATTATCTATGATAAATTGTTAGGGTAAAAAATAGTGGTTTAACCTAGAAAGAATCACACACAGGGGTCGGAGAGATATTGATGTTAAATGAGCTCTGCAATGGGAGATAAAATAAAGTAAAGTTTTGCAGTGGGAGACCAGGAAGATACTCTGGTTGACCGTGTGTCTGTTCTCCTATCAGCTTCTCGGACAGTATCCCAGCCCTGTGTCCTGATCACACAGCTCTGTCACCTGGTCTCGAAGGGCCCTCCCACTGCAGTCTCTCTTTATTTGGTCAAACTTCATTAGCATCTTAAAGAACAGGGTGTATACAAAGGAACATATGGTTGAAACCAAATGACATTTAAAAAGTAAATTTAAACTATGTGATAAAGAAATACACCCTAAGAAAATAATAATACAACATTATTATTTTTCCCTAACAATTTCAATTAACCTAATTTCAGATTATTCAGATTTAGAAGACAGAATCCAAAGACAAACCTGATTAAATTAAGAAAAGCTGAAACTAAGGTGATTTAAATGCAACAGCACAAGTTGCGTTGCTTTAGGGTTCACTGCTTTGACCAATGTGTTTTTCTACATATTTCATTTCCAGCATATATACATTTATCTATACTTTTTCTTTAAATACAACCCCCCATGCCTACTTTCAGTCCAATGTTCCTTATATTTCATGCAGACTCAAACACAAACCCTCACTGATCCAAGTTTTCTTAGCTGAAATCCAAAACAATGTGAATCTCTGCCCTCTATTCAGATTTAGTTTTCATAAGCCAATGCAACTGCAGACATCAATCTGTAACAGAAGTAAATCAGCAGCTGCAGACTCGCCTCGACAAAACTTATTCAGTGCCAGCTGAGACATGCAGCAAAGATAGCCAAAAAAACCTGAGCAAAGAGAAAAAGAGGAATGAAAATGGAGGAAAGTATTAAAGTATTAAAGTAAAGAAAATATAAAGAAGTCTCCGACAGTGACTGACAAGATCCTAAGAAATATTAGTTGAGCCTTCAATTATACCATTAATCAGTGTGTTTTATGAAACGTATGTGTTCGTTTTAGTTTGCATGCCACTGCAGGGCCAGAAGGGAATTTAGCCTTGAAGCAGATCTGTCTAAGATACATCTGTTTATGCTTTTGCAAATTCTGCATGTATTTAATCTTCTTTTATAATAAGCACCACTGTATTAGATATTTGTACATTACCATCAAGGTATGTAGCCCATACAATGTCATGCATGCAAATGTATGTACTTAGCATTTGCTTACATTCAATGGTAGTGATCCGTTAAAGAATCGGTAAGGGGCGTTTAGTATGTATTATGTATATGTCAAAAGTCTGCAAAGTTACAGAGCCTGAGATCCAAATTTAAGAAAGTCAATCTTTCAAGACACTGCTATTTAACAATTTCAAATCATTTATAGCCCCCTCTTCTTTCACTTAGTTACATCTCATTGAATACGGATCATGAATGATATTATGACTACCAGCCTCTTTTAAACATGTTTCCATGATGTCCAAAGGAGTTTTCATCAGTGCATTATGTTATATTGTCCATGACTAATCCACTTGAGGAAAACAGGAAAAACGATTTAATGTTCCTC
The DNA here is from genome assembly GCA_028564705.1 of Apricaphanius iberus. Classification (NCBI taxonomy): domain Eukaryota; kingdom Metazoa; phylum Chordata; class Actinopteri; order Cyprinodontiformes; family Aphaniidae; genus Apricaphanius; species Apricaphanius iberus. The sequence continues at coordinate 114,354 of JAPXFQ010000295.1, forward strand.
AGCGTGAAAAATGGCATATTAGATCAGAGAAGGAAACCAGGATTCCTCAGTTTTTCTTCACTGATGCACTGTCAAGATAGTTTTGCAAATGGAACCCATATGCATGGTTATGAAGTCTACTGCAAAGTATGTTTTCTGTAAGTCTAATTCAGCTTTTATTGAAATTAAATGTAATAAGAACAGAAAAAAAACAATACAATCTTACAATCTGGTTTAAATATTGTCTGAAAATCAGAAAATCTTTTATACAAATTTAAATACAAAATCTTTCTATATGGAGTTTACTGAGAACAAACGCTAAAGTGGTTAAAGCTGTGAGTACAGGTTTTGGTGTTGTTGTGACCCAAGTCCAGCTGTTACAAGTGTGAGTATTTGCTGAGGTCAGAGGTCAAATTTCTCTCACAGTTCACAGAAGCAGGGCTGACTTTTTAAATTATTTTCAAGGTTTACCCAGCACAACTTTTTTTACTGAAAAAAAAAAAGAAAAAACAACTCTGAGGCCCGAATGTGTGCAAAATGCACAATTTCACTTTAGGATTGGGGGTTTATGGATCTCAAATTCTTGGACATTTTTCTTGTCACATAAGAAAAAAAGTAACATTCCACAGATGCCTCTGTTGTTGATGGGGAGATGGCTTTATATGGAAACCAGAAATATCCAGGCAACATTTAAAAATCTCCTGTTTGGACTAAAACATAAGACAACAAAAGGCAGAGTTTATCCCTTTAGAATCAGCTCAGATCATACATTTGTTTCTGTGACTTTAGCCCCTGTCACAAAATCATAAACTTTTTGCTAAAGACTTAACAGACTTCTTCCGGTTGGGGTAGAACACAGACATTGCCAGGACACCAACAGAGCAGGAAGTGGACTGAGAACAGGAAGCTCTCAAAACAATACTAAGTAAACTACTGAGTGTAAATATAGCATTTTGAGAGTGAAGTGCAGAGTCCAAGAGTAAAGATGAATTTGAATTTTTTCTGTGGTGCAAAGAGAAATGATTTAAAAAAAAGTTCAGAATGTTGGTGATGAATTTCTAAACATCCTAACTTGAGACTGAATACCTTAAAGAAGTGTTTGATGGCTGGAATGTGGGTGGCACACTCGTTTCTCCTGTAGTCATCCACATTTTCGCCAACCTGGAAACAAACACAGGATGTAAATAATTGTATTCATGCCATAAGCCTCTCGTGAGACAAAAACAGACGAGGAAAACCGGTTTACGGACAGTAGAATTCATATTAATATCAAGACATTATATGTTTGCTTAGATGGTAGATTAGAATCCACTATATCTTTTTTTATTTGGTGTTTAGAGTCTTGAGAAGAACAATTTATAATCAGATTTTAAAAGCAAATGAGACACCACAGGAAAATATATTCTATAAAATGGCAGACTAATGTGGCCTAAAAAGGTGAGAAAAACAGCCAACTCAAGCAGGCTTCAAGTCAAATCGCCCTTAAGACATGTCCTATGCCGATACTAATACCTGGTAATGTAACCTTGGTTGGCAATAACAATGTTTAGTTGATTTTCTTTCCTAAACCACAGCTGAAGAACTTGATCCAAGAACAATGAAACCCACGCTTTTAAGAAGAATGAATTTTTTTTGCGGGTGTCGTTGGGCAACACAGACTTTTAACTTCCAACCACAGATTCTGTTTATTCCATTTACATAGCCATTCCTTTGTTGCCCAGGCGATGTGTTTGGGATCATTGTCATCCTGGAAAATCCAGTCACGTTTCATCTGCAATACTGTCACTGATGGAAGAAGTTTGTATTTCCCAAAATCTCATATGTATCTTATATATATGGCCTCATTCATACTTTCCTTAATACAGATTGGTCGCCTTGTCCCCTTTGCAGAATAGCAGCCCCGAAGCATAATATTTCCACCCCCATCCTACATAGAGGGTGTGATGTTCTTGAGCTGCAACACAGCATTCTTCTTCCTCCAAACAGTGATCAGCGGTTGTACCAAATACATCTGTTTTGGTCTCATCTGACCAGCTGATCCAGATGTTCTCTGACCTCCTTTAGATGGGCTTGGACATGTGCTGTCTTAACTTTGAGTGCTGGAGGATTTTAATCCATAATGATGTAGTGTGTTACTTATAGTAACCTTTGTTACTATGGTCCCAGCTCTCTTAAGGTCATTGACCAGTTCCCCCACATGTAGTTTAGAAATAAACTATGCTTCTGGAGTTATTTTGGATGCTTATTCACATCTAGCTGAGAGCTAGAGTTCAGCAGATGCTATTAATTTATATCCTTGGCCAATTTGTAATTTTGCAGTTTTGGTCACTTCAAATCTAACTTTTAAAGGTACAAAAAGACATTGAAAAGTTTTAATTCAATTTGCGCCTTAGGAAATGTTTAGTTGAATTGGCCCAGAACAAGCGTAACAAAAAGACTAAACATATTTCATCAAAATATCTATGTTTCATTCTTTTGACCCATACCTCTGGCCATGCTGGATTTAGAAATGTTGGTTGTTAAAGGTATGACTCTGCATTCTCAATTAAATACACACAGGGGTTAATAACACAGTAAGTGGTGCTAACCATACTAATTATACTTATCAATAACAGAGAATGCTAAACATACTTTAACAAAACAACACCGAATAATTTTGTCTTCATTTGAAATTTGTAAAACTCCAAAAGCTCTTTTACACACCCAATATGATATCACCTTAAGTAATAATTGTGCTTGCTTATAGCAGAAAGTTTAGCCTGTAATAATTAGAAAACTGTTAATTAAGGTTCGTAAAGGTGTTCTCCGAAACGTGATGTAATCAAGGAGAGGACAAGGAGATTTTAAAATTTCAGTGGCTACAGCTCCCACCCCTGCTCCCTTTTCCCCTTCTGGAAGGGGCTGAAAGTCCAATACCACACACGCGCAATGAAGGTGGAGTCAACACAGAGAACATCACCGTACTGCCTTGGCAATTAGCAACTTTTTATAATAGAGCTGTCTGAAGTACAGATTTCTATTATTATTATATTGTGATTTATTATTAATTCATTATGATATTATTATATCATTATGATGATATATTTGAATATTATCTTATTACTCTAACTTTGTTTGTGTGTTGAGTTAACTGAGGCACATCACCCTGTGGTGGCACATCACTGGACTGGGACCTATTCTCGTTGATTGACAGCTCTGTCTTGTGGAAGCGCAAATTAACTAGTTGACAGTCAATGCTTGCATAAATGATCTGTTTTGCTTTAGAGGCTAGGGGAGGGACTTAAGGTAAATATAAATAGTGAAAGATAACCTTTTTATATCATAGAACAGGGTCAGAGAGTCAAATTCTAAGCATTTTTTAGTTATTTTAAAAATATTAATCAGAGCATTAAATTGAAATGGATATTGAAAACTAGAGCTTTACAGCACAAGGAGATTAGATACTGGTCAGAACTCTCTGATTGTTTGCCTCTTCCGAAAAGCTTATATCATTGCATACAGTCAAAATTAGCTATTAATTTATCTCTTCGAATTCTCTCTGAAAGAATGTATTACAATGTAACAGGTAAACAGTTTTTTCTCTATGTATGTACAGTATATGCATAATGTAGGAGCTTAGAAATGGCTGCAAATGTCCTTGTCCAAGCTGAAATAAGTCTAAATTAAATTCGGCTTTGAGTTTATATGTAAATCATGCATGTGTATTTCTGACAGTTGTTTATGAGAGTAGATGCAACTCACCCAGCCTATCAAAGCAATCCGAAGAGGTCCTCCATCCAGACCTCCAACTTTGCAAAGTCCATATTGAGGTTTTGAAATGTGAAACTTTTCTGCCAGTTCTGCCACACCACCAGCTGTAGGAAAAAAAGCAGTAAAGGTTTATTCTTTTGCAACACAAAATTGTGTTTTTATTACTTGACTAATGAATAGTTCATTATACCTCCTGAGTCTGCCAGTTTGAGCTTGTTGGTAACCCCTTCATATGCAAATAATGCCCTGTGAGCATAAAAATAACAAATGCATGTTAGCTGTAGACATATGACACAAAGCCACAGCTGACAGATGAGTAGATTTAGCCAGAATCTAAAACTTGTGTAATCTGTAGATTAATTCAAGGAGACCTAAAACTTAAAGGTTCAACATTGGGAATGCAGTCAATAGGATATTTTGAATATTCAGCCTTGCAATATCCAAAAGAAAAGAAAAATAAAGAATTTTTTTTTTACTAACTTTTTGTAAATAAAAATAGAAAAAGTGTGACATGCCTGTGTATTTAGCCACTATTCTAAAACAGCAAAATAATTTTCCCTGGTAATAAATCCCCCTGTGTTTCTCATAGTTTTGTACAATTTTTTCTTGGTCTATTCCAATAATAAAAATAAAATAAAAATCCCAGTAAAACAAAAACAAAAAATTATATGGTTGGAATTTGACCAAATGTGCTGAGGTTTAAGGGGTGTGACTACTTAGGCTGTCCACTGATGGACACAGTATATTGTTTATAAAAAAAGAACAAACAAAAAAAAACTGCCCATCTAACCAGGTCAAAAAATCTTGTTTCCAGCTAAAGATTAGTTTTGATCTTGTTTTGAGACTTATAAACTAAGCAAGTGCAGATGGTGTAAGATTAATAATCTGATTTTGAGTATATACGTCTTATTTTGAGATTTTTATAAATTTAAATTGTCCTATGTGATTGGCAGATTATTTCACTTAATGTATGAAGCTTTAGACCAAAATCCCGTATTTTAGGCAGGCAGGCAATTTTATTTGTATAGCACACTTTCAACACAGGGCAATTCAAGGTGCTTTACATATGATTAGAATACAAATGAGCAGTTACAATAAGAAAATAATAAAGAAAATACAACAATGTAGGGACAAGTGAGTAAAAAACACAGGCTTAGTTCATTAACTGATCTTGCTGAAGACAGCTCACAGGTTTTAACAAGAAAGCATTTACAGTAATTAAGACAATAATTTGTGTGACAATTAAAAACAAGCAAGTAAAAACGGTTACTCATAAGCGAGTCTAAATAGGTAAGTTTTAATTTTAGACTTAAAAGAGTTCAGTGTCTGTGCAGCTTTGCATTCTCCCGGTAGTTTGTTCCAGATATGAGGACTATAGAAATCTGAAAGCGGCTTCCCCATGTTTGGTTCTGGTTCTAGGGACGGTCAGTAAACTAGAGCTGGAGGATCTGAGTGATCTGGATGGTTTGTACCATGATAGCAGATCTCTAATGTACTCTGGTGCTAACCCATTCAATGATTTATAAACTAATAAAAGCACTTTGAAGTCTTTTTCTCTGAGCTACAGGGAGCCAGTGTAAGGACTTTAGAACTGGGGTGATGTGTTCTACTTTCTTGGTTCTAGTGAGAACACGAGCAGCAGCGTTCTGGATCAGCTGCAGCTGTCTGATTTATTTTTTAGGTAGACCTGTGAAGATACTGTTACAGTAATCAAGGCGGCTAGAGATAAATGCATGGATGAGTTTTCTAGGTTTCCTTGTGTTATCATTATTTTAATCCTAGAAATGTTCCTCAGGTGGTAGAAAGCTGACCTTGTTATTGCCTTTAAGGGTTAGGTTTGCCTAAAGTTTCTTAAATTAAGTGAAAAAAATCTGCCAATGAAATAAGACAATTTGCACTTGGTAAGAATTCTCAAAAAAGAAATATATACTCAAAATAAGTTTATTAATAATCTAACACCTGCTCTCACTCAGTATATAAGTCTCAAAATAAGAAAAAACATTTTTTTTGCTTGAAACAAGATTTCTGGACTTGGTTAGATGGACAGTTTTTGCAGTGCTTTTTTTTCAACAGTGGCATAGTAACAGTTTTCTTAGTTTTTCCTTTATTGTTATTTTTCTGCATTTGTTCCATAGTGATATTTTTAGTACACGTGGAAAAGAGGAAGATACAGTGAAACACAATAACCAGCATTCATAGTGCTTCCCTCCAACTTGGATGGCTCCTTAGTGTGGAACAAACACAAGCACATCTTAAAGCTCTGAGGTTTTAGGCATTTTGCAGGTGAAAACCTGTCTACCACACCCTTCAGTCAGTCTACTGTCACTGTGGCAACTCAACTTAGGATGTGTTTTCATGAGACCATTGACACAACTATATTGCTTAGTTAAGAGCACAATAATTAATTTGTTTTTGTGAATCAAGCCCGAAGGCAGATTTGAGTGATAAAGACAGAGAACTAACAGGATTCTTGATTGTATGAAAATTACTAGTTCAGCATTTAAATTAACATGCTCCTCCTTGGTTTGCTTTGCTTTGAACATTAACCTGATTCATTGAAAAGAAGAAATTAAAATTTGACTGCATAGCCAAAAGTAGGATTAACTGACTCATCTTGACATAATTTTGCACATATGTTTGCATGAGAGTAAAAGAATGTGTGTGTGTCCATGTTAGAATGTCTGTAGGTGTAAATCTTTCTCTGCAGGACTGTGTCAATAACATCTGGAGTTGGGTGGAGAGAGGAGCCATAAGCAGCTATTACAGCAGGTCAGAGGTGAAAGGCACATGTGTGAATGCAGCAGGAGGAGATAACATTTCAATTTAAAAATGCATTGGCTGGCTATTGAGTTTATCGTAAAAACCTTTCAGTAAGCCTGATATCTCCATCAGCATCTCTAAATCATTTGAGGGTTTTTTTCTATTACAACAAACCTTCCTTTGTTCTCTATTTCCATTAAACAAAGCACACCAAAAGTTAGTGAGCAAGCAAGGGTGCTGAGGACACGCAAACCATATTGTGTATCCTTTTAATCATGCTGTATCCTGGTCATAAGAGGGTAGGGCAACACTTTTGATGTATTATTTATTGTCCTTATAAGGCAAGTGCTCACTTGACCTCTATCATATTACCAAGAAAATGTGAAGTATGAACATTTTCTAAAGCTTTTCAGCAATGTGTCCATTTTGCAAAATTTTCCCTCATTAAAATTTGTCATGAGAGTGGTGTAGTCCAAGTAAAGACTCTGTCTACCGAGGCTAATGACCTCTTCATTCACACTGGGTTAAATTTTCAAGTAACAATGAAGCACTGTAAAAGCATAATATAAGAAGTAAAATATAAGAGTTACAAATTCTCTATCAGGAAATCTTTTTCAGTGGAGAACAAAAATGCAAAATAATAAGGCACAATCACAGAAAATTAAGATTCAATAAATAGCAAGTCCAATATGAACATAATTAAAGGAATCAAACCCAAAAAGCAAAAAATGAAAGCTGATCAGGACCAAGAGCATGGAAATGTGATGCAAACTGACAGATAATCCAGCTTTGAGAAAATGTAAATGTGATCAGTGGAACAATGAACAGGTCAGTTTAATTAATGGAATTTGCTGCAGCTGAGTGGAATAATGAATTGAGGCACTTATAAAAAACACCTAAACATGTCATAGTGATTATGTAAGGAAAGAAGAACGCTACTAAAAAATGTAAGATAGGGGGAAACCGATGATCGAATTAACTTGCGTTTTGCATAAAAAATATTGCATAATCTTAGGTTAATAGATAAATGTTAAAGAGCATATTTTTTCCACAAGATGCAGTAGGGCAAAGGTAGAGACCTGGAGCATAAGAAAACAATCAAAGAAAACTGACGTACTTCTATTAGGGAAAAAAGTATGTAAGTGCACAATAGCACCATTGATTCAAAACTGAGGGACTGAACTAAATTAATGGATCCTTGTTTCTCCACCATTCCTAAAGGTCAGCGTTCACAAGAAATTGTCACTGTCCCTCAGAGTCTAACTGCCTGAGCAAATACTCCACCCACGGGGAACGTGCTTGCAGTTGGGAACACAATGAGCGGGGGTACACACTTTGTTCTACCAGTTGGATTTTGCAAAGAAAATAAGCTTTAAAGGTCAACAGTGTTATATGTTCAGTGCTTTTAACTGTGATGATAGTCTTTCAATAAATAGATATCCATCTATTAAATGTGAATTGTTTTCAATACTTTGTTTTGATCCTGCTGAATGTCCTCTCTCTTCTGACCTTTTTTCATAAGGAACTTATTCCAACCATCGCTTTCATATGGATACAAATTTTACCCACTGCAACCTTAAGTTTTTTGCACATATTCTCCCATCCACTCTGAGCATCTTTACCATCCCTGCAACCATCACTAAAGGTCAGTGTTTGAAGTCTACAAATAATGGTTGCCCTTTCAGAAGAAGTCACCACTTGTGCTTAGGATCTTCGTGGTTCGTTCCACAGTCATTGTGGGTCTTTTGGCTGATTTAGGTGCAGGGCAATCCTCTGGTAGCTCTGCAGTTGGTCATTACACTTCCCACTTTTTGATAATGGATTCAGATGTGCACTGTGGGATGTTCTGTGATATTTTTTGATATTGTGTGCATTGTGTAATACCTTCATACCCACTTTAAACTTAAACTCTAATACTTTATTACTGACCTGTACAGTTTATTCCACAGCTATGCATGATCTGTTTTTTCAAAAACACAAATTCCAAAACATTGTTTTCGATCCTATAATAGATAATAGCAATGGTGTTGAAACTTGTTTTCAAACCAATTTACAGGACTGTACACAGAGGTTATGCAGTGTTTTTTTATGTTTAGACTAATTAATTTGGAGTCATGATTTACAGGATTTGCATAACTCTGTCTTTCGTCTCAGAATTGTCTCTTTATGCTGCCAAATTATCTGAAAACCTCCGTGTAACTAAAAGGTTTTTTTTTTTCTATCTGATTGTAGACATGTAAAGCTGAAATATATACACTCTGTATCATCATTTTTTCAAACTGATAAGCAACAATTAAAATAGTACAGTTGGTAATAGAATATTTTTTAGTTAGAATAGTGTTGCCCAAAACATTTAATAATTTTATATTTATACATAAAGAGAGAAAATAGAGGGGAGTGGGTTGATGATCAATATTATCATGAGAAACCTTTTTTACTCAAGGTTTTGATTTCCACAGAAAAACATAGAATACTAAATAAAATCAATAAAACCAGGGTTTGAAATAGAGAAATGTCAGGCTTGGTTTGTAGATGAGGTGCAAAGTTTGCTCTCATCAGAAAAGAAGACTTTGGACCATGGAGCAACAAAACAGATATTTTTTTCTTTAGCCCAGCTAAGACGATTCTGTCTGTTGGCTCTTGATGCACTAACTCTAGCCTCAGTCCACTCCTTGTGAAGGTCCCTAACATTTTTGAATGGCCCTTTCCTGACAATCGTCTACAGTCCGCAGTCAATCCTGTTGCTTATGCACAATTTTCTCCATGCTTTCCCCTTCCACATAATTTTAAATTAACGTGCTTTGGTACAACACTTTAGGAACATCCAACTGCTATCCCCTTTTGAGGTTTTCCCTCCTTATGGAGGCTGACAATTATTATCCTACTGAACCAGACTAAGACCAATTGAAGGCTCAGGAACCCTTAGCTGGTGTTTTGGAACACTTGACTAATTAGAGTGGCACAGTTGGCCTAAAATATTAAAAACCTTTCTAAATATTCTAACTATTAGAGATTTTGAATTTGGTGTTTTCATAAGCTGTAAGACATAATTATCAAAATTATAAAATTATATAAAATTATAACAAATTAAAGGCTCAGAATATTATCATATCTGCCCCCTCACCTCCTCATAGAGTAACAGTGGATGCATTGCCAGTGTTGGGTAAGTTACATAGATAGATAGATGGATATATACATACATACTTTATTAATCGACGAATGGGGAAATTCGAGTGTCCAGCAGCATGCAGTGTTTGCCATTCATAATCAAACACTAACAATACAACATCAATACCAATAAATTAAGGTTAAAAACTACTATCAATAGTAATAAAAAGCTTCACATTATGAGGGTCTATTCTACTGCCTTGTGGCAGCCAGAATAAATTACTTCCAGAACCTCTGGGTCCTGCAATGCATGGAGAGGAGACTTTTACTGTGGCGGCTTTTTTGAGCGGCCACAGCATCATGCAGAGGGTGGCTACTGTTGTTGAGGATGGCCTGCATCATGCTCCTCATTCTTTCCTCCACCAGTACACCAACAGTAGTGTTCACTCATCTCCCCATCACTGACATACACTTCCTGACCAGTTTATCCAACCGGTTCTCCTCTCTGGCCATCATGCAGTTTCCCCAGCAACAACAACGAAAAACACAGCACTTGCCACAACAGACTGATAAAATGTATGAAGCATTTCACTGCTGACCTCAAAGGATTTGTCAGGGGTTGTGCTGCAGTGTGGGAGACGAAGGACCCAGACGCAGAACTCAGGTGAGGTGGTTTTATTGAGGTGCAGCAACAAAAGGCACGACACAATCAATGATCCAGCGAGGATAGAAGGCCTCGCTGGATCTTAAATGAGGGGAGAACCAAGGAGGAACAGGTGGAAACAATGATTAATCAGGGGCAGAGCCCTGGAGGTTCAGGATAACACAGGTGCAAATAATAAAGGAGTGTGAGTGGGGAGTGAGGCATGACAGGACCCCCCCCTTTAAAGGCGGATCCCAGACGCCATATAGAAAAAAAAACAAAAGGATTAGCACCCTTTCAGGGTGGGTGGAGGGGGCCCACGGCAGGAGGGCCCGCGTGTCTGTGTTGACGCCCTCCAGCTGGACGTGAGTCGGGCGGACGGCCCGAATGGCGACCTCTGGTCGGACGAAGGACCGACGGGCGTCCCCTTGCGGGACGTGAGTCGGGCGGACGTCCCCTGGCGGGACGTGAGACGGGTGGACGTCCCCTGGTGGGACGTGAGACGGGCGGACGTCCCCTGGCGGGACTTGAGACGGGCGGACGGCCCGAATGCCTTCCTCCGGGCGGGCGTCCCCTGGCCGAACGTGAGACGGGTGGACGTCCCCTGGCGGGACGTGAGACGGGTGGACGTCCCCTGGCGGGACGTGAGACGGGCGGACGGCCCGGCGGTCCTCTCCTGGGGACCGGGAGGTCCAGCTGGGGGCTGGACGGACGTCCCTTGACGGGACGGGAGGCGGGCGCACGGCCCGGCGGTCCTCTCCTGGGGACCCGTAGGTGAGGCGCAGGCTTGGGAGCCTGGAGGCGAGGCGCAGGCGTTGGAGCCTGGAGGCGAGGCGCAGGCGTTGGAGCCTGGAGGCGAGGCGCAGGCGTGGGAGCCTGGAGGCGAGGAGCCGGCGTGGGAGCCTGGCGGCGAGGAGCCGGCTTGGGAGCCTGGCGGCGAGGAGCCGGCTTGGGAGCCAGGCGGCGAAGAGCCGGCGTGGGAGCCGGCAGGCGATGCACCGGCAGCTCAGGAGGCGGCAGCGGCATATCCGGCAGCTCAGGAGGCGGCAGCGGCATATCCGGCAGCTCAGGAGGCGGCAGCGGCATATCCGGCAGCTCAGGAGGCGGCAGCGGCATATCCGGCAGCTCAGGAGGCGGCAGCGGCATATCCGGGAGCTCAGGAGGCGGCAGCGGCATATCCGGCAGCTCAGGAGGCGGCAGCGGCAGATCCGGCAGCTCAGGAGGCGGCAGCGGCATATCCGGCAGCTCAGGAGGCGACAGCGGCATATCCGGCAGCTCAGGAGGCCGAGACTGCAGGTGCTCTGGGAACAGAGACTGGAGAAGGGAGAAGGAGGAATAGGGCGATGCAGACGCCAACTTCGGGGCCGAGCAGTGCCATGCAGACGCTAACTCCGGGGACCCGGAAGCAACTACTTCCTGTCGGCGCCGCCGTCTGCGGCGAGATGGTAGAGGTGCCTCGTGCCCTCGGCTGCGTGGCTGACATGGAGGCTCATGCCTACGTGGGCCTGTTCCAGGAGCGCAGTAGGCAAGCCGAGAGCCGACGAGCGAGGTCTGCTGCTCCAGATAATGCTCCTCCGTGTCCTCCCAGTCCCACCCGTCCGAGGGAGGGTACTCCGGCGCAGCCTTGCTGCGTCTGTGTCGCCGATCGCGGCGAGGAGCTGGATCCCCTCTGGAGCAGAGGTACTCGAGTCTGTCCCCATGAAAAAACTCGAACAGTTCATCCTCGCTAACGTAGAGGGGACCCCGTCCTGCCGCAGCCGAAGACGGTGTTGTGGTAGCAGCAGCTGGGCGATTGACCGGAGCCCTCCGTGAAGCGGTCGGGAAAGGGGCGAAGACAGCCGGTGAGAGGATCGGAGGCGCATGGAACCAGGAGACCGAGCCGACGTTGGTAGAGGCGGGCTGTGTCCCTGCAGGAGGCAGCTCCTCCTCCGCAGCAAGGAAGGCGTCGTCGGCTGCCTCCTCCAACTCCTCCGCATCGAGCGGGTTGAGGCTGGAGCGGAACCGAGGAAGGAGGTCTAGGGTGTAGTCCTCCAGCGCGGTGAGGCGAGCGGACGGGCTGGCGAAGCCAGAGACCTTCTCCAGCCTACACCAGAGGGACTCCAGGATGTCGGGGTCGGAGGCTTCTGCTGGGTCCCTCCTTCTTGGCTGGATCATTCTGTCAGGGGTTGTGCTGCAGTGTGGGAGACGAAGGACCCAGACGCAGAAGCAGAACTCAGGTGAGGTGGTTTTATTGAGGTGCAGCAACAAAAGGCACGACACAATCAATGATCCAGCGAGGATAGAAGGCCTCGCTGGATCTTAAATGAGGGGAGAACCAAGGAGGAACAGGTGGAAACAATGATTAATCAGGGGCAGAGCCCTGGAGGTTCAGGATAACACAGGTGCAAATAATAAAGGAGTGTGAGTGGGGAGTGAGGCATGACAGGATTTAAGCTTCCTTAGAAAGTAAAGTCTGCTCGTCCTTTCTTGTATGCCGCCTGTTCATGCACCGACCAGTCCAGTTTATTATCCAGATGAACCCCAAGATATTTGTAACTCTGCTCCATCTCAATGCCCAAACCCTCCACAGGAAGATGATCTGTTTTCCTCCTAGTCCACAATCATCTCCCTGGTCTTTGATATGTTTAAAATTAGTCCATTGTTCTTACTCCAGGTGGTGAAGTCAGCGAATACCCTCCTTTACTCACCCTCATTCCCTCCCTTCACACAAGCCACTACTTTAAATTAGTAACTTGGTTACTTTACTTCTTACTTTAAGTTGCTGGTTACTTTCAAATTAACTAGTTACTAGGGAAAGTAACTTTGTTTTTAGTAAGAATTATCTTACTTATGACCAAGCAGTGGATCACAAAATATGACGTACAGTATGTTTACATTTTTATAGGTATATTTATTTATGCGATTGAAATGGGTTTTAAAGTATCATTTTAGCAGTGACAACATTAATATGTGCCTCAGACCATTTAGGAGCTGTAGGAATCAATAATGGTGCAAACATTTATTCAACATAAATGTGGAGGTTTCTCCATTCTTTGTAAACTTAACTGAAAACAGCTCGACTTCACCATTGAGATCTCATCTTCAGTAATGACCAAGTATTTTCAGTCTCAAAAAGAGAAAAAAAATAAATAATAAAAAGTATTCTCAGCCTAATAAACAGCGTTTAAGCAAAAATATTTCCAATATTACCAAAAAGCAGTGTCACTACTGACGCAGCGTACGTCACTGAAAGCCCACAGATGGGCAGGGCCAAGATGGCGACAAGGAAATGTAAACAAGTGCTAGCTGCATTAATACTTTTGTTTCTAGACTCTTTTAAATGGTAAAAGAAAGGCGAGGTAGATGAGGAAGAAAGCACTAATCTGGACACACACAGAGCTGGGAAAAGGGGGACAGTTTGGAATACATGTTCTTCAAAACGATCTTGAGGTAAGCTTTGTTTAGCATTAGCCTAGCCAACATGTCACTCACAGGGCGCAGTTTAAGCGGTCAATGACAGACTGGAGTCGTGAAATTTTGACTCTAGCTAAAGACCGCCGAAAGCTGGTTTTGGTCAGGTGCAATTAATACGCTGTTGGGCAGGCTTTTCATGACGAAAGTAAAGGTCTCCCACTGTGATCCAGCTTTAGGCACACAAAGTAACAAATAACAACCCTATTTAAATCCCATTAACGATAAACGCGTTCCTGATTTTGGCTAACCAACTAGTTACTGTGCTCGTTACCACAATGATAACATAGTTACGGTAACACGTTACTTAAAAACGCTTTAGTTCCAACAGTGTACATTGCACAGTTTGATGTCTTCTGTTTACATTTGCTTTGAGAGCCAAGAGGTAAGTGCCTGTGCTAATATATTCATAAGGATCACAGTATTGATAGGTTAGTATGTTTGTCACCTTCCCCAAGAACGTTATGTGGTTGCTGAATTTTGACTTTTAGAAATTTAACTCAAAATGTTTGACAAAGTTTCTGACCTGTTAAAATAAAAGTGATATTTGATGGCCATCAGATTCAACTCCAGGATGTTTTCATATTTGTACCATGTGACCGACCCATTTCTTATAACTAACACAGCTGAATAACAGTGTCTAGATGATCAACTACAGAGTGCAATAAACCAAAGCCAGCTTTTCTGTTTGCACCATCAGTTATATCACTGTAATTCCTTGGTAGCATAAGCAGCTTCAGAAATTGTAAAGTTTCTCTAGCTAGTACACCAGATAGGCCCCTCTGCACACATTGAGAATCCAACAGATGGGAAAAACAGACTCTCTTTCTCTCTCTACTCCAGCCCACCTCCAAATGCAGCCAGCTATGACTTCAGAGGGAGGAGAAGAGGAGAGATCAGAAAAATAGGGAAAGAGGCCACCATTAAGGGAAGTGAGGGATGTTAAAAGAAGGAAAAAAAGCAATATCATAATCTAAACCATAAACTTTTCAGAAAAGTATGTTCAACAGACAAAATTTTGACATTGTTACCGCATCTTGAACCCTGTTACAGAGATATATAAAAAAATAAGTACTCAAAGGCATTCATGCTGTTTATAAACACAGACGGGCTCTCGCACAAAGGAAGATCTACTTGAATTTCAAGTCTGTTACGATTGCAGTGGTTTTTTTGCGACTTCCAGAGACCCTTCATCCCTCCCCAAATCATGTTATGGTCTATCATTTCAAAATTAGCAGAAGCAGACCTTGCTGTCACCAATTCAAACGTTCCCCTACACCAAGGCTGCATTCTGTTTGAGTTTGATGAAACACAGGAAATACTTCTCTTGTAATTTTAGAAAAGACGTTTTGTATCCTAAGACTTTAAGAACTGATAAGAATAAATCCCCAGGACACAGACAAGATTGTTTTTTCTTATCTTTGACCCACCACTTGACTTTCATATCTTGATAGCTAAGACTATTGTTTACCAAAATTGTATTCCTTCATACTTCATCTCAAATTTATTTAGAATGTGGACAGAAACTATTGTCACTTTTTCTCAAGCTGCTCTCCGAGAAAAAAAATACTCTATTTCCTTAGCAAAAATCTCTAGCTCATAGATTCTTTAATAATTTATCCTTCCAAACAATAGGGATGAAGATTTTTGGTTATACTCACCGTTCAAATATGATAAAGGCTGGTTGAAGAAAACATTCATGCTTTAACTATGCTTATTTTGTTCTCTTTAACCCCTTTTAGCTCCCCAAATTCTCAATCTCTGTTCAAAGCAGACCTGTCTCCTGATTCTATTTTTAGCTCCCTCTTAGTCTACGTCTATGTTGTATTGGGGAGCCCTTTCGCACAAGTCACTCATTTCCTCTGTCCAAACATGGGCAAAATACCTCTACCAAGGACTGACTGCTGAAAAAGTAATTTTCCCTCTCCCATTGAGCTTGTTACTCATACAGTCTCTGTAGAGCAGCCCCAAAAATTCACACATTCCTACAACAGTCAGACATATGGAGATTTATCAGGCAGGCCTGTAACTTACAAGTAAAAAGGAAGTAATAAAATAAATTACTTGTAGGATATTACAAAGAGGAAGTGGAAAAACATACAGGGACCTCCACCACCAGTAGGCAACGGGTGAAGTGTCTTGCCCAAGGACACAGCGACTGAGACCGTCAACCGACAACCTTCCGATTACAAGGCAAACATCCAACTCCTGAGCCACAGTCACCCCTACATATCTCTTCAATGTATTTTGCTTTGGTGCACAACACAAAATGCTTATGTCGAATGCAGCATCACAGTAATATTTGGAATCAGAATGTGGCCCTGTTTTTTGTCTTTCGTCCTCTTTCTAAATTCGATGGTATGGAAAACTGAACCTACCTTTATGGGCTTAGTGGTGAATACTGTGGCTTAGTGGAATAATATTGATCTTACAGTTGGAAAGGTGTGGGGTTGATTCCAGGTTCCTCCAGCCACATGTTGACGTACCCTTGGGCAACACAACTTAACTCTTGTCTGCTGATTTGCTAACCAGTGTGTGTGGTCGTGGTTGTGATGTGGTGAATGTGTACCCAATTTCAGTCCTTAACAGCTACTATCCTGCACCTTTTAGTTGCATCCCTTATTCAACACACTTGAACCAGATGGCAGTATTTCTTCATTAGCATAGCATTCGGGTCTAAAGAGGCCCTCTTGATGAGCCATTCGTTTGATTCAGGTGGGTATGGAGCAGGGATGCATCCAATGGCCCTTTTTCCTCTAGTGGCAACTCATCTGATGATGCTCCAACTTTTTACACTATACACCAATTAACCATTCAAATCCAAGAAAAGAACAGTCTTCAAATACATTTAACTTGTGAGACAATAGATAAACTGGAAACGTATTATAAACGCTTTTTTAAGTTGAAATCTTCACATTTTAATTGGTAATTAGTATGCTTTTCATCAGGTGTTATAAACTTGTTGTTTGGACACTCACATTGCCTTAAAAGTAAAAGCTTGTGTGAAGGTCCAAACAGGTGAAGGTAATAGGTAAATATTGCATAGAAATAGGTGTAGTGACTGATGGTGATTGTTTGGGGTATTCTTAAGAGATTAGAGGGCTTTAATAATCTGTATCTTGAGAAAATCTTGAGGCAAACGGCACATAAAGGCATAAATGCTTAACAAAGTGTACGTGTTGCAGCAGAGAAAGGTTTCTGAATAGTGGTTTGTTTTTCTTTGCTCATGAACAAAATTAGGCAACAAAACATAGTACCATCCCTCATAATCCCTCATTGTATCTAGCACTTAAAATTGCTTAAAGTGATGTTTGTATCTAACTTAGATGTCATAATGGTGTTTATGTAAAAAGTTCTCAGGACTCTCATGTCAACAAAGGATCACAGAAGCAGAGTGCCAAAGAAATACAAACTACTTGTAAATAGACCTAACACTAGAGTTTAGATCATTATGCTCAAAACATGATGTAAAGAGTTCAATCAGGGGTCCTTATAGAAAAACTATGAACCATGGCAGTGGAACTACATTAGCTATAATATAACTTTAACTGTTACTAACATTTCCCGTTGCAAATATTCTAATGAAAGGTAATGGGGATTTTATTGAAAAACCCATCAATGTAGTAGACAGCCCAAATATAAATCCCTCCAAGTTGTTTTTATTTCTATTGAGCTGCTCTTTGAGCCTTTGCCTTTTTTCAGGAATTGTTCTAAAAAAACAGTGCATTGACTACTAATTACATCGACTATAGAGCACCGGTCTTGTGAAATGATCTTGGGCTGATGTTGGGCTGACCAATCAGAGATGTGCGCTCTCGGTTTCGTTTAACGGATGGTTAAAAAAATTGGGGCTCTACTCTGTCCATGCTTGCATGAATGGCAGACTGCCCTTGTGTCGACGGTTAATGGCGTTGCGTGTCTCCGCACCTAAGCAGATGCAGAAATTTAAACTAGGCTTTAGTTTCCCAAAAATCTCATATGCAGGAAAAGTGGATGAGATTAAATACAGTAGATGAAAGAAGTATAAACTAGGCTTAACACTGGGTACAACTGAAGTAAAATCATGTTTCACCAACAACAGGTATCCATAAAGAATAGAAGATGCCTTGATCTGTACTTATGGTCGGAATGAAACTTCTCTAAAAGTGGTTTTCTAAAGTTTAATGGTATATTAGAGAAAGCCATCAACTCAAATTATTAAAATAAAATAAAAATCGTCCATCACCTATACTGTCTATCCTGTCCAAGGTTGTGGCAGGTGCTAGTGACTATCTCCAGCAATCACACTCTTTATAGGTTGCCAGGGCATGTTTTTAGAATGTGGAAGAAAGCCGGAGTGTACCAGTACTTTCTCCAGGAGTACTCAGAGAGAAACGACGCATGCACAGGGAGAAAATGCAAACGCCATACAGAAAGACCCCAGGCCCTTCTAGCTGAGGCAATACTGCTACCAACTGCAGCACTGCACGGCTTAAAAAAAAATCCAAAGCCAATTTATTATTTTTAAACTTTGTTTTATTTTAAAATCCATAAATACCACTTTAATCCCATTTTCACCATAGGAAATATGTAAAATACACTGAGCTTTAGTAGCTGCACACAGGAGTTTATTTACCCATGTGCATAATTCTTACTTACATGGCAACAGCAACAAACTTTTCATTTTCTGTCTATAAAGTAGAGAAGATTGAATAAAGATGAAACACTTATTGAGGCCCAGTAAGATTCTTCTTCTTGATCTTATGTGTATTTTAATATCAAGTATATTTGCATTAAAATAAAATAAAAATATTTACATTAACTGAAAGATTGGGGTTTTAAACTAAAAACAAAGAACAATAAATGGGATTACTAGTATGCATAGAGGAAAAAGAAGAAACAAAAACAACATGCATATCTAAAAATCTATGACAGAAATACTTCCTCAGACCAACTGACAGTGAAGTAAAACTCTTGCAAATGACAAATCACACTCTAGTATACTGTATGTTGGTTGCCATTTTGATCCCACAGATCATTTGCTCAGATCCACCCTGTGAGTAACACTGACTGATCTGTATAATAGCTGATAGGGTGGAGGACAAATCAGACTCCCCTGGAGAATATTACAGACCACTGAAACTATTTGGCCTCAAGAGAATGGTAAATAAACAGTGATATGACAGACATGATGGGGAGGAAAAATGAAACAAAACAAGTTGGACTCAGTTAATTGAAGGAAAACTTGGTTAAAATGTAAACAGTAGATTACATATATAAGACAGTGGGGGTGAGGAGCTGAAGGGCAGATTGGACTGGTTGGAATGCTGAAGTATGAGGGGAGAGAATAAAATCTCTGTTCTCAGCAGAACAAGAAGCCAGAGAGGTTTGGAATATGACAAAGTAAACAAATAAGTAATTAAATCACTGACAAGGACCAGTGAGAGAAAACAGCCCTCCTTTTGCTGAGGCAGATGGAAACAAAGGGTGGGGAGGTGGGAACAAGGGAGTAAGAGGGACAAAAAACATAAACTACTGTTTAGTGGATGTCAGTTCACACACGTTTGGAAGAAAGGCAGACAAAACACACTTTTAATGGCAAGATTAATGACAGACAAACAGAAGCAAGTACCAGATTGAGTGAGGAGTCAAAACGTAGACAAGTTTCATGTTACAGCCTTGAGATAATCCACGGATAACATTCGACGTTCACAGTGCAAACACAGCAGTTCACGCTTCGATTACACACTACTACTAATATAATTACAGTATAACCTTCACAAAAGATAAGGGTGTGTTCTTTTATAGCAGGCCTATATGTGTTGTGTATCTTAGACACAACATTAACATCCACAAAAAAAACAGCTTTTAGCAGATCCGTCTGACAGGTTTGAAATAAATTGACAGAAAGGGCCACCTTGTCTCTTTTATCTTGTTTTGCATGCAAAGTGAGCAAAATTGTACTGAGTGGCTTCAACAAAAAGAACTGACGCTAGTAACTTCACCTGACTTCTCTGTAAGAACTACTAAATAAGAGGTTAGATTGGTATTTTTTTATTTTCCTTTCCTAACTTATTAGTAATTACAGAAGAGCATTGTAAAACAAGGTTTAACTCATTTAAATCAAAGACAAAACAGAGTTGAGCCTCTAAACTGTAGCAGCAGTAAATGTGGCTAGCATTATTAAAAACACAATTTACTTGTCGATTACCAAGTGGATTTCAATACTTTAATTCTGAGATTTCTAAAGAACAGAATGTGATCTCACTGAATAAACAAACCATTGCAGAAATACTTTCAGTCTTTCTGTTATCTGCTTTAAGTTATGCTCTCTCACTGTCAAAGCTTAAGTGAACTAAAGACATGTCTCAGCATGTTGCATAATATAAAGTCTCTCCTTAACTAGTTTGTAACATTTCTAATATCTGGGAGTTCATTTTTAAACACCTTAGTGATGCTGTAACAGTTAACTATATTGTTTATTCATGATCAGATTTTGGAGTATCCTACCAGCTGATTAGCAGCTGATCAAGCAGAAAATAGATCTTGACCAACATCCAATTTTTAAGTGCTTCTTTAAAATCTGTTTCTCGTTGGTCACAAGTGGGTCACCTGAACCTATAAGAACATACACTGTGTATATATATCTTTTTTTTAGGTAGGTGAAATTTTTGCTTAAGATTTTGGAAGACACTTACTACCATTAGTGCCTGACCTTAAAGAGTTATAAATGAAAAAACAGCGAAGAGATGGAAATCTACTCGAGAGTTCCAACTGAGAAAAATTATGAAAAATGCCAGGGGATGTGGACGGGAAAAAACGGGCATATCAGGAGGAGCACATCTGACAATTGCACCTCAATGGAAAACAATTAGTCAGTACATTTACATGCACATCTAAATCACGTTTTTGGCAATAATCGCACTAATGGCTTAGCCAGAGTTGAGAGCCATGCCCCAGTTTAAATGTCACTTAGAAAATGTAATTATTCAATGAAATGTGTTTGACTCCTAGACACTAGTTGGCAACATGCGCTCTCTCACGCTGACATGCTTCCGTTAGACTAGAGTCACACATTAATAAATGCTAAAATGCTAAAGTCAGGTAAGGACTAAAAGCAAGATATTGACACTGAACAAAGAGATAGAGAACAGCAATGCTGTAGCACAGTGCATTTTGTAAGTACTGCACTGTTTGATTGTGTTACACTCATTGCTGCTCATTCTATTGATTGTTACTCCCGCTTCCACAGTTTCTTAACTTTACGAAGGGAGAGTGCCCAGGCTGCAAAAAGCTTGGCTTCTCCTGACAGCGTTTAGATGAAGAGTAATTCCGTTTTTCAATCTTATTATCTGGGTACCTTAGTCTGATTTCCTCAACTCCAGTTTGGTTTGACATAAGTCAAGTATACATGTATTTCAAAAGTCTGATTTCAGTTAGACTAAGGCAATAATTTGACTTCCTCTTGGTGCATGTAAATGCATTGACTGTGTATTGGAGGAATCAAAGGGGGACAGAGAAATGCATGGTAAACGGGGGTAAACAATTTTTAGAAAAATGCAATAGATGTTAGGTGACTCCATATGGTAAACTGCTATGACTCTGAGTGGGCATTGTGTTTGTTTCAAAGAATATGAGGGAGAGAATGGAGTTTGGAATAGCTTTGTACACATTACAAGCAATGGGAGGAAAGAAGAGAAGAAAATGATGATAAATCCCCTAAAATAATGGTCTGCTGGGATCTATGTGGCATTTCCTGTTCATGCTGACTTGGATAAACACAAGATTACCCCCTCCCCTTGCACCTTCTCAGTCATGGGCCCAGTAAAAGCAAAAACATATCTTATATCCAATCATTTCCTTCATGTGTAAACTCTCAAGTGTCTCATTTCAACTCATATCTTGGTTTCTCTTCTCTGCAACCTTTTCCCATTGCACTGAACTTTTCCTTATTTCTCATCCCTTCACCTGTCTCCTCCGCAATTTATTTCACAACTTCAATATGATAAATGTACTCTAATTTTATTTTCTAAGCTTCTTCATTTAAGTCAAATTATTTTTGTCACTTCTTGGCATATTATTCTTCTGTCATCATCAAAGAAATGTCTTCCTCCAGTCACTCACCAATCTCAGTCTTTCATGTCCCTTTCCACTTATGTCAATTCATTCACTTTCTCCTGGCAAAGACCCCAGCTTTCCCATTGGGGTCGTCAGGACAACAGGTCCCCCTCAGCTCTCAATCAGGACCCACTGTTCAATCCCACCAGCCAGGAGAATAGACACACCAGGAGAAAGGCAGCTAAAGTTCTCAGGCTCGAGAATGCATTCAGTGTAACTTTACTGCAAAGTGCTGGTTAACCCTTTAAAAACACACAGCCAGGGAGATGTGTTAAAACCATGGTGACACAGGAACAATTGCTTAAGCAGCCCAAAAGAAGAGTAGATGATGGCATTTTTTGTTAGGACGGCAATAAGAATGAGACAGAGGGTGTGTCTCTTTTAGATTTGTGTCCGTCTGCTGGTGTGGGTGAATGTATTTGTGTGCTCTGTGTGTGGTGATTTCATAATTGTACAATTCCAAGTAAAATAACACTGAAGGATAGCTGTGTTGTACTTGGCACAGACTGACAGTATGACAGAACGATTTAGTATGCACTTGGGTACTTGCACAACATTCATTAAATCTCTATCGTCAAGGCTTTGAATTGTAATATAGCTGAAGTATAACCTTGCTACTCCACCAAATAAAAAAAATATATAAATAAACAAAATTAGACCAGTTGTCAGTTTTTGTAGGTTAAATTCAACTGTCAGCAATCATAAGTTACAGAGGCAAAAATTGAAAAATTAGCAATTTATTTCAGCAATTCAACGTAAAAGGTTAAACTAATGATATAGACTCATTACATGCAAAGCAAGATATTTCAAGACTGTTTTTGTTAGGATGTTAATGATTATTGCTTACATCTTAGAAAAATCCAGAATTTAAATGGTAAATGGTCTGTATTTGTATAGCGCTTTACTTAGCGCTTACTTCACAATCTTGGGAAGACTGCTGACCTGACAGTTGTGCAGAATACCATCCCTGACACCCTCCATAAGGAGGGAAGCTCTCAAAGGGTGATTGCAATATCAGTTGGATGTTCCCAAAGTGTTGTACCAAAGCACACTAATGCCCCATTTCCGTTAGGGCCGGTACGGTACGGTAAGGAACTAGTCAGTATGGTCTGGAATGGGTAGCTTGTGTTTCCATTACCATCTCTGTAGAACTGTAGTGGGTGAAGACATTGGCGGGCTTAGCTTAAAAAAAGCTCCAGCATAATGCAGTCCCAACAAAAGCTCCAGCAAGAAGCATCTCTCTTATGTTGTTGAAGATGTAATATTTTTTGGGTTTGTTTTTTTTTACCACTGTACTACTTAGACTTTCATAGCTCAGAGCGATGTCAATCTAGCCATCTTGTTTTAGAAGGATACTTTGCAGGTTGCTTTTAGTTAGACATTAAATTAAAGTTAGCTCCAGGACAGGATGATTGCAATGAAAAGCAGATTTTTTTAAAGTATTTTTTATCACTTGCATATTTCTTCTTACAAAAAAAAAAATCAGGTAGGAAAAAATCTATCAAAATCTAATCAGCCCTACCTCCTAGTGTTTCTGTAAATATTCATCCTCTATTCTGAACCATTAAAATAAGAGGGGTTTGGCCCTCGTTTAATAATGTTAACCAGGGGAATCATATTTTGACACAAAAATAAATGGAAGAAATAGTGCATTGAAAAATCTCAAATTAAAAGTTCTGTTCTGCCATTAAAATATTGTTTTTGGTTTCATTTATTGAAATACAAAACCTAAAACAAACCTAAAACAATTTAAAAATAAAACATAAATAATATATTTTAAAACAATTCTAGAAAAAGTATTTTGTCAAACCAGGAAGAATATCTGTGAACCCGAATGTACTGTGAAAAAGACTTCACCAGTACCAGGACACGAACCTGGACCTACCAAACAGGAGTCACCAAAACTAACCATTCCGCAAACGTGGCAACATGGTAAAATGCATGAATTCAACAGTATATATACAGACAAGATCCCCACGTTGTTTAAGAGTTATATAATTCGTGACTCATACTGATTTCTTTTTAATTTTAGGCTGCTTGCGGTTAACTGCAGTGTTCTGTTTATTTAAAATTTTAAACTATAGCTTAATCTGAGACAAACAATCAACTCCAGACCAAACAGCAGCTACCACTGCTGCGTAGGAGTGAGAGGGATATCATGTTACCGAATAAATCAGTCCATAGGTGGGCATTTTGGGTCGCTTCGGCACACTTGGAACCAAGGCAGAGATAGCCCGAAAAAGGAGTCGGCTGAGGTCTGTTCGGAACAGACGCAGGTAATGGAAACACGCCAAAGCGTCCCGTTCCATACCGTACTGGCACTAGTGGAAATGGGGCACAATAGAAAGTTAAGTGTGGAAGAAAAAGGTGCACAAGCAGCAGGGATGACCATGAGTTATAGCTGATTGTCAGGAAAATGACATTCGAAAGTGCTGTGGACCTTCAAAAGGAATGGACAGAGGCTAGATTTAGTGCATCAAGAGTGATCACACACAGACGAATCCTGGACATGGGCAAAAAATGTCAGAACTGTCTTATCTAGGCTAAAGAGAAAAATGCCTTGTTTGTTGCTCTGTGGTCCAAAGTCCTCTTTCCTGATTATATCAAATGTTGCATCTCATTTGGAAACCAAATTCCCAGAGTCTGAAAGGAAGACACACCATGCAAGATGCTTGAAGTCTAGTGTGAAGTCCAGAGTGAAGTTTTCACAGCCTGTGTTGATTTGGGGAGCCAAATTATTTGCTGGTGTTGATCCACTGTGCTTTAAGTCCAGAGTCAATGCAGCCATCTACCAGGACATTTTGGATCACTTTATGCTTCCTTCGCAAACGAGCTTTATGGAGATGCTGACTTCATTTCTCAAATGGACTCTGGCACCTGCCCACACTGTCAAATGTACCAAACCTTGGTTCAATAACCATGGGATTACTGTGCTTGATTGGCCAGCTAACTCACCTGAATTGAACCACAAAAAGAATCTATGGGACAAGGAAAAAATTAGACATGAGACCAACCAATGCAGAAGAGCTGAAGGCTGCTATTGAAGCATCCTTGTCTTCCATAACACCTCAGCAGTAGCACAGGCTGATACTATTCATTCCATGAATTGAGGCAGTAATTGATGCAAAAGGGGCCCAAACCAAGTAGTAGTAATAATAATACTTTTATTTAAAAGAACCTTTTAAAACATCCAAGGACACTGTACAGTAGATACATCCATCCATCCATCTTCTTCCGCTTATCTGGAGTCGGGTCGCGGAGACAGTAGCTTAAGCAGGGAGACCCAGACTTCCCTCTCCCTGGCCACTTGGGCCAGCTCCTAGGGAGAGATAATCCCTCCTGCGAGTCCTGGGTCTTCCCCTGGGCCTCCTCCCAGTGGGACGTGCCGGGACAACGACATACCGGTACAGCGCCAGCATAACTGCAGACGCCTTAACAATCCGTCTATCGATCTCCCGCTTCATTTTTCCCTCAGTCCTGAACAAGACCCCCAGATACTTGAACTCCTCCACTTGAGGAAGGACTCCATCCCCAACCCGAAGAAGGCACCCTACCCTTTTCCAGCTCAAGACCATGGTCTCGGATTTGGAGGTACTGATCCCCATCGCAGCCGCTTAACACTCGGCCACGAGCCGCTTCAACGAGAGCTGTAGATCCCGTTTAGATGAAGCCAACAAGACATCATCGATCCTGAGGTCACCAAAACGGATCCCCCTCAACACCTTGGCTGCGCCTAGAAATCCTGTCCATAAATGTTATGAACAGGATCGGTGACAGAGGGCAACCTTGGCGGAGTCCAACTCTCACCAGGAACGAGTCTGACTTACTGCCGGCAATGTGAACCAAACTCTGACATCGGTCATACAGGGACCTAAAAGCCCGTATCAAAGGGCCTGGTGCCCCATACTCCCGGAGTACCCCCCACAGGACTCCCCGAGTCGATAGATACATAAAAACATTAAAAACAGGTAACTAACTGAAACAGAGTACAACATGACAGAAGCTGAGTGCATGACTAGGTAGTGTAGGACAGTCTGAACAGATTTAATTTTAATTTGGGGTTTTCATAAACAGTAAGCCATAATTATCAAAATCATAATAAAGGCTTGAAATATCGAGCTTTGAATGTAATGAGTCTGTCGTAAATTAGTTTCACCTTTTTAAGTTGATTTATTCCAATAAATGAACTTTTGCTCAATATTCTAATTTTTCGGAATTCACCTGTAGATGTCATAAAAATAAAAAAAACCTTAAGGATTTTTAACAGTGATTTGCAAAAGCCAGTTTAACATCTCCAATCCTTTTAATGGACAGATACCAGTCATGATGGCTGTCATGTGAGGAGGTGCACAAAAAGATTACTTACAGGACATTTTCACATAGAAGAAAATAATTTCTAAGTTCCCATTTGCTTAACACGATAGATATTGGTCAACAGGGATGTGATGTAATTTACAGTTTACTATTTTGACAATTAAGTGAAAAGGAAAAGTGATAATGAAAAAAGGACCAATATGTTGACTAAAAAAGAATTGTTCACCTATAATTTACACCTAAGATTGAGCATGAGCATGATGAGAAAATTTATTTTATTATAATTAGCTTTTTTGTACAATGGCATTCTTACAGAAACTTAAAAAGATTATTAGATAATAACAGTTAAAATCCGTTTTTGTTAATTACAATAAACAAAGAGGTAATTTCTGACGATTCTCTCTTAGTGATATCATGAGAAGTCTACATTTTGTTGTCTAAAACTGTTGGACTAATAAATATTTTCTTTTGGTAGTGTATTTAGCTGAAGCACTTTTTGTGAAGGATTTTTATAATTTAATGGGACACTGGTGTAACCCTAAACAAAAATGTAAAATAAGCAACCACTAAATTTAACAGCTATTAAGTGCTTACCCCATAAAACTGTAGTGTCAAAAGCCAGGCATTAAAGGTCACTTTTCTATATAAAATAGATCCTTCCTTTTTCAGCACACCTGATGAGCTAATTATGCCCATTTAAATCAGCAATGTTGGGATATGAGCACATCTCAGCCATGAGGAACACTGACCCTTAAGGGCTGAAGTTGGACAAGCATAACATGGAGTATTGCACCTTTTTGCTGTTCTAAAAAGTTCTGAAAAAAAGAACCACAAGTAAGCTACTGTATATGGTGAGCTAGCTAGCCTGCAATCAGCTTCTTTACAGACTTGGTACCCATTGCTTGGCAACTGAAGTTTGAAAATGACATTGCCTAACTACAAATAATGGGTCGCACTAATTCAATATACATAACACTTCTTTGTGCCGAGAAATACTATAAAATAGACAACCTATCTTTCTTGTAAGCATAAGAAATGTGCAGTAGCCTTTTTCCAGCCAGGATCAGATATATATACAGGTGCTGGCCAGTAAATTAGAATATCATCAAAAAGTTGAATTATTTCAATAATTCCATTCAAAACGTGAAACTTCTATACTGTATACTTTCCTTCCACACATAGTGATATATTTCAAGTGTTTATTAATTTTCATTTTTATTATTACAACTGACAGCTAATGAAAACACCAAATTCAGTATCTCAGAAAATTAGAATATTCTGAAAAGGCTCAATATAGAAGACACCTGGTGCCACTCTAATCAGCTGATTAACTCAAAACACCTGCAAAGGCCTTTAAAAGGTCCCTCAGTCTTGTTCTGAAGGCTCCACAATCATGGGGAAGACTTCTGACTTAACAGCTGTCCAAAAGACGACCATTGACACCTTGTACAAGGAGGGCAAGACACAAAAGGTGATTGCTAAAGAAGCTGGCTGTTCGCAGAGCTCTGTGTCCAAGCACATTAACAGACAGGCGAAGGGACGGAAAAAATGTGGTAGAAAAAAGTGTACAAGCTCTAGGGATAACCGCACCCTGCAGAGAATTGTGACGACAAACCCATTCAAAAATGTGGGGGAGATCCACAAAGAGTGGACTGCAGCTGGAGTCAGCGCTTCAAGAACCACCACGAAGAGACTCATGAAAGACATGGGATTCAGCTGTCGCATTCCGTGTGTCAAGCCACTCTTGAACAAGAAACAGCGTAAGAAGCGTCTCGCCTGGGCCAAGGACAAAAAGGACTGGACTGCTGCTGAGTGGTCCAAAGTTATGTTTTCTGATGAAAGCAATTTTTGCATTTCCTTTGGAAATCAAGGACCCAGAGTCTGGAGGAAGAGCGGAGAAGCACAGAATCCACGTTGCATGAGGTCCAGTGTAAAGTTTCCACCGTCAGTGATGGTGTGGGGTGCCATGTCATCTGCCGGTGTTGGCCCACTCTGTTTCCTGAGGTCCAAGGTCAATGCAGCCGTCTACCAGGAAGTTTTAGAGCACTTCATGCTTCCTGCTGCTGACCAACTTTATGGGGATGCAGACTTCACTTTTCAACAGGACTTGGCACCTGCACACAGTGCCAAAACCACCAGTACCTGGTTCAAGGACCATGGTATCCCTGTCCTTGATTGGCCAGCAAACTCGCCTGACCTTAACCCCATAGAAAATCTATGGGGTATTGTGAAGCGGAAGATGCAATACGCTAGACCCAACAATGCAGAGGAGCTGAAGACGACTATCAGAGCAACCTGGGCTCTCATAACACCTGAGCAGTGCCACAGACTGATCGAGTCCATGCCACGCCGCATTACTGCAGTGATGGAGGCAAAAGGAGCCCCGACTAAGTATTGAGTGCTATACATGCACATTCTTTTCATGTTCATTCTTTTCAGTTGGCCAACATTTAAAAAAAAAACATTTTTTTTCATTGGCCTTTAAAATATTCTAAATTTTTGAGATACCAAATTTGGAGTTTTCATTAGTTGTCACTTATAAATATCAAAATTAAAAGAAATAAACATTGGAAATACATTGGTCTGTGTGCATTGCATGAATATAATGTACAAGTTTCACGTTTTGAATGGAATTATTGAAATAATTCAACTTTTTGATGATATTCTAATTTACTGGCCAGCACCTGTATTTGTTACGTACAACCAGAGACAACTCAAATCAATTTTTGCAATTTCTCTGGCATCTCATAAAAGATTTTAGATGTTTTCATCCATTAACTTTTTCAAATCTTGGTATACAGTACTTTAATATCACAAACCAGGCCTAGGTCCCACAATCTTACAAAAAAACTCTTTATGAGAATAAAAAACAAAATATCACCGCTCTTGGATACGGTTTCTATTGTTAAGTGAAAAGATCTGCATGTTGCTCCAACAGGACATTTGACAGAGAAATCAATAACACCACAAAAGTGTTCAAAAGAAATGAAACTTTAATTTCTCCCTTTTAAATTATCTGTGTGGCAGCCCCACTTTATTCAGTTTTTTTCAGGGTACCCAACCATATGCAGTAGCCATCTGAAGTCATGTCTCATCATGTCTAAACCCTGACATTACTCAGCAGCTTTATTGTGAGCACCCAAATTAATCTAAACAATATTTAGGAAAGTAAAAAGCAGTTGTTAAGTGTTAAGTCATGAAATCTGACTGCAAGTAGAGAATGCAGTATACTAGCCATTATAGCTAAATTATCACAATTTTCAAAGAGGCCACCCACAGGCAGCAAGGCATTCTGAGGGTTGGGAAAAGGTTACAACCCACATGGTATGGCACAGTATCTTTTTAGTCTTTCAAACTGGAGATATGTGGCCAGATTACTTAACTTTCTTCTGCATTTTTCTTGCATATACATCACTTTTACAAGCCTAAACTAGGCACAAGTATGAGCAAATGCAAGCAAACAAACAAGATGCAATAAACTGGTTTTGCAAGTGTTTCACTGTTAAATAAATGGAAAAACAAAAATTTCTTTGGAAATCAGTGGTGATCAATGTGATTTGGGAATCCAGTGCCAAGTGTTGTGCAACAAGCAAAAAGAGGGAGAGAAAATCAGAACGGACTGGGCATTGGTTCAAAGTACATGCTCCTTGACTTCCCATTTTCAGTGAGCTGCTTTTAAAATATGCTCCTATTTGCGTGAAAGATAAATCAATCTGGTTCCATTAGCAAGGTAATGTATTCAACTTCAGAAGCCTTATCTTTACTCAATGGGGCAAACTAACTCCTATCCCATTTGCTGGAAGGTTTTTAGTAATATTGTACACAGTTTTATATGGGGATTGCATTAGGTCCTGCTAAAGATTACATTAACTTTACTCTGCAATTAACACATTGGTCTTTGTGGATATCTAAGCAACAGAGAAAAAAGCAGAACTTGAGAGAAGAAGTTCAAATTATGGGAAGCTTTTTAATATTTGTTTCCTTCTTTATAGTCATAAACAGACACATCAGCAGACACACAGACACACGTTGTCTTCCTCCCTAATATTGTCTCTTTATGCCCACAGGTGTATTTTACTTAGCAAGTAACCGTAAACTTAGTGATTCTCAAGGTATCAATTAATATGTGGAAATTCTGGCAAGTAGCAGCAGCCAAAACACCCCAGGCCTGTAATAAAATGGAGAGGGCAATGCTTAATTTAAACTGGTAATTAACTTCAAGGGTTCATGGTGATGGAGAGGAAAAATGCCACAAATTAAAATGTGTTCGTCGTTAATACTGCGTTAGCCCAAAGTTAGTCCTACCCTTTAGTTAACCCTAAGTTGGATCATTTAAGGTACCAACAGAAAAACGCAAAGATTTTTTTTCTGTTTTTAAGAAAAGTATGGATGGTTTTATAGGTTTCAATTTATGAAGGCAAGATTCACTATCTGCACAAATAAAAATGACTTCACATTACAACTAACGTAGCAAAGTTAAAACCTCAAACGTTTTCAGAGTTGCTTGAGGTGATTTTGGAATGAATGTGATTGTCTGACTATTACAATGTGATTGCACAGCATTTGAAACCTCAAATTTTCAGATTGAAAGGATTTCCTGATTAAGTGTTTTATCCTTTCAATCACTTGTATGCATTGAGCAATTTGAGTCAACATTTATTCCGGTATGCTTCTTTGCTGTGGATTAGTGGCAAATATTTCCCCATGGTCTGGAAGTTTGACTACAGACGGCAGTTGGTTTTTAGCATTTACCTGAGTATTTTGAGAAGAATTACTTGTTTAATGAGGAAGTTAACATTGATCACAAAATCATTTAAGCCAGAAACACAATCATACAACTAATACAGAAGCAAGCAACCAACAGCTACATTTTAACCTGCTCCAGAGCTGCTATGCCTACAAACTGGTCAGAAAAGCAATATATATTAATTTTTTTTTTATCTATGATAATATATTAAGTAAAGGCAGTTGGACAGATATGGCATTTTGTCCTGAAAATGAGATGAAAACTTGTCTATGTATATGTCTACAGCAATCCTGTGCCAGGTCTTTCCTGGAGTTAGGTATCTGCTTCTTAAGGACATTTATCAGCTACTGTTCATTTGCTGTTGACAGTTTTAAAGCCTCCTTTTTATGTTACACTTATTTTGTATGGAGTTATTTTCTTAATAGGCTGCATCTAACAAAGTGCCTGAAGACACAACAATACTTTGATCTTTTGCCAAGTTGTCTATTTTAGGTAAGGCGTGACACACCACTCATGTTAAGGAGTGTTTTTTTTGTTTTGTTTTTCTTGATTGATTGACAGTCTGAGTTTTAACTGCATTAAAGCTGTCTCGGAAATCAGAACTTTGATTGGTTAAAATATCCAAAATTGAGCACTTTCCAGTAGGATGTGCATTTACATGGTCAGTGACCAGGCTAACAGGCATTGCCATTGCGTCTAATAACATTCTATTTACATTTTATGCATTGAGACACCAAAATAATGTGTTAACATTTAGAGATTGTACAAAACCTTGAGTGCAACTGTCTCAATTTGATAGAACATCAGAAGTGCAAATAAACATTTTATACACATACAATATTGGATATTTAATTCAAGATTCATTGGCAATGTCCTTCTTTCCAAGGTAGAGTTCTTGTAGCAGCAAACATTCTCTTTAAGCGTGTTTCCACTATCCAAACTTCAGGGTAATTTTCCCAGATCTTTTACCTGATGTGGCAATCTCTTAGCCTGATCCTCTCTGCCATTGTGTCTCCATACAAAAGTGATTTGTTGCCACAGTTACTTTGAAAAAGTAATATCATTACTGACTACTGATTACTCCTTCCAAAAGTAACTTGTTTACTTTATTGATTATTTTTAAAGTAATTAAATTAGATTACAAGTTACTTTATTAGTTACTTTCAGCAGCTGCCAGTAGCCCTTCCCACTGCCTCAAAATCGAAACAATGACCTGTTTTGCCAATACTCACTTTATTGGAAGTGCTTTTTAACAATAATGCAGGAAATATACTTGCTTTTTAATCTCACATTGACACCAGCAAATATGAAGCAACAAGCTGCGTGTCGGGGACTCATTTGCTTGCTCTTGCACATACTACTGGAGAGTTCCACTAGGGGGCAGACTCAGAGTACAGATTGCAGAAGTCTCACCCTGCATCCAAATACCTTTACTATGCCTACTACGTAGTAGACAAAAAGCAGTATGTGAGCGATGTAGTAGATCCGATTCTCCAGTATGGATTGGAGTAGTAGGCATAAAGTTCCTGGATGTGTACTAACGCCACAGTAAGCAGCCGATCTACGCTACGCTATCCCACAATGCAGCAGAAGCCCCAAAATAGTAGAAGAGCAGTGACGCCGACTGCTGAGGAACCATCAACCATTGACACCAATTTCGGCGTACAAATGTAAAAGTGTAGCAATGTTACTGATTAGTTTGTTTTTTGACAACTGGTTAAACATTTAAGTTGATAAGTTAATGTTTAACGGATACACAGGCAACGGAACGTAAACACCCTGCAAAATGGTGAAGCAGTACGTCCGATTTCATGCTTACTACTCGTTCCTTTGCTACGTAGTATGTACTGCATCAACGGGCAAGTAGTAGCTACTATGTAGCATGTGGTACATACTATAGGA
Source organism: Apricaphanius iberus (assembly GCA_028564705.1). NCBI lineage: Eukaryota > Metazoa > Chordata > Actinopteri > Cyprinodontiformes > Aphaniidae > Apricaphanius > Apricaphanius iberus. The sequence continues at coordinate 147,104 of JAPXFQ010000295.1, forward strand.
TTCGGATGCAGAGTCAAAAGAATCGTGCCAGAACAAACATGGCGATCGTAAAGGAGATGATCAGCTGTTTCGGATTACGACAGAAAAAGGCAGCAGCAGTGTTGAAAGTCTGTAGGACCATTTTTACAGCTATTGTTGCTGGTTTTCCTAATGTTTTTGCTGCCATGTAATAAAATATCTTTTTGCTTAAGAAAATTACAAAAATGGTAAGGCACAGTGGCTTAAACAAGTAACTTTAATCTGATTACCTGTATAGAAATACTAACACGTTAGATTAGTTGTTACTGAAAAAGTGGTCATATTAGGGGTAAAGCGCTACTAACGAGTTACCGGCATTACGCCCTCAGCAGTGAGTAGCATCACTTATAAGTGCAAAAATGCATCACAAGCAGCAGAAATAACAAGAGATCAACATGGAAGAGGCAGGGATTTCTGTTGTGTTTCTGTTTACTATGTTGTCATAAACTGCTTCTTGAGCAACTCTTCTTATTTCACAAACCGACGTCTGCTCATTTCCCTTTGAATTACAACCAATCAGCCGGACTTAAACACAGCTCCCACTTAGTGACACTACAGGTCCACTAACAAGTATATACCCCGAGACTGGTGCTCTGTGGGTTCCCCAAATGGCCCCCAAAAATGACCTGTCAGCTGAGCCTGTTGCAGTGGAGACACGTGCATACCATAAAATTCCGCTAAAATTGTCCTCTAGATCCAATAGTGGAAACGAAGAAAAAAACAAACATTGCATGAAAACATGATTGAAAGAGTGGACTATGAATGAATCCTAAAAAAAAAATATTGCCATAAAATAAAATTATGGGTCTTTGTAAGCCAATTTTTAAAACTGACTTGGTTAAATATTCAAGTTTGTACAGTGCTGTCATTCCATCAGGAACAGATTTGGACCTGAATCGTTCACTTAAAGAATAAACTGTCAAAACAGAGTTACAGAGTGTTACTGCAATGAAATATTATCTCTGGTAGAAAAAACTTCCCACAAACCTGGCACACAGTTTCAAAGAGTCTTCGTTAAAAGATGCATTTACAGGAGTGTGCCATACCCCACAAGGTTCTCAATACACAAATTACTAATTTACTATATTATTAATTACGACTCCCTCGGAAATGTGTACTTCTTTGTTGCTTTCATCTTTCACATTAAATTGTTATAATGAATCTAAATCTCTGTTGCACAAAACTATGGTGGTTTCCAGATGATTATACAATTATGTTAAGCCTGACGTATATTTTTTTCTGTTTTTGTGGTTTATTATTCTTCTGTTCTCTTATTACACAAACAAATGCATAACGCATACACACAGTACAAGTTTCCAGCCCAGAAGGAACAAACTTCTTGGTGTTCAAAGCAAGTAGGCGGAGACCTTCAAAGCCGCATACAGAGCATGGAGGTCTGAAAGAAGGATGTATAGAAAATGCTCTTCTTTTTTCGGGAGCCTTGGTGACAAAAGCCCTGCTTCCCATTCAAAAGACAAGGTCATTAGATAATGCACACAAGAACCCCGAGGTCACACGGTGGGGGGCGGGATCATTCAATAAACCAAACCTCCCAGCCAGGTCTACACAAACTCCTCAGTGCCTCAAGATGGACATGTTCAAGAGCACATAAAAAAATACATATTGGCTTTCGTGGACACAACCTCAATCCTTAGATCATTGCAAATCACACAGAAAAAGTGGGTGGAGCTCACACATTACTGGATCCCTCTAACACTTCACTCAGCCGTCTAAAATTGACCAAGTGGATGTTAAATGATGAGCTCGACTTTTTTTTCTTTTTTTCTTTATACATCAATGTTGGGGAAAAAACACACTTAAACTCGGAAATACTGGATCAGTAAAGTTCTAGTACCAATAGAATGCTGCCATTACCTAGCGACTTGTTTCCTGAATGCTACTGTAACAAACTTGATTTTAAAGTCAGAAGAGAAGATAATCTCTCATGTTATTTTAAATAACTACTCATTTCTATGGACCATGCATCAGACGGGCAGCATCAGCTGAAGACCACCCTATGTGCCACTTCTGTCAGCTAAGAATGAGTCTGAGGCTACAATTTGAAAAGGCTAGCCCAAACTGGACAGCAACGGGTTAGTTAAAAATGTCCATAAATGATTCATGCTGATTGTAGTAGTATAATGGTGCGAGGGTTATTTTCTTGTAAAACCTTAGGTCTCTTAGTGGGGCATTGTTCAAATACAACAGACTAACAGAGAAACGTAATGGATTATCCCTTTAAGACCACAGTGTACCCATTTTCTGATGTCTACTTCCAGAAGGATAATGTAGTATATGACAAAACTCAGATCCCCTCAAACTGGGTTCTAGTAGATGACAATGAGTTCACTGTAATGCAACTCCCTCAAAGTTACCAGCACTCAACCCAAAAGCACACCTCTAGGATGTAATGGCACATTAGCCACATCATGTAGGAGCATCTGATAAATCTTTTCTAAGCAATTATCTCAATAAGGACCAAACTCTTACAATTTATTTATGCACATTGTTGAATGAAGGCTATAGGAAGAAGGATTAAGGCAGTACTGAAGCACAAAGGAGGTCCAACCTAGTGCTAGCAAGGTCTACGTAATAAGAATATAAACTCTCCTACTAAATATAGCTAGAGATGACCTATTTCTACCCAAAGATAACCCCAGCCCTGATAAATGAAATGTAAACAGGAAGAAAATGCAAAGCAAAATAGTCCGCTTTTGTTTGTAAAGATGGATATGTTGCCACAGTGACAGACTGGTCAAGCTTTGGGACAACAAAACAGGGAGAAAAGCTAGAGCAAACTATCAGGTAGTCAGATTCCAACTTAACATGCACTACTATTCCTGCATAATAAGAAAATAAATAATTCTATTTTTGCACTGATCATAGTATTTCTTCCAATAAACAGTGCACAAATCTAATGTGTAATCAGTATAGTGTTGCTTCATATAATTGCTTTTTATGCATGCAGTATTGTCTGTCAATTAAAGTCTTCCTGAAAAACGAGCCCTGTCAGAGATCAGCACACGGGCAGAAACACGATCCCAGGAGAGCTGCCAGAGACACCAGCCCGCGAGCGCAGGGCCAGGGTGAGGCCATCAGCAGGCTGCAGGCCAGGTGCTGCTCTCACCAGTCACCGCATCACCTTGTAGCGATAACCCTGGTTGGATACGTTTGCTACTGCTGGGCTGGTAAAAATAGCAGAAGTTGTGTGCAGCTCCCTGAGTTGGCCACCTCTGCATCTCCGACTGGATTAATTCAAATCAAACCTTACGCAACTGCGTGCACAATCCTGTTGTGCGTAACGCTATTAAACAATGTGGGGAGCAAGAAAGTTTCAACAAAGACAATAAAGTGGCAAAAAGAAGCATTACTTTTCAGACTAAAAGCATATCAAAAGTTTTACCAGTTGGTGGAGGAACGGGGGTTGAGAATGTCCTCTTTGGCTGTGAGCAGCGAGAGGCTGTAGGTGTCAAGGTTGACCGTTTGCCTGCTCATTATGGCAAAAAAGTTCCCGAACCACTCCCGCACAGCTTCAAGTGTTCACGGGTCCTGGTGGGGTTGTTTTGAGTTGGGGGCAGTCTGTTGAAATCAGCCACACAATAGTTAAAGATCGGTCAGGAAAAGACGCACAGAAAAAAGTATGCAGATTCAGGCAATGCAGTTCCAAACCAGAGCGTGGTATGTGTGTGCACTCACAGCTTAGAGGAGAGACTGTGACGGCACGCTGGTCTTTGTGCAACTGGGTGGAATACGTTTTCACCAAAAGCCCCACCTCCCGTTGAGAGAGTGGAAAGCATAATGACTTCACTCGCTGGGTCATTTGGAGAAAAGGTGTTCCAGTGCACTAACAGTCAATTGGAAACGTCATCCGTTGATAAAACGCTACTCGTGTAACAGTCCATCGGCTGTTTTACAGCAAGAGTTAAAACGTTTAAAAATTACTGAAAAGTATAATTATTTTAGCAACTCAGTTCTGAAGCTGGAACTATTGTATTATATAGTGTACTCAATACACACATGGAGCTAAGTTAAACATTAGTATTTTTTGATGGATTATATCTTAAAGCTATCTGAAACTCTAATTTCTTTTCAAAAATAAAAAGGTATTTATATAAAGAAATATGTTAAATAAAGGGTTAATGACCTACAAAGTCACATGGGATACGGCTTGCTTGTTAGTGATCACGCATAGGGCCATTGCTAAAGAATATGCTGACCATAGTGCTCTTAAACATACAATATTACTGGAGAAATTTGGTCGACCAAAGAACTTTAGTATGACAAATTCAAACAAGCGGCGTGGATAACCTGGAGAGGACTGTCAATTTAAAGGTTAGGAGGGGGTTGTGCCTTCTGCTGGAGTTATGCACAGATGTATCCATGGCATAGGGTACAAAACCGTTTTCCCCATGTTGGGCACCTCCTGTCCCAGGGGGCAATGTCAGTGTCCTAACTTGACCTTGACTTACCTGTGCTGGTCAACATTTGAGAGACTTAATTTGGTCATGAGGCCATCAACATTTAAATTACCAGATTGGATACCACACTACGAACAGCTAGCTGTTTGCGGAACATCACCATAACTTTTCTGAGTTTAAAATTTAAATTTATTATTGCTTTTTGGTAAGTTTCAAATTTTCAGAGAAAACACATTTGGTTGGCTTTAGCTGTAATCCATATAATATAAATCTTTATGTGAAAAATCACAATTTTCAATTCTATTCTAAGATGTTGGGATGTTATAATGGAGTTAATTACACAGTTTAGGGATGCAGTGTAAACCAGGGATTTTTATATTTTTATGGTAACTGCATCAATGACAGAGCTTTCTTTGAACAAATATGCTGTTGATTAAAGCTACCATAGCAAGCGCGGCTGTTTTGGTTATTCTGACGGCGTTTCTAAATCCTTTTTTGTCTTTAAAATGGCTCCCAGTTGGTCTTGGCAGTCTGCTGAAAAGCTAGTTACAGAACAGGCCATCTCTCAACAAGCCACAGAAGGGCCAATTTCATGGGAACTGGGTCTGATTATTACAAAAAAGCAGTCTACATTTTAAAGAGCAACTGGGGGTCTTTTCAGTCACACACACTTATACAAACTGACAACAGACTCCTAGACATCGACTGCACTATACGCACACACTGTGGGCACTCATGCACCCGTATTTGGCAGTGGGTCACTAGCACAAGGGTTTAGGATTGTGGATTATGTGAATGTTCCTGAGCTCTTTAATATGCTTAGCTGCCATTCTTAGATAATCCAGGAAAGATGCAGAGGATAAAAGTCAGATGATTTTATACTCCGAAGCATCATGTCTATGCTGTTCACAAGAAATTAGTCATTTTTCATTATGAGCCATTATAGAGGAATTATGATTTATGTGCAAAAAGTTCAAAATGCCCAAATAATCCTCAAATGAACACAGGATTGACATAGATACACATGCAATTCCTAATGAAAGAAAAGCCTCTCATTTTCCATCTACTTTGCCTCGCAAAAGTATCAATTCAACAATATGATATGTAATTTTCTAAATATTTTAAGAAATAAAATTCTGAAAAGTGCATTCAGATACATTGCTTCTTTTACTCCTAAGTAAAATCCAGGTAAGTAAAATCCCTAAATAAATCACCTAATTAGTAGATTAAAGTCCAGGTGTTTGTGTAATTTAATATTAATATAAACATAGCTATTCTGTAAAGGCTTTCGAGGTTCATTAGTGAACAAAGGGAATGATGAAGATCAAGCAACAAAGCAGGCGGGTCAGGGATAAAGTTGTGGTGAAACAAACACCATGAGCAGACCGTCACTGTGGTAAAACGTGGTGGGGACGGCATAATCTTTTACAAGTGATTCTCCTCAGAAGGGGGGATTTTTTTTTGTATTGATGGGAAGGTTAATAGTTAAATACAGAGCAATTTGGGAAGAAAAACTGATAGAGGCTGCAAAAGATTTAAGACAGGGGTTTAGGTTCACATTCAGCACAATATACAGTAAAATGCTTTGTCCACCATTTGTCCACCATTAGTCTGGCCCACAAACCACCAATGTCTTACCCTGAAGCTGTGGTTCTTTCACCATATTCACGCTTTCAGAATGAAGCAGCACAGTATTGTATGCGCTCCATTTAAATAACCAAAAAACCATGCAATGCCCATGTGTCCGCTCCATGACAGAGCAACGGTTCGGACTTCTCTTTGCTATCAACACATTGGGACTGTCACTCGCACATCACCACTGCATGAGCGAGACGTTTTACTTTCACTTTTGAGCTGCACATTAGTCTGATGGGGAAAAATGCTGTGTTCTAAATTTGCTGCTAATAGAAAATTGACCAATAGAAATGGACAGCTTAAAGACAAATAGAAAGAACCATTTGCTTTTATTCTCCCTCCATCCAGCCTCAGACACATGTGCCGTCTGCCTCTCTATAGCAGCCAACCGTGCTCAGCAATCAGCACTGCACGGTGCGCCACACCTTCTTCCCCAGAGTGGAGAGAGGGTGAAAACACTGTTTCAACATAAATGTAATGAAGTCTTCCTGTGAAGCTGTAAGCATGATTTTAGTTATGTCTATGACTCAACAGCAAAAAGCAATTGAAATTTAAGAATCGTATTTGACCAACTAAATCCTCCAATTTCCTTCCAGTTCACAGTTATGCACCCCTCTGTGTTGGTATATCCTACTCAGTACTCAGCAGAAACCATTCAAATTTGTGGTAATTACAGGAGAAATTTTGAAAAAAAGTATTCATGCGTCTATCATCAATGTTATTTTTGTTCTCTGAATTCTCTCCTGTTACATTGTTGCTTTACAACAATGCAAAATACAGAAAAAATACGACATTTCACATTTTACTTAGAGAAAAATCTAGACTTATTTTCTACAATAGCAATCCAGGATAATTTTGTATATTTGCACAATTTTAATAATTAGTAATAAAATGTATGCATGGTACTTAGTAGGTGTAATGCCTCTAAGGAGGATGTATTTATTGTTGAATACACTTGTACCCCACACACACTTATAATGCATTTCAATTCAGAGTTTTGTGACTGTGCTGTTTTGGCTGGAGCTTGCATGACGGCAAGGCAAGGAGCATGACATCCTCACACCACCATTATTCTTATGACTTCCTGCTATTAGAAGCTCTCCTATCTTTTCACCCTTCTAGCCCTTAGCTGTGGATGAGATCTGCAGTGCTGTTATGCTCCACTTCAGAGGACTTTGGCATTTCCTCTGCTGGGGTGCGGTGGCAGCTGTTGTTGAGGATGGGGTCTAAATGTGGGAGTTTTGTACATCCAGTGGGGATTTGTGTGTGTACTTGCATAAGTATGTGTCTGTGTCTGCATATGTGTGAATGTGAGCTAATGGGGGATTTTTTCCCCCTCATTTAGTGAGTTTTCTTCTCCACTGGTGGGAGTCTGATTGTTCAGTTTCCTGTCTTCCTGGCATAGCCTAAACCAGAGGTCTGAGTGTGGGTGACAGAGTGCTGAGTGGTCCAGTCAGACACATCCTCCAAGGGTTCCTTTTGTTCCCTTTAAACTTACTCTACACTCATACAGATGTCTTGGGGAAAAATCTGTAGTATATTTGACTGAACTGTGTGCTTAAGATGTTACATGAGACATGGATCCTAATCTGCTTTCAAATTTAAAAAATAACCTTTTTATCACCACCTAAGCTTCTTATTTGTTGGTTTCTCTAATTGCAGATCTTTGCTGGGGAATATCATGACAGGTTTATGTGAACTCAGGCATAGAGTTTGTTGCTAAAAGGTCAGACATGTGTTTGGAGTATGTGAGTCACACCTTGAGCTCTGCCCTGCTGTTTTGTTGCACTGCACTGGCGATATGTTTGCAAAAATTCCTGTGTGAGTCCTTCAAGAGGCAAGAAACAGTCTACCCTTGTGTTCAAGTTGTCCTTAGAACCACACTTCAGTGCAATATATTCTAATATGTTGATATTTGCTAAAGATACTTGTTAAAGATCCTATCCATTTATTTATTCATTATACTGTGAAATGAAACATGATTAGGTGGTAAAACAATGCAAGTCCACTGAAATGAATCAATGTGCCAAATCACGCTGGAAAACATTTGTCCACTTATCAAAACTGGGAACTTAAACACATTCCTTGGATTCCAAAAAGATGAGGTTTGATTATAGCTCACATTTTAAGACTGATATTGGGTGAATGTATTGCGCCAAGTGACCACTTTCAAAAAACAAAACTTTACTGAATAAATGTTCCTGCACAGGTCACTGACAGGTGACAGGGAGCAGAAAAAGCAAATTGTGTAACAGTAAGATGCATTCTCCTCAGAATACTGCAAATCAGTTCATGAGTGATGAGACATTTATTAAAAGTAAGGTGGCCAAATGCCTGTACTTATCTGGTGAACTTTCTAATTTTCCTAAATATATTTCAGTATGTGGCAGAGCTAAAGTTTGAACTTCCCAACTTCAAATTACACGAAGAAAGTTTTTTCCTGAGTCAAGACCACCTCAAGCTTTTTACTATCCAGTTACATATCTTTTTTTGGTTGTTCTAACACAGGATGTTCTAGGTGTATTTATCTGTTTAAGAAAATTATTTCTTGGTAATGTTCAGTTTAGTCATTCAGATATGTTTAAGAGTGATGGTACATTGCAAAAGTATTAATACACCCATGACATTTTTTACCATTTGTCATGCTATAATTTCACATTTCAGTGCATTTTTTGAATGATTGACCAACACAAAGTAATTATTAAGTGGAAGGAAAAATGAAACATGCTTTTTTTTTTTTTTTTAAAGTGGATCATTGTAAAACAAATCACTCTGTACATTTAGAGCTGATCTGCTGGAAGGTGAACCTATGTCTCAGGTCCTTTGCAGCCTCTAGCAATTTATTAATTTTGCTATGAATTTAGCACAGTCCGTCTTCCTATCATCTCTGACCCATTTCCCTCTTCATTCAAAACAATAAACACCCCATATCATGACGCCACTACAGTGTTTTATGGTGTGCATGGTCACCTCAAACCCATAACATTGTCCTGTTAAAAGATTGCCCTACCTGAGCAGTGTCTCTATGCATCTCATCTACAGGTACCATGTGCCTCTTGGCTGCTGTTTTGAGGAGTTTTATCCTTGCTGTTAGTTTAGGAAGGTATCCATGTCTTGATAGTTTTATAAATGATTACATGTCTTTTATTAATATTTACAATCAGATATGTTGCATTTACTTCATTGCGCCTCTAAAAAGAAAAAAAAATAGCTGAAAATACCTTTATTGCTACATACTCTGTACTCCTACTTGAGTAATATTATATCAAAGTAAATCCTGCTTATCTTCTACAAGTCTGTTGTGGAGAGTGTAATCTCTTCATCCATCATTGTTGGGGTAGCAGCACCAGAGCCATGGACTTAAAACGGCTCAACCTGATGAAGAAGGGAAATTAATTTTGAATTGAATTAAGCATAGGCATATTATTAAATTTATGCTGGTATGAAGGGGTTTATGGGGGTGATAACCACTGCAGTAAGTCCGGTTAGAACCTTATCTTGTCCTCTTAAGCAATAACCAGGCCAGTTTTCTCTTTACATCTTTACTTAGTAATCATGAAAGTGGTTTCTGCAAATACAAATACAGAGAAAAAATAAACAACTCCATTTTACAGATTGTTTGTGCAATGCTAATTAGCTGAGATCGCAACTGGAATAAAGTTGAATACTATACTTAACATAAATCTCTATGCGTACAGAAAACAACCTAAAATCACTAATAAACCGTCAGTTATTCACTTACTTGCTAATGCACGCACGAATCATGATATGACAACTTTGTGGGAGAGACTCGAACATGTCACGTTTCCCTTCCCGGAGAGTAGCGGGGGTCCTAGCTTTAGGTGGCCGAAAACGTGCCTAATTAAAACTAAACAATAATAATAAAACTCGCCACAAGGGGGTGCCAGAACTGCACGGATAGGAAACAACCTGGCCTTTTTAACAGCCGCCCCCAAATCTGGGAGCAGATTTGTGTCCATTAGGCCAGTTGGGGGTCTTATTCACATGGGAAAGCAGGTAACTTAATAAGACGAGCCACCGGTCTGACAAAGGTTCTTCCCTTTACTTGAATTTAGCAGCCCGGATCTTGTTATCCTTGCCCGGCAGGGTTGCTTTAACTGTTCCGACAGGCCAGAGGGCTCTTGGAGATTGTGGGTCGGCCAGCAAGACCACAGTGCCTATTCTAAGATCAGCCTTGTCTTCTGTCCATTTGTTACGCGTCTGCAAGGCAGGTAAATAGTTCTGTATAAAGCATCTCCAAAACTGGTCACTGAGGACTTGACTATGTCTCCACCGTTTTCTGCTCAGAAGATCAGCTTCAGGATACACGACCTGTGGTAAAGCAGAATCATGCCGCCCCATCAAGAGGGTATTCGGAGTTATGGGATCTGGGTCTGCTATGTCAGACGACACGTACCCAAGAGGTTTGGAATTTAGTATTCCTTCAATCTCCACCAACACCGTTCTCAACACTTCTTCAGCAACAACCTGCACGCCCAAGGTAGTACGGAGGGAAGATTTCACAGATCTTATCTCTCTTTCCCACACTCCTCCAAAGTGGGGGGCCTTTGGGGGGTTAAAGTGAAAGTCAATCTGCTGTGAGGCCAACTGCGTCTTGAGGAGAGGGGCTAAAACACTAAAGGCCTGCTCTAACTCGGTTTTACCTCCTCTGAAATTTGTCCCTTGGTCTGAGTGGACTTCATGGGGTTTGCCCCTCCTGGCAATGAGTCTGCGTAAAGACATAAGGAAGGAATCACTATCTAGACTACCAAGGAGATCAATGTACACAGCTCTGGTTGTGAGGCATTTGTAAAGAATACCCCAACGCTTCTCAATCCTTCTTCCTATCTTGACCTCCAGCGGGCCGAAACAATCCATCCCTGTAGAATAGAATGCTGGATGGTGAAGCCTGAGACGAGCTGGAGGTAAGTCGGCCATTTTGGGTATTTCTGGCTGGGCTCTCCATTTCTGACACTCTGGGCATTCATGCTGGAATTTACGAACTGCTTGTCGCCCCCTCAGAATCCAATAGCGCCTGCGTATCTCCGCAAAGACTCTTTCAGCACCGGGATGATGTAACTGCTCATCGTAGGCCTTGATAATGAGTTTAGTGATGTGATGTGCTGGATCAAGTACAGTTGGATGGAGGTTGTCTGAGGTCAGGTCGCAATGACGGAGTCGACCACCAACCTTTATCAATCCTCGGTCTTGATCCCACTCAGGTGACAGTTTTAGGAGACGGCTATCAGAGGGGACAGGTTTCCCAGCCTTCAGATGTTCTACTTCTATGGGGAAACTGTCCCTCTGTGCCCTTCTCAGAGTAATCAGTTCAGCCTGCCGGTAATCTTCAGCTGAAGGTTTGTCATCTTTGCTGGCCACCCCGTGCAAATCCTGGGCGGTGGTCTCTAGCAAATCTTGTAAACGGCTGAACTGGTGTGGGTCAGTACATGGAGGAGCAGTCTTGTCTAAAATCTGGCCACAGAACACAGATTTCCTCATCTCTTCCGAAGTATCCTTCCTTGTAGTGTCAGGTTTGACAGGCCACTTTGAGGGGTGTTGTCTCAGGAACTCAGGACCTTGACTCCAGTGGTTGTCTTGTTTGAGATAAGCAAGTGTCTTTCCACGCGTGATGTCATCTGCGGGATTGTTTTGTGAGTCCACATATCGCCATGACTTTGGATTGGAGAGTTCTTGAATTTCAGCTATCCTGGTCCCAACAAAAACTTTGAACTTGCAAGACTCTGACTGGAGCTAGAACTGTGGTGGAGTCGGTCCAATAGATGTAGTCCTCTATTTCCAAGGTCAGCTCCTTCTTCAAAACTACTGCAAGTTGAGCTCCACTTAGGGCAGCACAAAGCTCCAGTCTGGGCATTGAAAGTTGTTTTTTCGGTGCCACGCGTGATCTAGCCGCTAGGAAGGATACCTGCATGCCACCATCTTAAGAATAGGTGCAGAGGTAGCTCACTGACCCATATGCTTGCTCTGAAGCATCACTCAATATGTGAACGGTCCTATTGCAGGTGGAAGTGTCAGAGTTGGGGACAGTGTAGCACCTCGGAAAGGAGATCTCGATAAGGGATGGAAGTTCTTCTTCCCAGGATTTCCATATTTTGAGCAGATCCTCCGGTAAGTCAGGGTCATCCCATTCCCGGTTTTTCATCCAGAGTCTCTGCACCAGGATCTTGGCTTTAGTGATGTACGGGCTGATATATCCCAACGGATCAAACTGACTGGCAAGAACTTTGTATATGACCCTCATGGTAGGCTGCTCTCTCACTGAAGGTGCTGGTTTGTAGCTCAAAGTGTCTGAACGGCAATGCCACATGAGCCCTAAGGCCAACTCTTGCGGGTCATGATTGTTTTGGGTGAGCCAGAGTTTAGCGCTCTCTGATGTGCACTCTACTGGTAGGTGTTCAATCACCGTTGGGTGGCTAGTTGCCCATTGACGGAGTTCAAATCCACCTTTTGCCAGCAGACCCCGTAGCTTATCAGCTAGTGACTTGGCCTGTTCCACTGAAGGTAGACTCTGTAGCCAGTTGTCTACATAGAAACAACGTTCGATAGCAGTTCTCACATCTTCGTTGGGCTGACTGCTGTTTGTCACATGGGTTTGCAAAGCGAACGTTGCACAGCAGGGGCTCGAGACTGTTCCAAATGGCAGGACTGACCACTGGTACACTTCAGGAGGTTCAGTGTTGGTGTTCCGCCAGAGAAACCGCAAGTATGGCTGGTCTTCGGGTAAGAGATGTACCTGGTGAAACATTCCTTTTATATCGCTACTGATGGCCACCGCATTCTCTCTGAATCGCAATAAGACTCCTAGAAGACTTGAGCTGAGTGTAGGCCCAGGGAGTAGGTGTTCATTCAATGACAGTCCTTTGTACTTGAAAGAACAGTTAAACACTATTCGGTTCTTGGCATTGTGAGTCATCATGTGGTGGGGAATGTACCAACCTGGACTGGACTCTGCTTCAACAGGTTTGATTTTCTTGATATAGCCTGAGTTAACAAGCTTGTTCATTTCGTCTTTGTAAGCCGTAATCTTGCTGGTGTCATTTGCTAACCTTTTTTCAATACTGCGTAGGAGGGGAAGAACAGCTTCTTTGGGGGCTTTAAGCTGAGGTAGGTTTCCTTTCCACAGCAAGGGTGTAGCATATCTTTGAACACCTTCCACTTCAACCCTGACTGTTTTCTCTAACAATGTCTGAAGTGCGTCTGAGTCCTCCCTTGCCCTGGTAACGACTTTCTCACTCCGATACGGCAATATGTCCAGCTGCCATAAACGCTCGACGTGAGTGAAGATGTCCGTTTGGGGTGGATGAGTGGAGGTGAATAAACATTGTGCAGAGGGGAGAGAATGCTCTAAGTACCTTGATGGTCCTTGTAGAGTCCATCCCATTGCCGTCTTCACTGCAGCTGGACCATCGGGAGGCCCACGTCGGACTGGCTCTGTTGGAAGAATGAGATGTGGATGATCGGACCCTATTAGAAGGAATGGCTGTGCATGATCAATGGTAGGTATTGGCAAATCTCTGAGGTGGTGGTATTTCCTCTTTAGAGCAGCTACTGGGTACAATTGGCTTCCCAGAGCAAGCTCTTTAGCGGTAAAGGCATGCTGTATCTGGTAGTTGCGATTGGGGCTGTTAACAGGGGAAACTGTGAATGACACAGAGGCACCATGAACAATGCAGGTGTCTTGTCGTACAGTGCGCAGATGTAAATCCTCTGGGCTCCCATGGAGACCTAAAGCTTGAGCTGCATCGTGTAACAGAATGGTGCGTTCCGATCCGTCATCAAGCACAGCGTGAGTATCAACTGATGAATCCCCATTCCTTAGGATTACACGAATGACTTTGAGCAGTACTTTGTTGCTACTAGTTGGTCTGTCCACGTACAGTGTTTCGGCTGTAGAGCTGACGGCCGGTTGGTCATGGGTGACTGGTCGGCTGGACATGGGGGTGGGGTCTTGTCTTGCATTTACCTCGTGTAGCACCTCTAAATGCGTTCCTTTACATTTCTTACACTTTGCTTTGAGAGTGCATTGTGATGACATATGCTCGCGCCCACATCTCCAGCATCTCTTGTTAGAACGAATCCAGTTGTATACTTGGTCCCTTGTAAGGATTTTAAAGTTCATGCACTGGTTTAAGAAATGCTGGGTTGTGTTACAGAATGGGCAGAATTTAATTGGTTCTATTTCTTTCTGCTTGAATTCCCGATCGGGTGTTTTCCCTTCCGACTGCTTCTGCTCACTGCCATGGAGCACAAAGGTACCTTTGGGTCGGACCTCTCGAGTTGGCTCTTTCCTGATTGCAATGCGGTCCCTGTTGGTGCTGCTAATGAATTGTGGGCCATCCTCTTGCACTCTTACTTCGTACTCTAGCCAATCTGACAAGTGTACTAAAGTGGGAATGGGTGTTATAAGAGGGTTAATGTGTCTGTTGAAATCTGCTCGGAGATGGTGTGGCAACTTTATTAATATTCTGGAGACATGTGATCCACATTTTAGCTCCGTCAGGCCAATGTCGCCCAGCTGATCAAGCATTCCTACTAGAGCTCGTACCTTTAGAGCAAACTTCCGAAATGACCTTGTATCTCCGCTCTTGATGTTTGGTTCATCCATGAGCTGGGCAATACGCTTTAATGCTAATTGGTGGGGCTGTCCGTATTGTTCATTAAGGGCATCCATAGTGTCGCTGTAGGGGTAACGGCTGCCACAGTATGAATCCGCTATAAGTAGAGCCTCCTCCAGCTTAAGATGATCCAACAGAATCTGGTATTTGAATTGTTGCGTAGCATCCCGTGGCAAAAGGTTATCAAGAGCAACCTTGAGACGTGTGAATTCTCGTGGATCTTCACTCACGAAATAAGGAATGGCTGGGGTTGGCCCTCGATATGTCTGTTCACAGCGGGATGGCGAGAACAGATCGTGGACTCTGGGGTTAGCGGCGTTGATGGCGTGGGCTTGAACAAACACGCCGTTGGCGGCGTGAACTCTTCGATTCGCGGCGTCGATGGCGTGGACTGGGAGACTCACAACGTTGGCGGCGTGGACTCTTGGATTCACGGCGTCGATGGCGTGGACTGGGAGACTCACAACGTTGGCGGCGTGGACTCTTGGATTCACGCCGTTGGCGTGGACTGAGAGACTCACGGCGTCGATGGCGTGGACTGAGAGACTCACGGCGTTGGCGTGGACTGAGAGACTCACGGCGTTGGCGTGGACTGAGAGACTCACGGCGTTGGCGGCGTGGACTGAGAGACTCACGGCGTTGGCGGCGTGGACTGAGAGACTCACGGCGTTGGCGGCGTGGACCCTTGGACTCACGGCGTTGTCGGCGTGGACTCTTGGACTCACGGCGTTGAGGTCCATCAAACCCTTCTTTAAGGTTGGGTTCAACAGTTGTTTGCACTGCTTCCGGCTCATTAGACGTTTCCACTGCTTCCGGCTCATTAGATGGTTGTATTGATTTTGCCTCTCCTGGACCGGAAACAATGGTTTCTTCTGAGGAACATTCTTCGGAAGAATCCGTATTTTCTGACTCTAAATCTTCAGACAGTTCTGTTTCTTCAGTCGTTTTGTTTAGTCTCACCTCATAGTCCTTTAAGTAGTGTGGGGGTTGAATTGAGCGTTTGGGTCTGGATTGCTCTTCTTCTTGGGTGGACATCTTTATCTGCAGCACTTTATCATCCGGCTCGAAGGACCATATTAAATTTATGCTGGTATGAAGGGGTTTATGGGGGTGATAACCACTGCAGTAAGTCCGGTTAGAACCTAATCTTGTCCTCTTAAGCAATAACCAGGCCAGTTTTCTCTTTACATCTTTACTTAGTAATCATGAAAGTGGTTTCTGCAAATACAAATACAGAGAAAAAATAAACAACTCCATTTTACAGATTGTTTGTGCAATGCTAATTAGCTGAGATCGCAACTGGAATAAAGTTGAATACTATACTTAACATGAATCTCTATGCGTACAGAAAACAACCTAAAATCACTAATAAACCGTCAGTTATTCACTTACTTGCTAATGCACGCACGAATCATGATATGACAACTTTGTGGGAGAGACTCGAACATGTCACGTTTCCCTTCCCGGAGAGTAGCGGGGGTCCTAGCTTTAGGTGGCCGAAAACGTGCCTAATTAAAACTAAACAATAATAATAAAACTCGCCACAAGGGGGTGCCAGAACTGCACGGATAGGAAACAACCTGGCCTTTTTAACACATATTTTAACCAAAGATATACAGGTTACACTGTAATGTTTTTTTATTCGTTGGTTTATTATTTCTTCTCCCAAGGTACTTGATTTTAATCCAGGCATTAATCATAGTTATTTTAATCCCATTTATAAAATTACTAGAAAGTAAAGCAGACATCTGGATCAAATGGTTATTCAGTACTTGCATACACTTTTTACTAAATACTTTTTTAATCTTACCTGAGTTATTTATGATGACTACTTTTGAGTTTAATTTGAGTAATATTGTTTTGATGAAACACAGCTTTTTTATTTGCTCAACTTTGATCACAACATACCTCAAAGAAACTTTTGATCTGTTTACCCACAAGTTGCCATTGCATTGTTTAGTTCAGACATTCATGTATGTGGGAAGGACTCAAAAGTGCTGTTGATATGCAAAAGTGAGATGAATATGTGTGACACATAATCTGATGTAATGAAACTCATAACTGTCAAATGGGGGCAAACACCACAAAGATGCTCTCTTGGTTCGACAATTAAGGTCAAGTTAGGGATGGACAAACATGATAACAGGAAGCAAACATGACAAATGCACAACCAAGCTAGAAACAAAAAGTCTGAAGAAAGACAAAGAAAGTTAGGCTTATCTTTTGGCTCTGATCTGCACACATTCTGTGAATGTGGAAGTCTTCACATGAGTTCTAGGTGAGGTCACTGCTCAGCTATGCGCCTTTAGAACCTTGAGATATCTCTCCCCTGGGCCTTGGCATTTGCTCTAGTTAGCCACATGCGTGTCATTGTAAATCCGAATGCTAAATTAAGCTTAAAAGTGCATTATTTTTCATGAAAACAAGCAAAAAAGGATTTTCTAAGTTGAATCCCCACACTGACATAAACAGAACCATTTGGCTTCCTTAACGTTTTAGTGATCATTTCTATTTCATCATATGTGGCAGGCCTAAATAATTTAAAGCGTATTCAAATTTTAGCCAATTAAAATTAAAAGGTATCTAAACTAGACCTAGGTGTCACTGAATTAGAGATGTGATTGGGGATTTGTTTTGGGAACAAAATGTCGAGAAGCCTGGACTAACATCATGCAACTTAATTTAGAGGAGTCTTAAAAACGGAGGTATGTGCTGTCACTTCAATCTTCAGCCCTCCTTCAGACAGTGTCTTTATGTACTCCTTGTTTTTGTATATTATTACCTTACAACCACAAACTACTGTATTTGACTTGAGGTTTATGTGAAAAAACACTGCAATGGGCACAAATCTAAAGTGAAAATTGAATTATGTTTGTCTTTTTTTTTTACAAATAAAAAAAGTTAAATCTTTGCACTCGGTTCAGGTGGAGAATATCAAATGTCAAGTCTTGCTTCCAATTGTTAATTAACTGCAGGTTTAGACTTGACTTTGACAGAGGTTTTCCACAACCCAAACATGATTTTGCTGTATGTTTTGGGTCAGTGTCCTGCCATAAGTGTTTCAAATTCTCCATAAACTTAAGCATCCATCGATCACCTCTGATCAGCTTCATTGTCCCTACTGAAGAAAAACATCCTAACAGCATGATGCTGTCGCAGTTTTTTGTGTTTTCTAGTGTAATGTGCATTGTTTTCTTCCATGCATAACATTTAGCATGAGAACCAAAGTTTAACTTTAAACCCATCTAAGCAGAACCATTTTTAAATGGTTTGTAGTCAAATGCAAACGGTTGGGTCCTCCTGGTTCCACTTATCTCAGCCGGTCAATTTATGTGGTCAGCCATGTCTTAGTACATTTGCATTTTTGCCAAGCTTCAGTTCACTTCAATTCAAAGATGCCTTTATCGGGTATATTGGGTAGATGCTTAAAAGTGTATATCAGTTTCCTTCAAATGCACATAATCTGCTTCTTTCTATTGGTATATGACACTGAATCTCAATAATACTCATTAAGGTTAAATGTACATGATGGAACATTTCAAAGGGCATGATGTTTGTTCAAAGTACTGAGTATTATGCAGTTTGGCACTTATGGTCAAGAGGCTGTCAATACATTAGTGTACAGTATGTGACCATTTAGAAAATAAAACTTTAAAGGCACTGACATTTCTGGCTCCTATAGTTAATGTGGACAAAACAAATCAATGGTTAATAAGATTTAATGCTTGCTCCAAATCCTCCATCAGCTCCTTCAGAGCCAAATTTTTCTGCTGATCGACAAACCCCTTCATGTAACAAACACTGTACAACACTGTATTTTGCTCTCATTTAGAATTACTTTATCTGCTTCTAAAGAGAACCAAAGGAAATGACATCCAGATGTGGTGATGTCAGCCCATCTCAGTGACTCCCAAAGCTGTGTTCTTTGAAAGGTTTTGAGGGAATTTTGAACACAGTCCCCGGCTCAGACTTGTACTACAGACGAGAGGTCTGTAATCATTGCTAAACTGATGGTGGTGACCATCGAGCTTCTACAACAGGGATATTTGATTGCTTCTTTTACAGGCAAATCAAGGGGAAACTGGATGCATGTCACCGTCTGGTAAAAGTCTCCTGGTTGACATTTGAACTGGCACATTTTCCCCGAAGTGTGACTGTAACAAACACATGTAAAAATAGCATGTACACTCAAATATTCCTTTGCTTTGTAGTGCTACCTTCCCTCATGACCATTTGAAAGTATCAGTTATCAGCCACATCACTAAATCTCTTCATTACAACTTATTCCCACAAGTTTCTGTGGGTCTATGTGATCCTTTTATCTGTGTAATTAAAAGCTACAACTCATGCTCTGTTGATCTTTTTTATCCATGTGTGTCTCTTCTTCCTTTGATAATATATAACAGGACAAGATGCCATTTTAAATTAGTAGATCTAGTACCTTACATTATTTTCTTTCTATGCAGCACACAGCAGTTGCATACTGGTACAGTAGTTCCATTTCGCCACAAGGTGGCAAAGCTGCGTCAAACTTGTATCTGCATGTGAAGTTCAACGCTTGATGGTATGGTGAGTACATGTTAATTTGAGCAGGGAAATGCAAAACAAAACATTGACCAAGTCAGAACAGATGCTTAGATGTCAGGTTATGTAATACATGTTAATTTCTACCTGCAGTGGGCAGGTTGATGACATACTGAGCTTATATTAACAGTTGTAAATGGATGTATGAATCCGTTTGTATAATTTGTATTCAGCGATACAGTGCTGCAATATAATGATGCTACTTTAAAAATGTATTTCAGAAAAAACAAATGAATAAATAAATTATCCATCGCGGACCGGTGTCCACAGTGCCCAAGGCCCACAGCCCAGTGGGCCCCCGCTGCAGTGAAACAGAACTTCTCAGAGGAGGAGCACAATGAATGATTTTAGAGGGTAAGCAAACATTAGTGTATAGAAGTAAATGTTCAAAGTTTAAGAAATCAGATGTAGCAATAATAACACAGTGGTGATAGTGTTATGGCTTTATTTTTATAGATTTTAACAAAGTTTGTATAATGATTCAACAGGTTTCAAGGCCAGCTTGTCATACCATAGTGGTGGGAATTCTGGCTCTTTTAGGAGAGACGGCTGTTATGGCAACTCACAATCTTTGTTTTTTGAAATGAATTTATCCTCAAAAAGAATGTTAGGATATATGCAAACTGAATTACTAATCTACAAACACAGCTAAACAAAATGTTTTCCATTTATAAGGCATATGGCAATTGATTGCTCCAACGACATAATGACAGGAAATATTTTTGGATGGATGAAACTGGATAACATCAAGCTTCCAGAAGCTCCGGTCAAATTTCTATTGAGGGTTTGTGGAAAATGATCAAGAGCTGGCTTTTGGTAAGGGATCAACTACTTTAAATGAATTTAACTCATTCTGTCAGAATCTTTTTAACAATTACCAAAACTGGTTCAAGTATAACTTGCTAGAGAGAAATCAACCCAGATATGGGTTGTACTATACGTATAAATTTGAGTCTTTATTTATGATTGGACCTTGAGAAAAGTAGAACTGAAAAAATTCACAATAAAAATATGCATCTAGTTCTTTTTTTTTTTTTTTTTTTTATTCAAAACAATTGGAAGTTTATGTTAAATCATAATTTTACCAAGGAAACATTAAATATCTTCAAGAAATTTAACAGACATAAACTTCTGACCTGATTTGTACATTATGGAATTTTCCAAAATTACTGGTTTAAAGCATTTATAAAAAATAAAAAAAACCTAATATGGGACACGAACGTAAGCTTTCTTTTTGGTTTGTTAAACTAAAATGGGCACAAATTAAAAACAAAATCACAGAATAAAAACGCAAAACACAGCTTTAAAAGATTAACAGTTTTAATAAAATTCAAGTCAAACATCAAAATACTGAAATGGCAGAAAAAGATTTTTCTATATTTATTTTTTTTATTTTGTACAAATCAGTGGTTTAAAAATATTACAAAATTTTAGTTTTAAAACTTTTTTTGCAACAGCATCAAAAACATTCAAAAAAAAAATGTCAAAGCCCTTAATAATATGTGAGTGTGGTGTGCTCTTTTCTTTTTAACTTCTATAACATAAGGACTGAATGTAAATAACACCCTTAGGAGTCCATGAAAACAAAGGTGCATAACAATATTATACCATCGATACAATCCACTTACAGTTACAGTATTGACCGGGAGTTAATTACACAAAGTCTGTCAATACAAACGACTTTATACGATCCTACTTACATACTAACTTAGTTAATACAGTGTGGTGAGCATTAAAACATGTGAGAAATTACTTCCAGTTTGATTGATCAACTTTACAACACTTTGTTGTACTTTGGATAATCCCAATCTTCATTAAAGCATAATACATATAGCTGTGGCAGCCATTATTTTGTCTTTAATTCAACCTATTGTCAACAGTTAATCTTCTCCAACTAAAAGGACACCAAGTTGTGTATGACTGCGATATAAATGGCAGATGAACAGTGGAAGCAAAAACTGGATTTGGCTTAGAGAGAGTGAAAACAGAACACAATATCTTAATGCTGATCGAGATGAGTATAAAAAAAGAATATAAAAATTATTATTAGACTACGAGAGAGAGAGAGAGAGGAGGCACCTGGAAGAGTGCAGAAGAAACTGCTCGTCTCCTTGTTTCAGCACTCAAGTCACCTATGGTGTACCTTTAGCATAGATTACAATAGACACTAAACTTGTTAAGCTCTTCATGTTATCACTTAAAAGTTACAAGCATTATTCAATTACTTAACAACAGAACATAAAGCCAATCTATTTTCTGATCTAAGATGCTTAATCTGGAAAAAAAACTGCTCACGTTTTTATTAATACTTGTATAGTTCTTGGCTTAAATGACATACATACTAGCTTAGCAGGCTATAGGTGCATTGTTGTCATGCTGTACAGAACTGGGAGTGATATTTCACTAAAAGGCACAGGAGAGGAGACACCAAAGCAAGAAAATAATTATGTGGTGTTCTCTCTGTCACTAGGCCTCACAATAAAGTAGGGATATTCAGCCGGAAAAGTAGGAAGAAGTGCACCGAGGATATAGACAAAAAGGGAGAAATAACCCCAACTATAATGAAAATACGTCCCATATCAAAATGTGAGAAGATGTAACTTTGGCTTGTTGGCGTCAGGTGCTTTTTTTGATTAGGAATCTTCCACATCTTCATCGGGGCAATGAGTAATTGCAAATAAAGCCCCACAAACAAAGGTTCCAGAAAATTACTTGTCTACATTTGTCTCACCAAAGAAAACGTTACTTTACACATTGCCTTTATCATTACATGCAAGCTGGTTATAGACACACATTAAATGCTTCGTGTATACTTCATTTTTATACCTCAACCATCAAACATTTTGAAAATCACAAGATTTATCCTCATTCATTACATTAACAGTATACAAGCAACATATGCGATATTAAACAGATCTCCAATTAGTTCAATCTCACATCTGTAAATCACCCTCGCATAAATCGTCCAAAAGGCAAATGCTAAATGTTCTAATGCCACCTTGAGTTGTCAAAAACGTGAACAAATTCACTCGATAAGACAAGAGCTTTGATAGGGTTCAGTGCCAAAAAGACCTTAAAGACACTAAATGTGACCTGTTATTAAGCTTCTCCGAGAGTAATCTTTAAATAAAATGTCAATAACTTAAGTTGAAATTTCATGCTACAGTCATCTGATTTAGGAACAATCTTATTTAAGCAAATTTTCATGCTAACTACAGAAACACAGACACAAATTGCATTTTAACGCTAATATCACAACGAATAAAGTCAGGACGTCATGCAAGTTCATTGCATTCCACAACTGGTTGCACCCGCCCAGTGCACAGGCCGGCCGGTGCATTTTACAAAGCTTTGATTTCTCACAGTCAGTGGTGTTGAAGATATACTGTAGGAGCCAAGCTTCCAAATTTAATAGCTACTTTTTTAATCACTTGGACTATAAAGAAACACACCCACAATAAAACACCCTACACAATTTGTGGTACCTCTACATAAGAAAGCCTTTTTAATTTATTGTTGTAACATAATCTTACTGCAAAATTAAGAAAATGTGGCTTTTATTATTAAGCTATCTTTTTCTAACTGTAATTTTTTTAAGTTGATCTTAGTATCTTAACAAGGGTCTTGTACACATCTTTATTAGGGGTGCCAATAATTGTGCAGGATGCTGTATATCAACTGTTAGCACATGTCATCAGAACAACCTTGTTATAGAGCACTGCTTGAAAAATTTAAAATCTAATTTAACTCCATAAAACATGATATAATAGATTTGCAATGGCGTGGCTCAGGCTGGCTTAAAAAATCTCTCCTTCAAATTACCAAAGCTAATGGCAGAGAACCCATGAAACAACACCCAAAAAATATTTTACAGTTCTTAAATTAACATTGTATCCTATATCATTCAGCTTACTGTAGAACCAGTCTGCAGATTGGATCTTAAGGCACATGATGAAGAACGGTGATCAAACAGGCCATACCACCCGTTAATTGATTCTTCTGGGGGGGATTTTTTTATTTTATTTCCAACAACAGTCCAGTGGGATAATTTCAAAATATCAACGGAATAATTCCAAGACATTTGGGAACCGGACAAAGCTGAGGCTTGCTCACTTTTACTCCGTTTTCACTTCTACGCTCTAAATCAGATCAATTCTCACTCGGGGCAAGTGAGAACCTACAGGACTTCTATTCTGGTAGTTGAAAATTGCTTTGCACACCTCCTGTGGAATAACGGCATCATGCACAACAAGTCTCACACAATTTATCCGTCTCAGAGAGTTTGCCTGGGTAAAGCTGTGGGGCGCAAACCCACAAATAGAAAACATGCTAATAAAAACTCATGGCTGATACATTTTTTTTTTAATCTGTTTGTCTTTCCACAAACAAAAGCCCCCTAAAAGTAGCACCCTTAATGAAAATATCTGATTTACTCAGAATGGTGAAAGGACAAGCATGATTTGAAAAATTCATTTAAAGAAATGCCCATTTTATCTGTTGCCAAGAAAGCTAGAATATGCCACTTCAATTTATATAAGCAGCAAAAGACATTTCAGGTGTTGGAGCAAATGTCAACCTATTTTATGACATTTTTCAGACTCGGTGAATAGAAAAGAAATCAAGTTTATAAAATTCAAATACTATTTCTAACATTTCTGCAGCTTTTGCACTAAAATAATCAGATAGTTGCTCCAAGTCCTCAAATCGATGTGTTTCTCTGTGTTCATGTGGACACTGTTTTCAGCACCATTGTTTAATTATAGCAAAGAAAATGAAAGGCAATGTCTTGAATAGACATTTTTTTAGTCCTTACAACCAGAGCCAACCCAAGGTTGTATGTGGCCGGAAGCACAATGTGATTTTGGGGCCTATTTAGAACCAATCACCCAACGGTCATTACAGCATCACTAACATCTCCAATTAAATGTGATTAATAAGTTCTTATTCTTCCAAAAATTGTTTTTTTCTCACTGGGTAGGGTGGATATCTCTGTAATGCACTTTTTTTTTTTTTTAAACATGCAGGAGTTAGAAAGGAGGGCAGGTTTTAAAGGTTGTGCTCACAAATAATCAGTATATAATAACAATTTTTTTGTAGGTTTATTTGCAAAAATATAATTAAAATTCAACGACACAAACAGCAAAAACAACAATAATAGAGTTAAATTGGGACTGTTAACATAACTAGAGTTGCACATCAGTCAGGCTTTTGCTGACAAACATAGATTTCCTCATATCTTTGAATTCTGACCTGCTAATTCCAATTATTTATCTAAGAAATAGAACACTGAGGATATATATTAAATAATATCAGACTTTTCCCACTTATGCATCAAAATGTGTAATCTTTGATAATGTTTTTAACTCAAGTAAAGTGGGAGTTCCTATTTTGATGCATTTCACAAATGGGGACATATGAATAAGAACAAAAAATTCTGATCTATGGCTGATTGCCAAAAACCCAACTATGATTTTTATCCTAATGATTAAAGCTAATATATTTTATTTTTTAATCTAAAATTAATTTGAAATTTAAATAATGAAACTCTTTTCACTTTGCTATTCATAAAGCATCTTTACAGATGTTAACTCTCCTAGGTCCATGATAGTTTTTCTTTTTTTATTTATTTATGCAAAACCATGTCTTTATACATCCAATTTGTTCACATTGTGTATTTTTAGGGAAAATGTTTATTTTTCGAAATATTGTTTTTTAATTCAAGTCTGTAAGTATGCCAATTCTTGAAAAAAAAAACTAGATCATAAATATGAAGTTTTGAGATCTTTCTCAAAGGGAATTCAAGCTTGATATTTGCCCCGAGCTGACTTTAGAACCCTAAGCAGTGGGTTTATTAGCTTACCCCTTGGGCTGGCCCTGCTTGTAACAATGACTGAAAATTCCACCACAGACATAATACTGCTTGCTGTTCCAAAATTTGTTCTAGTGTCTCCTACAGCCCCTTTACTATTAACAATGTATAAAACAAAAGTAATAGGAGAATTAAGAACTGCAAATTTGGTATTAAGAATAACTTGAAAACCCCTTTAAGTATCCAAAATTTCCAAAATAATAAACTGGTGCATGTACTTTTGTAACATGCTGCAAGAAGTAATTCGTACAAGAAAAAAAAGAAGAAAATATTACAAAGTGGTGGCACCCTGAGTAGTGCGCCCCCTGGTGGTGTATGGGTGTAAAGGCAAGCTTGCTCCAATGGTTCAACGCAACTTAGTTGTTGAGAACATTTAATGTTGTATTACATATTACCTTCGTGACATAGGTATTGAGTAAAGCTAGCCCTTTAAAATTCAAACAAACAAAAAAAACATTAGTACTATAGAGTGGCTCCACTAAGGTATTCCGTGAGCATTTTGAAAAAGAAGTGAGAAGTGCAGAAAGATGGTATGTAGGATTAAAGTACAGGAGAGACACATGAGGACTAATTGACAGCTAGTTAATGCTTGTGTTCCAAACTACCTATGTGTTTTACAGTTTTACTTGTGGTCGCAGTGGTGATTTCTGACTTTTTCTGAGTTCTATGCTCTGTTTCCCCCCTTCCCAATCCCGAAGTGCCCCACAATGTAAATTAAGAGATTAAAAAATGAGGAATAATAGGGGGCAATTTGTCAGTGTTAGTTCCTGCAGCTACTGCTGGTTTCACAATTGTGAACTGTTGAGATGAATCTGCGTGTGCAAGCAAACAGTCTGTATAAGAAGTGAAGGAAGAGGTAAACTCCCCCACGTGCCAAAGGGAGCAGCAGTATCAAACGTGTAAAAGTCATTAAGGTTGATGTGAAGGCTGAAGACTGAGAAAACGGAGAGAAAAAAGAGCCCTTGCTTCCAGTCCAAACACTCCAAGGCAATTGAGTGTTGGTGGAGGAAGAAAAGCATTTACGGACAGGACGAGGGGTTGCTCTGCACCGCCACGTTCCACTTGGAAGCATCACTATATTCCACACACATACACACTCCCATGAAAACACACTTTCTGGTGAGTCCCAATCCATCCCACCACCCGAACACAGTTGTCTGGTGACCCACTCCCACAATGGGGCACATACACTCATGCCTAGTATGCAGGCTTTCAGGAATATTAGCACTAGGAGTTATTTGTCCAAAGATAGATGGAGTACACCTTTCTCCTCTTATACTCTATGTTGTGGTTTAGCATCCGCTGAGGGCAAGATCCAGGAGCTAGACAAGGGAAATCCTTAGGAGACGTGTGGAGAGGAAGATGGGTGTCTCCAAAAACACCAGCCCCGTTTGGTGTGCTGCTTGCGCAGGATCTCTTCCTCGCGCTCACGCTCTTTTTGAGAACGCAAATAGCGATCTTCCTCCTTCAGGAACCATACAGGTGGCCAACGCTGCTTCTCAAAGTGTCTCTGGTTTTCTGCAAGAAAGAAAACAAATTTGTTTTCAAACTCTGTTTATTTATTATTTGTAACTGGAATGCATTGCTGCTTTGAAGTAACAGGCCTGCATTTCCTGAGTAAACAAGAATTGTATTCTACATTTTGCTGAAAACTGAAACTGCAGAATAACAGAAAAGTGATGAAATGGGCTTTAGAGAGGCTGAGTATCAGGGCCAGGAGAGGACAAGTGACCACAGTGTACCTGGAGACATTGCCTTCATGTCTTTGGGAAACTTGCGGCAGATGCTATTATAATTGGTGCAGATGTGATGAAGACACCAAGCAGAGAGCTGTTTGGCATTGTGGAACTGTGGCAAGGGAAAAAGAGAGAAAGTATTACTGCTCTAAAGAAATTCTAAAAACCAAAAAATGTAATGGAACAAAAACTTAACATTAATTAAATGAATACAAACTGATGAATACATGACCATAAAAAAAATCTAATACAGATAAACCTAAAATGGGGTATACTAAATTAAAAATATACTTTTAATTAAACAAAACACAGAGAGAGAAGACAAACCTGTGCAATTTCTAGATAAGATAACACCTGTCCATCAATGTCCACTCCTTTCACTGCCAGCTGCAGTAAGTCATCCACAGCATGCTGTTCTGAAGAAGCAAAAATTGAACAGAATCATGTGACAAGTCATCCTATAATTATTTGTATCAAGCTGAACTAGCGCTAACTATTTTCAAAATCCTTAAATGTGTCAGGTATAAAACTAAGTTCTCAAAGTATAAAGTTTAAGAACAATAAAACAATGTACAGTTGCCTTCAGCTGATAGGGGGCACTGAAGTGGGCATTTATCTTTTTGTTTTTAATGCTCCACAAAGAAAATACTTACCAGTGAGGGCAACAAGTCGTGGCAAAC
This sequence comes from Apricaphanius iberus, assembly GCA_028564705.1. Classification (NCBI taxonomy): domain Eukaryota; kingdom Metazoa; phylum Chordata; class Actinopteri; order Cyprinodontiformes; family Aphaniidae; genus Apricaphanius; species Apricaphanius iberus. Next base: position 174,677 of record JAPXFQ010000295.1, read on the forward strand.
ACAGACGGTTGGCCAGAACTATTAGTTCCATGGGCTCCAATCCAGTACATGGTGTCAAGAGACCACAGTACAAGAATTCAAGCACTCCACGCATACATGCTGTACTGGTGTTAGGAATCGATACCTAAGATATGATGAGTGAGAGAGGAAGGAGAAGAAGGAAACTTTAAAATGCTGTAGATTATTGCAATTACTAGACTACAACTGAAACTGAATCATGGACGAGAACAGTCAAAATGGTGCGACACGGATTGAGTTCCTGTTACTTGAGTCGAAGCTTATATTGCAAAAAAAGCTAATATTTTAGATATGTCCACATATATATAATTGCTTTGCAAACATACAGCACAAATTCAGTGCAGTAAACAGAAAATATGAAGAGCTGCAAAAGAACAGGTCGCAATGATTCTCAGTGTGCCCTTGCCTGTGTTGGTTCATTATACACCGTACATTCCTATGAAAAGTCTGTATTATCACAGTTTAATTACAGTATGAATAACCAATTTAGCCCCAGGAGAACGGAAGGAAGGTAAACCATAATGACAGAGATGACCTGATCCCTCCAGGACCATGTTGAGTGTACCCACTGTGACACTTTACAGTTTCCACTCACATAAGCAATTATGAGAATGTCAGCGTGATGCGACCTCTCGTCATCCCAGAGATGGGTGGTCTCTAGAGCTAAAGTCTCCAGCTAGGCAACCGGTTGCATTAATGAATGGGCTCAGACATACTGACATTTAAGAATAGGTACCATAATTTGTATAAATGGTGTTTTGCTCTTAAAATGCCAACATTATTTTTTTGGAAAGACTAAACTGCAAAAGTATTACATCCATGGAAGATATCAGGAATCAAGTCTGACAGAGTGAGAGGAGTGTTGCGTGTAGTCTTGACCCAAACGCAGTGGCCTGCCTGTGGTTGAGTTGTTTTGCTGATTGGATATGAATCAGGTTTTGATGATCTGTCCAGCTCAGGAACGGTTCTTGAGCCCCCAAAACTCAAGGCTGCCAATCCTCCAATGGCTAATAATTCGCAGTCACCGATGCCGTATCTTTGTTGGGTATCGGAGAATCTCCACAAAATAACAGCAAGTGTATAATTTACTGTCGGGCCTCGATTGGGAAAGCAGCTGCAGCACCCACGTCAGAGGCATCCACCTCAACCACAAAAGGCATCTCTGGGTCAGGCTGAAGAAAGATTGGAACCGAGGTGAAAAGGCAGATAAGATGTTGGAAAGCTTGGTTCAGTTCTTGAGACATCTTAAAGAGTCAGGGTTGATTGGACAGTTTTGTGAGGGCAGTAAGAGGGGCAGGCACCGAGCTGAAGCCTCAGATGAAGCGAAGCCCATAAAATTCGGCAATTGTTTCAGACTAGCAGGCAGGGGCCAATCAGTGAGCACCTGAATCTTCTGGGGATCCATAGCCAAACCATCATGGGAAATATTGAAGCCCAATAAGTAGATGGGGTGTTGATGGAAAGCACACTTTTCTAGGTTACACAACAGCTGGTTGTTTAGAAGTCTACTTAATGCTGCCCTCACATGGTGGACATGTTTCTTAACAGAATGGGAGTATATCAGGATGTCATCTTAATAGACTAATATCCAACCTCCCAGCATATCCAGAAGGACATCATTTACCAGATGTTGAAACATGGCAGGGCTGATACAAAGTCAGAACGGCATGACCAGATACTTGTAAAGACCTGTAGGAGTGATGAAAGCAGTTTTCCATTCGTCTTCCTCTCTTATGTGCACCAGATTGCTGGTGCTGCAGAGATCGAGGTTGGAAAAGATGACTGAGCGAGAGGCAGAGAGTCGAGGGCAGTGGAGATAACGGGAAGAAGGTAGTGGTTCTTTACTGTATTTTATTTATTCCATTCTGGAGAGTGTCTTACTCCACTGGCTTGTTTTCAGTGGGAGTCAAGGAAAAGAGATGCCTGCTAGGAGGGCCATCACCAGGAAGCAGATTGATAGCCATGCCGTAGGGATGGTAAGTGGGTGGGGGGTAACGAGGAGGCTCGCTCCTTGCTAAAAACAAGAGTCAGGTCTTGGTAGTCCAGTGGAATTTTCTCCAAATCTATCTATCCTCATGATGGCCATTAATAGACATTTGAAAGGGCTGGGTTTGGTGTTGGACTGGGTAAGGTTGAAGGGGAGGGCCTTCCACTGAAGTGACTGAAATGAAACGATGAACAGTGGTGAGAGGACCAGACTCTGATTGATGAAAGAGCCTGAAGTTGAAACTGTTGGTGTTTAAGGTGAAACATAACTTCAATTAGGAAATGGGTAGGGGTGGAAGAATGAGAATGACTCTCCCAAGGTCTCCTCATTTCCCTGAGAAAGAGGTCAGTGAGAGTAGCAATATTTAGCCCCACCCCAACCCCCGAGGAGAAGGAAAGAGGGAAAATGGTAAATGGCCTGCATTTGTATAGCGCTATACTCAGTCACTACGGACCCCAAAGCGCTTTACACTACATTCAGTCACACACTGATGATGGCAAGCTACGTTGTAGCCACAGCTGCCCTGGAGTGCACTGACAGAGGTGAGGCTGCTGGACACTGTCACCACCGGGCCCTCTGACCAACACCAGTAGGCAATGGGTGAAGTGTCTTGCCCAAGGACACAACGACTGAGACAGTCAAAGCTGGGGCTCGAACCAGCAACCTTATGATTACAAGGCAAACGTCCAACTCCTGAGTCGCCCCATAGCCCCAGGGAAGGAGAGAGACGGCAAGTGTGGAAAGATCTGAGGTAACGAGTATCAGATGGTGGCGTCAAGAGACCTCGGGACCAACCATCTCGTCTCTGATATAATCAGCTAATCCATCCAAGAAGACAGAGAGGAGGGCCACACCGCCCAGATTAACTTTGGTGCCAACGTGCGGTAATAGGAGACAAAGTGACAAACCGACTGGTCACCCTGGTGTAAATGTAGGACACACGAACACAGAGTACTGGTTACAAGGCAACGATTTGCCGTTAAACAAGGCAGCTACTAATTCCTGAGCTTCACAGGAAAAGAGGTTAGCAAGCTACCTTTCAAATGATCAGGGGAATATTTAGAGGGCTGGCACTTGAAAATCATGTCCAAGGTAGCGACCGTCGACCCCGTTCCACTTTGGAGCTCTGTTGGTCTACAACACAAAGTAGGACCTCGGATCTAAGTCGCTCAAATTCCGTTGGGTCAAGTTTGGGCTCTAACCTCCTGTCAGGAATCAGATCTGACAGAGTGAGAGGAGTGTTGAGTGCAGTCTTGACCCAAACACTGTGGCAAAGTAAGCAAAGGAAAAACAGAAGCACACTTTTTCTTCTGGCAACACCTGAAACGTCAGGAATGGGATTAGCAGAAGGCTCTGATGTTACAATGACTGAAAGGACAAGACGAACAGACTGGTTCTGGAATGTGGGATGGATCCACGTTCCTCGGATGCTAACAATGCCTGAAAGAGAGACGGAGAGGAGGCTCGTAACAGAGGAGATGATTTCAGAGCTACATTCAGGCGAGTGGACCCTCCTTAAATAGCAAGTGATCACATGTTTGATAACTTAGAGGTGTAAAATAAATTTTTGTAAAAAAAAAAGGGAATATTCATATCAAAGGATATGAAAGGAAAGAGATATTAATGTGATGATGACCTAAAAGATGGCACTATGGATGGTTGTCTTGGTACTGTTGTCGCTCATACTGTGTATTTTGTTTGTATTTGCACCGTACTTTGCTGCTATTATACAGTTACTTTTACTAGAGACCAATTCCTAACCATCAGAGCAGTTTTTGAGCTTACAGTTGTTTTGAGGAGAGTGCACCACAATGAAGAACTCTCAGGACAAAAGACAGTAGATGGATTCTGCATATAAAAAGGTTTTGTGTTCTTACATCAGTGTTACAGAGGCCATGTAGTCTTCATCTAGAGTCATTTTTTAAAATAAAAAAGTAATCCCTTTCATTCATAGTGGGAGTTCTCCCTGTTTTTTTCTGGTTGGTGTTTACATCCCACCCCAAACTTGAACTTCAGAAGCTGAAAAATAGCTTGCTGAGCTGATAAGACATGGGGGAGGGAAAAACAGCCACACTCTCTCATCATTGTTCTTCAGATTCTAAACCGCTCAAAATCCTTTTAAAAGACCTACCAAAATACAAACAGTAAGTAGAGTGCCCCGTGAAAGAGACTAACACTGTGAATCGTTTCTGCCAAGTCTTAAAAGAACCAATTATTGCAGATTTAGGACTCTGATCACTGTCTTTTTCATCTGTTATAACTTGCAGGCAAAAACTGTGTTGTTTGAACTTGTCATGTCTCTCAGAGAAGCTGTGAAGCTGACCTTCCCTTCATCCAGGACTTAAAGCTGCTATATTGAATTTCCAAAAGACATTTGCTTAAGGTCATTTTATATGCATATTAACAACATTTTAACAAAGCATAGCTATAAATATTATGTGGAGATAAAAAAATAATAAAAAAATAAAGAGGTTCTGCCAGATTTGTCTAACAACCTCAGCCAATAACGTGGCTCGGTCCAAATCCAACAAGTGGACTATCTGGTTGTCTGAGTTACCGGATAGGTGCACTTCTGCATTTATGTGGCTCCTTAACTCATTACACTCTGCTGCACTCTGCAACAAAACACCATTGGTGTGAAAGGTTATCTGCTCAACAAAGTCAGGGAAGGAGAAACCGATGGCTGCTACCATTTCAACCTCAGAACAAACTATCAGAGTCTCAGAAAGAAAATGCCATTTGAAGTCATAGAAAACAAAAGATGGCAGGGTGAATTGCAACTGGTGTTTTCTGCTTTCTTGTCTGCTGTGGTATATTGGTATAGCATCTTTAATGCGACCACCACACACCATGGTACAAACCGTTTACACTTTTACTCTCATGTCACCTGCTAAAATGTTATTTGTAAAAACCTAGCTTGTGCAGTCAGCTACTCGTGCATTGACACAAAACCACCATATCCTCTTTCTTTTTCCTTTCTCTTCATATAAAAATGGCTTTACATGCACATACATGTACACACATGTTTAATTTATCCTTTAATTTATTACCTATAAAGTTGTAATATTTAAACATATTGTCTGTATGCTATGAGCATTTAAAAATAAACTCGGATTTCTTTTTTGTGCTTACAATTCTTGCCAATAAAGCTGATTCTGAACCTGATCCTGGTAAGTGTTACAGAAAAGATGCAACATTTAATAATTTGAAAATCCTTAAAATTCTCAAAATGACACAAAAATAACAAAGTAATCAGGAATAAACTTAAGAGACACAGGAAAATCATAGGGCTTATTTCTGTTTATGCTGTCATTACTTAACATCACATAAACACATTTGACTTTAAACAAAACAAAAATGATTCATTCACTACCATCATGCAAAACTGTACTGTTCTGCACAAACCTAGAATAGCTCAACATAATGTGAGAACTGCAAAAGCATTAAGTTCAGAAAGAAAACCGGATAATCACATGCTACTCTCGCTATTTCTATGCAAAAGATTTAAAAGATAGACCACCAAAATCAAATAGATGGAACCTGAACAACATGCACTTTTCAATAAGACTATCAGAGATATGAACAGCAGATGTGCCATGTATAAAAGCTTGATTTTGGATGACTACAAAGGGTTCAGTTCACAAAAAATTGACAATATATAGTTCTCCTTATGAATCAGGATATTTATATTGTTCATGTATTCCTTGGAGTCACCCTAACTTTCTTTGCAAAATGTTCTATGAAATTCAAAACATGACTCTGACAGAGCCCATTGAAAATGTAATATTACGTCTGAAACATGTTGGTAGAAAGATAACTTTAAGCCTAAATCTGACAGAGACAGGAATAAATTTAGACTCAACTGTACATAGACAAGCCAAACATGTACTGAAACACTCCCATGGCCTTAATTTGATTTCAAATCTTTAAAACTCTCGTTTACTCTCTTGTTTCAGAACCTGGATGTATCACTACTCTCCAAGTAATAAATGATGATAATAACCTAACATACAGAGAGATTTATGTCTTAAATTCAGTATTTTGAACACTAAAGCATGGCTTACTTAACAATAAAGTTAATGCAGGGAAACACCTGCAGAATATTTAATTAGAAATAAAAACATAATTTACTTATTTTATGTAATGGTTTTCTAGTAATATGATTCCCATAAGTATTTTAAATTTCAACAACATCATTTGAAAATGGTTGTATTTTTATAGTTATTCTGAGACATGAATGCTTGTAACCTGAACTTGCAGAGACTGGTTGCATAACACAGCCGGAAGAACTTCAACTTAGACAGGTTTTAACTTCCTTTGTGGTTAGGTAAGGTCAGGGACACACACCTTGCAACAGGAAACTGAGCCTGAGGGTCGAGCACACATGAGGTAACCGGAACCAACTCTTGGAAAAAGCTGGTCTTGGAAGAGTTACATTTATTTTGCATGAAAATGTATCAATGCCTTTAAGAGATGCTGCCTTTTTAACCTATCATTAGTCTGTAGCTTTTATAAAATTTTCTCAGTGTTTCTAAAAGAAGCTAATCCTCAACAGCCAAACAGTTTGGACACTTAACAGCGGAAACCGCGACCACAAACGATACGATTAAAAATCACAAAATTAATTCAAAAAGAAACAACAACCCAGGCACCATTTTTTCAAAAAAGTGACTGTGGTTTTATTGAGGTATAGAACCTAGCCACAGAGAACAGGAAGTCAGAGTCTGGAAACATTCCTCTGCATGTGTCTTTATGTTTGTAAATCTACTTCTTTTCTTACCCTGGCAACACAGATTTTTATAAAGATATGTTTCATTTGGTTGGAAAAAAATATTAAGTGTTAAACAATAGGAAAAAAACCTGAAAGCAGCGTGTCATTGTGTTGGGCTGCATTTCTTCATGAGTTCTTGTGTCTAGCCATTCTGATTATGTGTCTAAGTCATCTAGGGATGTGGCTATTTGCAGACCTTTAACCAGACCTGGGTGTGAAATAAAGATTAGTAGGCTAACTTGATAATGATGCTTATTCTGAGCACAGTAACTGTGGTTTAAGGTCATCAAAATGTTAATCTAATCCAAACAATGCATTTACCTTTGCCACATATTTATCTGTTATCAGTTTTTAAAAGCTGTGTACTGTACCTCTGTATGATCTAAGTCACGTTCCAACTGCAATAAGTTTTTCCATGAATGAGAGTTTTTTGGGGGCTAATATTTATCACTTCTCTGGAGCTATAAGGAGGCAGCGTGTTAATCATATCTTATTGCTTGACTTTTTGCTGCAATATTTTACACATACATTTACTCATTGTCTAATACCCACTTATCCTTGCTGGCTTGAAAGGAAGTTAATTCCTATCTCCTGAGGTTATTGGGGGAGAAGCAAGGTACAGTCTAGAAATGTCACCAGTCCATTACGTGGCAACACAGACACATTGGCAAACAACAATTCATGCACACACTCATACCTAAAACCTGTATTTCAGTCATTTAAATGTAAACTCTTCTAAGGTTGATGTTGGATGGATTACATATCTATTTCAGAGAAACTGTGAAAAAAAATCATAATATAGGGTTTGCTTGCAATGTTAGCTTTAGAGTTGTAATCCTGGTTCACACAAATTTCCATCCCTTCTTTGAAACGAATTATGCTTTTCATATGTTATATCTAAATGTTGCAAGAGCCACACATTTGTTTCTGAGTTTAGAGTGGCACTGTAAAAATTATGGAATGAAGGTGCTGAAGGAATCATCGGAAATTTTATTTTTAGTAACAGTTCTTGTTTCTCTAAGCCCTGACTTTTTTTCACCTACCTTCCTCATATACGGCACAGGATGTCAGTATAGACAACAGTCATTAAAAAAAACCTGGAGCAGAAAATTTTCACAAAGTTTGAGTCTTAACTAAATGTTTGGACTGTATACGCTGTGATACAGTTTGAGATTAATTATTTACTATCTGATTTTCCAGTTTTCTGCTGCATTTTTTAGATGGCTTTGGATTGAATTCATTGTACTTTCTTTATCGAGCTCCAATTAACAACAAAGGCTCTCTTAAAGATCTTTACAAGAAAAGCATTAATTAGCAATAGTTGTTCAGCAATATTCAAATAACTCAAACAAATACTAAGAGAAATTAGATTCAATAACACAATCCAATCTGATCCTTAATGACAAATGATGATGATGATGAGGATGATGTTAATAAGAGTAATGATACTCAGTTTACAGTGTCTTTTTGGGTCTATGTATTACTTCTTTATAATCTAGTCTTCCGTTGCAGTGAATGGGGATCTCCAAGTGTCTCATTGCAGCTGCAAAAAGGACTAAATTTGAACGACGCGTTCACAGACCCTAACAAATATCGTCAGTAGAATTGAAAGTTAAACTTATTATGTTCAATATAGCTTAAACTGGATATAGAATACTGTTTAGGTGTTAAATTCTCAGATTTTAATTTATTTTTTTGCTCTCTGTTTTCTTTGCTCGTTTTGAAGGAAGCAACAAAACTGATGCAGGAAGTAGCTATAGAACAGCGCTTCCCAAAGTTGGGGTCGTGACCCAACCTTGGGTCACAAACATGTAAGTGTGGGGTATTAAGATTCTCTTGAGAAAAAATGTCAATACCAGAAATGGCAAGGAGCAAGCATCTGCATTCTATAAATGGAATACAATATTTAAAAAAAGACTTGAATTGATAAAAACAACATATATTGCTCAATATACTGATGCATAATTTTGGTTCTTTTGTCACTGTACCACTTTTTAAGTGACTCAGAAAAAGTGCTTGTACGTTCCATCAAGAGTTGGGGTCACGGGTCTCTTAAATGTTAATTTTGTGGGTCAGAGACTGGACAGTTTGAAAAACACTGCTATAGAAGAAGTGAACCTCTCTAAATCTCTGCAGTGGTTTATTTCAACAATAAGGTATTTTATAGTAGCAGGAACACACACAACAAACATCTCAGGCGAGATTAGAAGTACAAGATAAATTATTCCAGGGGATAAAAGATCAGGGAAACAAAATGGCAATAGGCCTCATCTCTAAAAGGGAAATTCCAACTTTCCAGTTTTCTTGATTTTCCTGAATTTAGGATCAAGACATCTAATCCCATCTTTAAACATAAAAGTACCCACATCCCAGAAATCTGCCTTGCATGGAAAAACATACCTCCTCAATGTAGCTTTCCATGAAGGAACCACGGAACATGGCGGCCATCCAGTCACAGCTGGAGATGAGCAGGGGCTTGTGGGCCGGGAGGCAGCCGTCATCCAGCCTGAACACCACATCTGAAACCGGGGTGGGAAAAGAGCGTTCATCTCGGGGAATGCCACAGAGGCCCAAACTACAGAAAGGAAAAGACAGACAAAGCGGACATCCAGACACACACACACAGGCAGCAATAGGACCAGACAGACACACAGAGAGACATGGACACAGGTAGACAGACAGAGAGATAAATTGACAGGGGAGACTAAACAGTTCTCCACTCATTGTACGGAAAGGAAAGCAGATGCAGGGTGGCGAGTTATGCAGTCCACTGAAGAGCTCTGTTAAAGAAGACAGTGTGTTGAAAAAAAACCCCAAAAAAATAGTGGTTATGCTAGTGTGTTGTTGTTCGTATCAGCTATATTCTTAGTAGGTTATATAATCAATACTCATAAGTTTCATGGGACTGATGATCACTATGATCAGAAAGACGACAAAAAAAGCACAAAGAGACAAAAGTAAAGTTTTGTTCAGAAAGGTGGACATTTCATACAAAGTCGACTCTAAAAGGAGACACAACACTAAACAAATAAGACAATATATAGAGTAGGATTAACAAAATGAGCAGAGTGAAACAACAAGTAATTATCAAGTCAAAGAAAGAATCCATCCAAAATGTATATAGCGAATCATAATAAAAATTATTTGGGAATTATTGGTCGAATGAGCCTGAGAGACACTGCAGAAAACTTAATCTGTGATCCACACATCCATTTCTACATATAAGCACTCCTGTACAGAAACACACACATGGGCCTGTCTCTAAAAATGCAACATGGGGGAGGGGGCATCACATCTACAATGACACAAATGTAGTGTTGTCAGACTTTCTGGTTTACCAGCAAAAGTCCCCTTATTGAGGCACTCTTTGATGCGATTGGCTCTACGGACGTGGAAGGCCTTTGTGATCTCCTGGTTCATGAAACTTTCTCTGTTTAGAACGTTGGCCACCATCATCCGAAGGTCAAACACTTCAAGCAGCTCCGCAATGGTGGCCACTTGCATCAGGTCACCTCGACTCTCGTCCAGGCTGCCTGTGTAGAGGTACTGAAGCACTGCCTGAAAATCCAGAAAACCCAGAGGTCAAATACACAGAAACCTCAAAGGGTATATAGTGCACAATGTTGATCATTAATAATGTTCAATGAAGATGTGCACAGTACTGTTAAAATGTTTTAGGCAGGTGTGAAAAAATGCTGTAAAAAAGATATTTTTCCAGAATAAAAATAATTATTCATTTTTATCCGTTTACAAAATGGAAAGTGATAAAAAAGAAAAATATAAATCAAATCATTATTTGGTGTTACTATCTTTGGCCTAAAACCAGCATCAACTCTTATAGGTACACTTGCGCAAAGTCAGCGATTTTTTTTTTTAGGATTACAGTCGGATGTATGATCCAGCAATTATACCACACAGGCGCTAATGATCATCATTGTCATACATAGGTTAATACACAGTCATTAACTGAAACAGCTGTGTAAGAGGCTTACAACTGTGTGAGGAACAGTCGGGCCCTGCTACCAAGGTGAAGTTGTGGAAGATAGTTTCAAGTCATGGCAAGATTGAGCACAGCAAGAAGACACAAGGTAGTTGCAAGGTTTCTCCTGGACAAAGATTTCAAAGCAGACAGGGGTTTCAAGATGTGCTTTTCAAGTTCTTTTGACGAAGCACAAAGAAACTGACAACAGTGAGAGCCGTTGATAGAGTGGTCGGTCAAGGAGAGTGCAGCAGATGAAAGACAGATCAAGCTTATTACCCCAGCTCAGACCTGGCAGAAACCAATGGGACCCAGATACACCTATGTACCAGAGAAGTCTTTACAGAGGTGGTCTCCATGGAAGACTTGCAGCCAAAAAGCCATACCTCTTACTTGGAAAGAAGGCCAAGCAACTTAAGTATGCATGAAAAGATAGGAACTAGGGTGCACCAACAGGTGCCCTGGACCGATGAGCCCGAATTTTGAATACCTGGCTATATCATAAGGCTGTTTGTTCATCGAAGGGCTGCAAAGGTGTACAATAATGACTGCATGCAACAATGAAGTATGGTGGAGGTTCCTTGAATGTTTGCGGTTGCATTTCTGCACATGTAGTTGGAGATTTGGTAAAAATTAATGGTGTTCCAAATGCTGAGAAATACAGGCAGATACCTATCTATCATGCAATATCATCAGGGTGGCGTATAATTGGCCCTGAATTTATTCTGCAGGAGGACAACAAAACCAAACATTCAGCCAAAGTTATTAAGAAATATTTTAATCATAAGAAGAACAATAAGTCCTGGAAGTGATGGTATGGCTCCCACAGAGCTCTGATCTCAATATCAAGTGGGTCCAGGATTACATGAATCGACAGAAGGATGTGAGGAAGCTTATATCCACAGAAGATATGTGGTTAGTTCTCCAAGATGTCTGAAACAACCTACCAGCCAAGCTCCTTCAAAAACTGTGTGTAAGTGTACCTACAAAATGTAGTGCTGTTTTAAAGGCAAAGGTTGAGCACACCAAATATTGATTTGATTTAGATTGATCTTTTATTAATTCACTGCATTTATTGATTGATGAATATAAATAATTAATACTTTCATATTTTAACGCGTTTTTGCCTAAAGCTTTTGCAAAGTACTATATTTCTTCTGTTTTTGCGATTTTTGTCCTACTTAAATGTTTCAAATCAGCCAAATTCTATCAGATAGAATCAAGCCAAATGTATCATAAAATTGCCCTGTGTAAAAAAATAACTATCCCTTTGGTACATCATGACACAAAAGCCCCTCCAAGGCCTGATTACTGCTATACATTTAGAATCAAGTAGTCACTTGAATAGAACCTGTCTGACAACTTGAAGTAGGCTATAAGATGAAAAAAAAGCAACACTTTATCCCCCAAAATAAGATGTGAAAAGTCTTACAAAACCATTTCTAAGACAATAAACCCCTGTGAGAACCACTGTCTTAAATGAAACCCTGATAAACCTTCAACCTTCCCCTTGAAAGGAGTAGCCAGCTTACCAAAGTTAATTCAAGATAACACTAATGACTGGTTCAGGAGGCTACTGAAAGCATCAAAGAAAAATCTAAAGAGTTGGAAAACTCAATTGCTAGGATTTACAATTTATACTCAAGTTATCTTTTTCTGATATCAAAATTTGAGGATATGAAAAAAGACTAAAAAAGCAAAAACAGGAAATGTGTAACAGAACAAATCCTTTTTCACAGCATGGTTAACAACAGTTATTTTACAATGACCTTAAATGGTTCCTCCTGTATAAGTGCATCCATGGCAACCACAGTCATGAGCCGAGGCCGTCCAGTCATGGGATCATCAACCTGCTCCAGACACACACACAGAAATCCCCTTCCCCATCCAGATAAGGCTCGACCAGTCCCCATTGCTCCCATTGAGTACCGGGCTTGAGAGGGGAGTGCATTATCACTCTGGGAAGTCCTCAGAGATCCCTGCTGGAGCAACCGGGGTCGATTCAGTCCACGTACTCCTCCATCTATCCCATCTTTATCAATGTCCAGGCTCTTAGTGCGCCCAGCTTGCTCTTTGGCTCCTCTCCTGCTCTGCTCATCTTCCTCCCCACTCTCTGTGTTTTCCTTGCTGTCCTGTTGTTCTCCCATTGCCCCAAAATTTGATCCACCAAGATCAAGGGTGAAAAGGTCGTAGAACTTGGAACAGGATGTAGCCAGGTAAACCTTGTGTGCAAAGACACGAGTAGAGCCGCCTTGCAAAAGGAAAAGAACATCTGCGCAAAGAGGATGACAGAAAAGGGAGTCAGGGCCTTCTCCGTCTGTGGCTGGTGGGTCTGGGATGCCCACTATGGGGCGTGGTGGTCGAGGAGGTAAGAAAGGTGCCTGGAGAAGGGGTCTCTGGACCCTTTTCAGGTGGGACTTCCAAAACTGAAGGTGTCGACGGGAAATGAGTGCTGCACGGATGGCATTGTCAAACACATCTTTGACTCCGAACTGGGCGACAATGCTTGTCTCATAGTAGGGAATCCCAAGTTCTTTTGCTACCTCATGGCCTCTCTCTGGAGGGAGGATGTCTGTTGGTTTGATTGGCCTGTGAGTCATACATGAAAAAGTTCAACCCAACAGATATAGAAAAGTAATTCATTACCAATACCAACCATTCAAGATAAATAAGCTTCATTTTGTACTTTTACAGAATGCACTCCATACTTCTAAAAAAAAAAAAACACTAAACATAAATGACATTGATCCAGTGATGTGATAACATTTTTTTATGGGTGGCTTTGCTTCCAACAACTTTTGCTCTGTTGACATACTTGTCTTATCATGTCAACCAAGATCTTTTGATCCTACCCATAATGGCAACTATGTGAAAAGCTATTTTTTCCATATGTTTTGCCTTCTTGCCTTTTATTTTGGTGTTACATTGGCTCTCAAATGTGTCCTTATTCTGTGGCCTTATTCTGTTATTTGATGTAAAGAATAGAGACGACAAATAATTTGAATACAATTGTTTTTATATACTGTGATTTTAAACCTGTAAATTATACTTTGAAAACGACAACAATCATTAGAAAGACATAAGTAAAGTAAATTAAAAGGTCGCAATAGCCTTGATTATATGAGTACATCCTTAAGTTAACAGTTTATTGAACTGCCTTTAAATTCCATTTCAGTATTTAGTCTTTAATGACACATCTGGTCTTGGCAATGCTTATCTATTCTCCCTGCAAAGCTTAGGAAAAATTAAGAGATTATGAGGACATGTCTTGTCTATAATATACAGCCCTCTTCAAATGCCCCACATAAATTCTCTGCTTTATATAGTTCTGAGTATGACAGACCTATTGGAAAACCTTAAGTTTCATCTCACAAAGCCATTTATGTTTGGAATTAGGTGTATGGTATGCATGAATGCAGGGTTAAACTAAAACTAAATGAGATTTAGGGCTGTTCATAACTTAAAACTCGAGCGCCATCTGAAGAAACAAAGCCACAGAGCATGATACTGCCATTGTCATGATTCAATGTTGCTATGGTGTACTTGTGGTGATGCACAATGTTGGTTTTCTGCATTTGAAGTTGTGGCTCATGCCTTGGGGTGGGTTTTATCAGATCATACCACACTCCCACAAAGATTTGGGAGACTTTAATCAGGCTTTTTGTTTTAAGTAAATTGCTTTTTACAAAGCCGTACTCCTTAGACTAGATAAATAGAGAAAACAGGAGATTGTTGTCACAAAGTAATTCCACCAGCAACGTTGGTGTTATGGTGACAGTTTCCCTTACCTGTTTTAGTCTCATCTATTCAATGATATAGTAGAAATATCCTGTTTTTTTATTCAATTACTGCTTTACTGTCTACATTGTGCCATTCTATATAAATGATACTGTGGAACCTTTAATCTTATACACTTTTGCAAGTTGATAACTTTGAACAGTGAGATCTTTCTTGTCTTTTGCAACCTCTGGCTTTAGTGAAATGGTGCAAATGCTGAAAAGTCAGAAAAATCCAAGTAGAAGAGCTTCACTTTACTTCAGGTTAACCAAGATAAGTGACAGCAGGTTAAAAAAAAAATCAAGTGAAAGTTGAAAACATGTCACAGCATGGTAGTTCAGTCGTGTGCACATTTATACAACCAGGTTTTTGCGCCTTATTACTTTTTACCCCTGGGTAGAATATGATAAAAAAGTGTGTAAATTATTTACAATTTTTACATTACAAAACCTTTAAATGTATCTATGGGGTGTACACTTTTAAGAGCCACTGTACTCAACCTCAATGTTAAGGGGAAGCCTCCTTTTCGACAGGTTTGTTATTTGGAAGAACTCACAATCTCTTTAACCATTTTTTTGCAGCATAACACATCTTGTCATTTATAAGCAAGCAAGACAGAAAGCTACAATTGTTGCAAGATGTGTCTCAGGAAGAACATTAATGCTTAATGAGGAATGCATCTCACTTTGCTAAAGGCCGTCTTGCACGGTTAACTGCATCCAGGTCAGCATAGCGCAGATCCAGCTGGCAGCCAACCAAGATGATGGGTGTTCGGGGACAAAAGTGCTTGATCTCCGGAAACCACATGGTGCGAACATGGCGCAGGGAGTTGGGATTAGCAAGAGAGAAGCAGAGTACCACTACATCGGACCTACAGGGTGAGAAGAAAGAGAAGACACTATGTTTTATGCACAAAAACAATAACAGACAGAGAAGACAGTGATGGGCTGCGGGGAGCTGATTTGCTCTGTCCTGAGTAGACCATGTCAGTCAAGAGGGCATTTGGGCTTTGATGGATGTATGGGAACAGAAAAGGGAAATAAAAAAAGAGCTACTGCTGACTCATCATGGAACATGATGTCAGTTTTTATTAAAACCTGTGCAAAAGCGCGTGCAAGGCATTGAGGGAGAATGGGCAGTGCTAATGTCAAAGCTGCAGTATGATGTTTGTGGGGGGAGGGGGTTCACAAGATGAGTCTAGACCTCTGCCCTGGTTATCATCGTGGCCTGAGCCTTTTTCTTTCTATTGTATAAATCTCTGAAATACCTTCAAAGTTACAAGAGCCAAAAAAAGAAGTCTAAGAATAGCTCTGGATTTACACTTGCAAACAGACTCATCGGATGTGTTTGAGCAAGCAGACCACAGCACTTGACAAAAGAACTCTAACCATGACAAGCTGGTGCATGTCTGCCCATTTCTAGGTAATGCTTTGGGGTAGACCATTAACTTTTTCTGAAAAAGGCAAAAAATATCATTTGTAACTCATCAACCTCTGCCACCAGGCATAAGACAAGACTTTTAGCCCTAGCAGCAAAAATAATACTCAAACTTATGTAACTTGTGCTATATTGATCATCATTTGTGGCCTGGGGACAATTTAATTATATGACTTTATTGCAGTTTTCGACATTTGCTAGGCGCTAAATTCTTATCAAAAGACGTCAAGTAAATCATTTACTTAACTTGAGAGCAAGATTATGCAACTGCTAAATATTCCTCGTTTCCTTGAGCAAAGTACTTAAACACCAGGAGTTATGGAGTGTTTAATTAGACGACAAAGGTATGTGCTGTTGAAGAAATTCAGTTTTACTGCTATTTAAAAATCTTGGAAAAATCTTGACAAGGCTTTGAGGTATAATTGGACTCACCACATAGCGAAAGGGAACCTGATGTTCCACTGCTAAGTTTACATGACCCTGTAGAACCAATCAGCTGGAATTTTTGTTTCCACAGTTCTCTTTACTTTCACTAAGATAATCTTTAAAAATCTCCCAAGGACATAATATACAACAGCAGGGACTTAAATCACACTCTACACACACAGACACACATACACACAGCCAAGCAAATTCCTCTTAGCACTTTTCCGAAGGATAATTACTACATTTTAGCTGGGTGTACATGCCGTCACTCACATGACTCTATGTATACATTTCTGGCTCAGCATATAGTGTATTTTGGCAGGTGTCTGTCAGTAACTTACATACTAGCTTGGCACAATTTGCCCACACTACCTTGCAGCAGTTTTCCAAATCTATCTGATCCTAAGAACGTGTCTCAACCACAGCAACTGGACTTGGTAATTTGTCTTGGAAGACGTTTCACCTCTTATCCAAGAGGCTTCATCAGTTCATGCTCGCCGCTGACCAGGCTGGGACTGGTCCAACTAACTGGTGTGGAGACTCAGCTATTTAACCTCTTGGAGGTAAATAATGTAAATTAGAAAATGTTACACAAAGGTACTGGTACAGCGGAACTTTATTTATTAGTTTCTTTTCTATTAAATTTTTCCTCTAACAGCGTTGTTTGAATATATTTATTTTGACTTGGCCATGGGCTGCACGGTGGCGCAGTGGTTAGCACTGTTGCCTTGCAGCAAGAAGGTCGTGGGTTCGTATCCCGGTCCAGGGTCTTTCTGCATGGAGTTTGCATGTTCTCCCCGTGCATGCGTGGGTTCTCTCGGTACTCCGGCTTCCTCCCACAGTCCAAAAACATGCATGATAGGTGAATTGATCACTCTAAATTGTCCTAGATGAATGTGAGTGTGAATGGTTGTCTGTCTCTCTGTGTTGGCCCTGCAACAGACTGGCGTCCTGTTCAGGGTGTACCCTGCCTAACGCCTGATAATTGCTGGGATAGGCTCCAGCTGCCCCGTGACCCTGAATTGGATAAGCGGTTAAGAAGATGGATGGATGGATGGATGACTTGGCCATTAAAGCTGATTCTGATTCTGATCTCATCATTGTTTTATAATTGGCTCCTCTGAGGACTTGCAAAAAGAAGGGAAAAAATAAGCTGATTCATGTTAAATTAGTTTTAATCCATTTTCCAACGTGTCACAGTGCGAAATTCTGAGTTATATGTCAACAAAAGCCTACGAGGAGAGTCAATGAGCAGCTACATGCCACATGTATGAAGAGTTTAGACATGTTAATGAAGGAGGTCAGGAGGTAACAGTTCAAGAAAAGGAAAAAAAAGGTTGGGTTTGATAAATAAGGGGAAAAGCAGAGTTTGGAACAAAAGTGGAGGATGGGCAGAAAAAAGAGTGCTTTATGGTGTTTTCATGCACGGTAAAACCAGCTGAGCTGGCACTGTGCTTCTAATCAGCTGACTCTGGGTTCACAGGGTGGATAAATGTGTACCCACACAAGAACACCCAAACAGTGGCATCTCACAACACAAATGTGACGGCATTTAGACAGTGGGTAGACAAAACAGAGGGGTGGAAATTTGAACCACAATCTAACCTCTGTGCAGCTGACAAATGGATAAATGAAGGGTGTCACGTACAAACCTTTTAAATAAAGGGGAACAAGGTGACACCTTATGGAAACTCCCTCCAAACAACCTTGACACAACCTAGAGGCTTTGCAGTCTGGTGAGCACATAGACGTATTTGAGAATTGTGATGTTGTTGTTTTTTTGTTTGTTTGTTTATGTGGTAATTAATGAAATAACCTAAAATTAAACTGTATGCAAGACAAAATTTACTCTCTGGTAAGAGACTTAAAAGTTGTATGAAAAATGTTTTTTAATGTCATTTCTAGTGTGTTTGGGGGTTTTGTCGGTACAATATGGCCACTTTGCGCTCATATTTGGCATTTACGGATTGTAATTTAGCAATAAATCATTCTGCACTTTGACGATAAATGAAAGGAAGATGCAGAGATCATCCTATAATCTCTTGTGGAGGAAGGAAGGAAGTAACAGATTGAAAGGGATGCTCAACACAAAACAGAAAAGTCAAATTGCATAACAAATGTGTAAACGGGTTTTTACAAAAAATTAGAAGATTACTAAACCTTGAAAACTATATAAAAAACTTTTTATGATTGGACTTATACTATATTCTATTTTTGTGTTTATATAGGTTGTGAGTCATATCTATCATAAATCAAAATATGTACATGTTTGATATATGTCAATAAAAGTGCAATGAAATTATGTAGTGTTTCTCTTTTGGAACAGATGTACTACAATATATAAATTATTTGGTAATATTTTGATTTGAAATGTATCTGGCTATTTATATATGTTTGTTTGATGGAGTGTAAAAAGTTACCAGATGTAATAAAATATAAGCTATTAGCTCCATCCAGCAGTCAAGGACAAAGGACAGTTTGCAAATTATAGGTGCACAAAGGTGTATGTTACCACAGACCCTTCATCCCAGCAGCTGTAAGATTTCACAACTATCACTGCGTCCGAATAAGTTCACTAAGTCTTTTTGACTTCTGGTGTAATTAGCACACCCCTGTGATTTTCAGTTTTTTTCACTCCTTGGAATTTCTTTTTTTTTCTTACGCTCATATATTCTTATGCAAATCTTATATATTTTGTCTAAATCAAACTACTCTGCTACACATTGCTATGATCTAAAATGCTATTTTAATGACTGTACAGTCATTAAGATAGAATACTCACACTGTCATATGTTTTAAATTATTCCCTAATATGCAGTCTGATTTTTTTAACTGTTGTGTGAATAGCATGTCCCCATTTACTTTACTTGTGGCTGTGACACCAAAAGTTACTCACTGTAAGATAATAAAGGATATGTCTGCGCTCTCACCTGCCATAGGCAAATCGCCTATCTTTGTGATGATCCCCAAATGTGTCCCACAGCCTCAGGGACACGCTGACCTCATCCACCACATCCCGAGATCTCTCCAGCACCTACAACGTAGACAAATAACAGTGTAATCAGGTAAAAGGTTTTCTGTTAATTTGAAAGATTTATCTTTTAGTGGGATTAAAGGAATAATTAGTCATCAGGCTTAAAAAAGAACAGCCATAGGATCAGAGCACATGGTGTACAGGGGTGTTTAACACAAAATATTTTAACCAACAATAAAAAGAAATGCATTGGAGGGAAACGCTAGAAGGGTTTGTCTATTTATGGCTTCTTTCCCTACAGTGTGTGTGTAGGTGTGTGTTTGTGTGTGTATACCCACCTCCTGGCATACTCGGTACTGGTCTATGGCCCAGACGGTTGGCACGTGGGTGGCAAGCAGTTGATACTGTGTGAGTGTGGCATTGCAGGCCCGGGCACAGATAAGCCTGGTCTTGCCTACTGCATTGTCCCCCACCACCACACATTTAATAGTTTCCACATTGGGCCGCTCATAGTCTGTGTCTATATCCATGGAGAGGGCCCTGGGGAACATAAGACAGGAGATCAAAAAAGAATAATATGGGTAAATCTGATAACCGTGTAAATGAATGTCATGTTTGAGCAAGCATAACAAGGTGAGTTACAATGCATTCTTTTAAGTGAAACCAAAGGGCACAGGGAGCAGTAACTCTTGGCTTAGTCCCAGCCAAGGCAATGCATTTTTGAGTTTCTATGCCCCCAATGCTGCATTGTCCAGTGTAAAGAGACTTCTGCCAAACCTCACAAAAGAACACATGGTTCCCACTCACAAGCTGAGCAATAGAGAGACCGCAAAACTATTTTTGTAACAGCACAAAGAGTGAGAGAGCAAGCGAGTGAGAGAGAAGGATGAACAGACATAGAGAGACTTCCCTTGAGGTCACTGTCATCAGCTTCCCTTGTCCCATCCGCACCCGGTTTGCCACTCTTTTGATATGCGAGGAGCATTTTTACTTTAATCTAAACACAATTCTAAAATACCTAACTTTCCCTAACAAAATGCAATATTAGATGTCCCCATCTGATGCCAAGAAATAATAATAATGTGTTTTATTTATAAATCTCTTTTCTTAAAACTCAAAGACGCTGTACATAAGATAAAACAAACAAATAAAAAACCTTTGAGTCCTATTTTTGAATGGTGAAAGTCTTTACGAAACCCGGCTTCTGTTACCTTTTGTTGATCTAATCTCTACCTATTTCTGTGTTTAGTCAGTCAATCTAAGTATTTTTCACTCTTTGAAATGATGTAAGCAGTGAGCGAATCACTGCGGCAGCTTTCTGTCTGTCTGTTTTATGTGACCTGCTCTGCCCATTAAACAGACAATGTCCAAAGTAGTGTTGCCAACTTAACAATTTTCTTAATTAAGAGACTGCATGACAGCTCTTGGGAGACTTTTTCAAAAAAAAAAAAAAAAAGATTAGCTGGGGGCAGTGGGTGGCTCGGTTTGTGCAACAAGCACACCGTGTGTGGAGGCTGTAGTCCATGGCGTGGTTGTCTTAGGTTCAGTTCCCAGTCTCAGGCTGTTTATTGCATGTCTTCCCCTTAGCTCTCCATCCTGTTTACAATCAGTTTGCTCTTTAATGAAGACTACAAGAGGCAAAAAAATGTTTATTATAATATTTTATTATGATTTTTGAATAATTGTATGCTCGAGTATCAGAAAGAAAGGTAAAGATTTGCCACTTCTTAGACAGCTAACAGCTCCTTTTCATGTGGCTAGCTTAGGAGTCCCCAACAGTGATTCACAGAAAACTCTAGATGTAAGGAACCACTAGTTAATAAGTTTTACAATGTTTAAACAAAGTGCTAAGTTTCCACCATAAATATTTCTGTATGTTTGTTGAACATAATTAACTAGAACCGGAGTGGCATATAATATGAGCTGAATATCAACAAGTCATATGAAAATAAAGAGAAAATAAATTAAAGTGGCTGGTAATAATGCAAAAAGACAAATGAAAACAGAATAGGCAATTTGTGATTTGATAGAAGACAATGGTTTCGTGAGCTGGGGAAGACATATGTATAGACATGAATGATTGAAATAATTGATTGAGTTACAAGGTTGTGCTGGTTTATTTATTGCCAAAGAAAAATGTGAAATAATCATAACTGTTATTATCAACCTATAATACACTTTCGATCCTACAAGGGATGGATGGATGGATGGATGGATGGATATTTTCAGCACAATTTTCCACAATAGAATCATAATCACGTGTTTTCCCACCATCATGTTTGACTAATTTTGACCTACCATGAAATGCAAATAAAATTGAATAAACACATTTCCTCGAAATTGACAGTCTTCTCAAATTATTTGATTAACGTTTGAGATATGCTTGTCTACTTTTCTATCAAAAATTCAAGTTTTCTCCTGAATTTCTTGTTTGAATAGAAATAATATTGAATCTAAATCTACAAATGGGTACAAATACTTTTGGACTTAACTGCACATTAATCAAAATGTAACTAATGCTGATGATGAAGTGTGGCAAATTAAATATCTGTTGGTCCGAGCTGAAAATAGAAGATTGTCAAGACTGTATAAAAACACTTTTAAAAAGTGAACAGAAAATATTTCAAACATGAAATCTTTCTCATATGCACCAACAATTCATAAATCTTTACCAAGTTGGGGAACAACAAATAAATTATTGTACAGCTCTTTTCCTTTAACCAAAAAGTGTTGTGTTCAATGTCGATTCACTGGTGTATTGAAGGATTAAAGAAAAAATTTTATGGTAAATGCATGATTGACCAGCTGTCAGCTTAACCTCAGTGCAAGGTGGAAACAGTTATGTACAGCTTGGCCGACTTCCTCTTTTCAACCGAACAAACGCTGTGAAAAGCTTATCAAAATCCCCTTAACATTAAACAGCTTACAAACATTTCGGACATGTCCAAATACTCACTAATACTGCCTATTTAAAGACTTCCTGAAGAAATACACTTTATGATTGCAAAAGAAAAAGAAAAACGTCAACCCACCAACACATTTAGAGTCTGCAATCATCTAGTCAGCCCATCCGTCATTGCAACTCGTTCCCAGAGCCACAGCGGGACCCCATAAATAGAGCAACTGAAACATTCATAAAGGCCTTCGCTTGTTATTACATTGACGCGGATGCCAGCACAACGCCTCAGTCCAGTCCAGCAGAGACAGACACCAGTAGCTAAAAATGGCCACTACTCATCAGACATGTGAACCATGTGTCCTCCTATCTAGGCATGACCTGGTATTCTGGCATGCATGGAACTTCCACACTGTCTGCAAAACTCTGTGCTGCTTTTTTACTCAAAGACCTGAAAACTTCCATATGAACACTCGAAGCACATTTGTGTTGACAGATTTCCTTCTAACGGGTGTCAAATTACCTCCACCAGGATGTGAAGATATCATACCTATCGATCTGGAGAGGAGGGAAAGAGTTAACAAATGCCACATTTTCAGGTGAGTTTTTTTAAGACTTAGGGAGTTATAAATATCCCTTCTCCTTTGCCACCTGTGTGGCTGTGACACACTTGGAGGCACGTACTCCCGGGAGACAGAAGAGGCAATAAAAAAAGTAGCGCAACCTTGCAGTTATCTAACAGCAGCCTGCCAAATGTTTAAGGCAGCTGCCAAAGCAGCACTTCTCTCTACATTAAGGGAAAAAATGAGATGAACTACCAGTTGTGAAAGCAGCAAGTGTACAGGTGCTTCTTTTTTTATTCACATGTTTCAAAGGACACTTGAGATAGGGGAAAAATATTGCTAGCTCTGGAACACAACAGGAGAAAAAATATTTATCATAGTTATATTCCAATGCTTTCTCTGTGACAGTAGACACAGAGAGAAAATTGCAGAAAATAAAAGACAGGATCGGAATTATTAGTGCTGGAGTCACTAAGTCATACCAGCAAGGATCAAAGGGCAAAACCAGCAATAACCGAGACTGCACAAGGGCACAAATCACAGCTTTTCTTGCTGATGTGTCTCTCTCTTGTGTAAAGCATAATTCTCTCATGTACAGGGCCAAATGAAAGACGTGGGATAGGAGTATAGTATATGATCCTTTACTACTATCCTTTTGACGCTGGAAGTCAACAGGGACATGCCTTTGAGAGCGCAAGTGATCAAATGTGGTGATGAGCTTAGGGCCATCCATGCAAGGATGTAACTAAGGGGGCAGCTGGGGGAATGGTGATGTGGACACTCCTGGGGAATCACAAGCTCCAAGCAATCATCCACACCTGGGGCAGCACACCGGGCCAAAAAACTTCAAGCCATGCATTAAGTCACCACATAAAACCCAACTCATAATCCACAGTGTTTGGACAGATACAGCAACTTGTAATCCTTAAAGTCATTTTCATCAATTGTCAGAACCACAAATTTTAATTTGTTTTACTGGGATACTTTTGTGACAATTCAATGCAAAATAGTATATGTTTCAAAATATGAAACATGTGGTTTGCATATGTATTCAGCCCCTTTTTTTATGATACACCTAAATAAAATTAAGTGGAACCAACTACCACAGTCCAAAACTAAGGCTGCTCACATTGCATAATTCTATGTTTGACCGGAAAACTAACACTGAACATCACAATCCCCAACAGGAAACCCTCTCCATGATGTCACATGGTGGTGAAAGCATCAAGTTGTAAGGGTACTTTTCTTCAGCAGGGATAGGGAAACTGGTCAGACCATATAGGAGGCTTTATGGAGCCTTGTAAAGTGAAATAATGGGAGATAACAAAAGGCCCAGGGACCAGAGATGGATGTTCATCTTATACCACAACCCCGACCCTTAACAAACTGAAAAAACTGCAATGGATGGGTTTAGATCAAAGCACATTCATGAATTCAAACAGCCAAGACACATCCTAGATTTAATTCTGTGTAAGAACTGGACAATTAAATTGCTCTTTAGAGAGGCTCATTATCCAATCTGACTCATCTTGAGTTATATTGCACAAAAACTGGGTAAAAATGTCAGTTCTGGACTTGCAGTCATATGGAGCACACACTTTTCACATTTCTATTTGTCAATAAATTAATAAACAAACCATGCAACATATTCCATTTACTTTAAACACGCTCTACTTCTATGTGTTGGTGTATGATACAAAATCTCAATAATTTACACCAAAGTTTGTAGCTGTGATAAAATATTGGATAGTACAAGGGGCATGAATACTTCTGCAAGGTACCGCAGATTTGCATATAATTCACTCATTTATGCTTCATGCACGCTCAAACGTTAATCTTTTTAATTGCATGAGTGAAAGATGAGCAGAAGCAGAAAGGCTCTGCAACAGAAAGAGAAGCTGGACTGATCAGGTTTCATTTTCAGTTAGTAACCTGTAATGAACTTTTCACAGGCGTCTAGACTTTATCTGTTGGCTGACTCTAACGAAGACACTAAACGAGTCTTCAAGGACAAAGGAATGCAATAGTAAAATGTGTGTCTGTATTTTTCACTGTTTGACAATTTGGTGACAAGAATTTTAAACACAAACATGAGGCGTGGTTTATTCTGACTTTTCAAATATTTCATTTGTAAATATTTTGTTTGCAAATTAAGTAGGCAAATAGACAAAGTTAATGTGCACAGTTTGTGTCTTGTAGATCTTCATCAAGCCCAGAATGGCTTTTTTAGATTATGTCCATCCATCCATCCATCTTCCTCCGCTTATCCGGGGTCGGGTCGCGGGGGCAGTAGCCTAAGCAAGGAGACCCAGACTTGCCTCTCCCCGGCCACTTGGGCCAGCTCCTCGGGAGGAATCCCGAGGCGTTCCCAGGCCAGCTGGGAGACATAATCTCTCCAAACGGTCCTGGGTCTTCCCCTGGTCTCCTCCCGGTGGGACATGCCCGGAACACCTCACCAGGGAGGCGTCCAGGAGGCATCCTGACTAGATGCCCGAGCCACCTCAACTGGCTCCTCTCGATGTGGAGGAGCAGCGGCTCTACTCTGAGCTCCCTCCGGATGACCGAGCTTCTCACCCTATCTCTAAGGGAGAGCCCAGCCACCCTACGGAGGAAACTCATTTCAGCCGCCTGTATCCGTGATCTCGTTCTTTCGGTCACCACCCAGCGTTAATTTTTAGATTATGTGTAGCTTGTAAATCATCCTGACTTCTGTTTATATTTTTTTGTAGATAACTTTATATTATCTTTCAAATCTGCTCTATGCTTCTGCCTTTTAAGGCCATTACAGCTGAACCAACTCAACCATATCCTCACATAATGCTCAAGGTCACTGCTCCTTCACCCCTCACATCACTCCAGTGTATACCCCATCTCTCATATTTATTTATTAGGTTCAACATCCAAGTTGCATTTCTCCGTTTCATTTGCTCACAGTGGTCAACAGCCCATCTGTGCACTGAGACTTTTCTGAATTGTAACCAAGAAGTGGCATTAAGCAAAAATCCCTCCCACGCCGTCCCAACCTTCCCTTCCTCCATCTCTCTCTGTTATGTAACAATTTCAGTGATCCACTGTCAATGGCAGCTCATCCTAAACCCTGTGTGGTTCCTGTTCACAGATTGTTTGTCTACTCTCTTGGCGCTAAAGATCACACCAGTCTTTGCTCATGTCACCCGCAGACATCAAGCACTCATTTGATGCATGGGCCACTTTGCAGTATAACACCTTTAACTGCAGCATCAAAGATGCGAGAAACTAACCAACAATGGAAAACGTGTGTAGCTCCTGTGCAATACTGTGTTCTGGTGCAATTCTATTTTAGGGTTTAAATAATTTTTCTGTCTTGAATAAAAGATATCGTCTCCCCTCACAAACTCTTCAGGTATGTATGATAGTGTGTGCCTGGATATTTGAGTATATGTTTGAGACAGTGGCTGCAACAGGCACAGCTGGCTCAGACTGGTTACATAACCTGGTTTGTAGCTGCTGCATCATTCCCTGGATGGCTGACAGTAGACCTCAGACTCACATACACAAGAACAGACATGTACACACATGCCTCCATGTACTTGTCTGACCCACTATACAGATGGTACTGGCAATAATGACCAGCCAGAGGCTGACAGATTTATCTGCTCATCTATAGGACAGAAAAGTAACTTTTTTTTGTTTTTTTGGAGGAGTATCATTTCAGTCCGGTTTAGAGGGGAAAAAAATGTTCTTCACATCCAATATCAGTATTCATGCTTTGTAAACACAGACGGGCTCCTCTGAGTGCCCTCATTTCCTTTCCCTCCCTATCTGTCATTTTCTTCCTCTTCCTTCTGCTCATCCTCCCTTCTCCCTGTCCATTTTTTCCACCTACTCTTTCCTCTCATCTCTTGTTCTATATTTATTTGTTTTCCTCCCTTCTGTTCCACTCTCTAATAACAAGGAGGTAATTTTTGCTTACATCTTTTACTTTCGCACCTTATTTTTTAATTGCTGTTTAGAATTACAAAAGTCAAAAGGTGTA
This sequence comes from Apricaphanius iberus, assembly GCA_028564705.1. NCBI lineage: Eukaryota > Metazoa > Chordata > Actinopteri > Cyprinodontiformes > Aphaniidae > Apricaphanius > Apricaphanius iberus. Next base: position 201,520 of record JAPXFQ010000295.1, read on the forward strand.
CAAGTGAAAAATATCTTGTAAATGCACTGTTATAATAAACTTAAACAATGGCCCATACTTATGAAATGAAAGAAAATGGTTGCCTCTTTTTCTTACATAAAATTTAAAAAGTGCTCCATTTGAATTCAGCTTTCCTTATTTGATACTTTTCAGAACCAAAAGATTGTCACTGCAATTACAGCCCCATGTCTTTTGAGTTATGACACTACAACTGCAAATATAGAAAATGATTTTTTTTGCCCTTTGCCAATCTATTTGCAAAACAGTCAAACTTACTGGACAGATAGGCTTGTGAACCACAATGTTCTATTTTTGCCACTCAATTGGCTGTACGCATGAACTTTGATAGGAAGATTCCAATTAATTTAGCCTACCATTACACTATAGTTTGGCTGAATATTTTGGGTCACCGTCCTACTGCTGGATACATTTCCACCTCAGTCACCAGTGCTTTTAAGCCTTTAACAGGTTTGATTTCAAGATTGCTATGTATTTAGCTCTTTCAACAATCCCATAAACTGTCATCAACTTCCTTATCCCAGCAGAAGAAAACAATCCCACAGCATAATGCTGCCACCATCATGTTTCTTGGAGGGAATATGTGTTAGTTTATACTATATACAGAGTTTTGCATATAAAAAAGTCAACCGAAGTGCACATGCATAATTGCACTCAACTTCGTAACTAGGCACTACTTTTTGTTGGTCTTTTAAAGAAAATCCCAATAAATTAGAACACAGTTTTTAGTTGCAATGTAAGCAAAAAGGGAAAAGTTAATTGATAAGAATACCAGAAGAGACTGTTGGAAACAGGTAGAATATGGCATTGTTTATACCATATCGGAAACTAATCTGAACCGTAATAATCAACTTTTATTTAGGAGGAAAATCACTTCACTCTTCCTTTTCTTGTCAACTGAATTCATACCAAAATAACAAATACAAAAGCATGTGCACAGTTTGAAGCTCTACTAACTCTGTGTTTCTGCCACAGCAGCCTGTTTCAAGGGTCAGAACATTCAAGCCAGCCATGTAATGCAGGCTCACTCTTCCATGTGGGTTTGTGAGTGCAGCACATTGTTATCTCAAAGCCGTTGACACAGTCAAAGCTTAATGCTTAATCAGAACAATAGGTAGCTCTGTTACAAATCCGCCAGGCAGTGCACCTAATGATAGCTGCGATCTTTTGATTCATTAAGTGGAGTGCTGACGAAATTGCGAAAAATTATGACCAGAATCACAACTGCAGAGTCACAAACAAATAAAAAAAAGCTTGTGCATATTGCACAAAATGAGATGGGTTATGCTCCGATTCAGTCCATTATAATGCATGTTTTAGTTAGGAGAAAAAAAATAGGTTCTAATTAGCCAAAAGAAGAGGATTGTGCAATAATCTGTTTGTGCCAAATCTTTATGCAACTCCAAATATCCAGACATGATTAATGAGCTGCTAACAGGAGGTGAAAATATGGCCAGAGAACCACTAAGAACATTATTCATTTATGTCCCGGTGGAAGTGAGAAGCTTCATCATCAGCCATTCCACTACCTGCGTAACACAATATCTGTGATGGCGTCATAGCCCAAGGATAAGCATTACAGTATGCCAGTGCCTGTGCATGCTGCAAATAACAAGTATGAGTGCACCCTACAAAATTTCGGCCCCTTCATCTTTTTTCCTAGTTCTGATCCGCATGGTTTCAGTAAATAGTCTGGTCTAGGATGACTACACTCATCAATGAAAAAAACCTTGTGTCCTCCCCATTCATAACCACCTGCTTCATTCATTTCTTTAAGCGTCTCAATAAACCAGGCGACCTATTGTTTTCCTCCTACATCGTAAAACACGCATCCTTTCAGATGCAATAAAAAGCAGGTGCATGAGCCTATCCATCCCAAGTGATGCGACGATGAGTCTTGCGTAATTAGCCAAGCCCATCCGCTGTACAATAACACTGAATTAGCCTATAATTTATAGAAGTCTCTGCAGCACGTACTGAATCTGATAAACACCAATAATATACCAATGAGACATCTCCCAATAATATAATTTATAATTACGTTTTGAAAACCACCCGCTGAATGAGTGGGTTTGAATGGATGTCAACACGAATTAACGCTTATTATTTCGCACTTTTTATGGACAAAACGTGATGAGAGTGCTGCTTTGTGCACAATGAGGATCGAAAGAGGGGCATGTGATTCGGTTTGGCTGCAGGAGGGGGTCCCTACCTTCCGACGGTTCCGGAGTTGACCCACATGCCAGTCTGCTGGGGGTTCAGCCGGTCACTCAAACCGGACAGAGACGCACGAAGAACGAAAAGATAGCCGCGTGGATTCCGTTCTTTGTCAAGGAGCACAGAACGCTGCGGACAGGACCTCTGCCCTGAATCATCCTCCTCCTCCTCTTACTTCCCCGTATTGCTACCTCCTTATCGGCCTCTCTCTGAGCTCAACAAGTACCGACTTTTCCCCGTAGATCTGTTGTGCTGCTTTGTTTCCTAACGCACGGCTATCTGAGTTACATCTAAGCATAACTTGTCGACCAATTTCTATGGTCTAAGCTGTGCCGCCTTCCCCTTTTGTGTTGTTGTTGCCCCAGCTGATTTCACCAGAGACACGCCCCCACGGCACTGCGTCACTACACAGGACGCCGAACTCATCTTTGAGACGTTCACGTTCAGTAGGAAACGGAACGTTTCTTCTCACGTCGGTATCCATTCTCTAAAGGCTGATGTTAGACTAACTCCACCAAATTAAAAAAAAGTAAAACCATACTTTAAAATGTTTGCTTATTTAAAAAGACATTTTTCAGCATTTATTCTAGTAATTTTGATAAATATGGCTTTGACTTATTGGAACGAAAAATTAGATTTCTCAGAAATGTTGAATATTGTAGAAGAACAACAACAAAAAATAATTAAATGGGCCTACAGAAATGCTTGCAAAATGAAAAGTATGTCCATTAACTGTAAGCTATGGGTTCAAGTTAGGGCTGCTTTTGCATGAATTGTATCAGTGCAGACTGGCATAGAAGCAAATAGCCACTGGGTTTTCGGAGGTGTTAAGGTTCAAGTTGCTTTAAAAGTGTCTGTCAATTGTCCTGAACTGTTGAGTCTGTTATCTCTTATGCTTTTGTTGAAAACATGCTATAGCTGTTTGGCTTTTTGGTGGGCTTAAGGTTAGTTTCCCTGCTTTTTTTTAAATCATTAAATCATTAAAGCAGATGTTTTCATCTGTGTGGGCAGGTGCTAAGTTTTGCAGGAAAATGAAACCAGCATCTCCACAAAGCTTGTCAGGAGAGGGAGGCATGAGTTGATATAAAATTTCCTAGAAGATGGCTGCTCTAAGTTTTGATTTGATTAAAAAAAATGGAACATCACAAGCAGATGATCATTGAATGTGGAAATGGTACACTGGACCTCAAAACAGCTTGGTTTCTGTGCAACTGAACTTTTCCTCCATATTTTGGAACCTTGCTTTCAAAATGAAATGCAAAACATACTTGGCTTAACACTTGGAATGCAAAAAATGTACCCGATTTCCTAGTAACATCTGTATCTGTATGTGGTGGCTCTTAAAGCCACTTCAAGGTTTCCCAGGATGCACCAGACAATCACATTGCAAAGAAAGGATAAAATTATAATTTTTAAACATTCATACTGTTTTTAGTTCATAGCGCAGTCACACCCTCCTTTGCACTGGCTGGGATGTTCCAACTGACCCAGTTGAATCCAGAAACCCGTCAAAGAGGCTTATGAAGTCCCTATCTGGGTTCTGTGAATTTATTTCTGGAATGTTAAGCAGCACAAAAAAAAAAAAAACACACACAAAAAAAAAAACAGAAAAACTATTTGTCACCAGCCAACAAAAAAATGTTACAGGAGATGGACTTTCCCTTTAATTTAATCTCTTGCTAAATAAAATCAAAATAGCATATAGGAATTGTGAGGAGTTTTCATTGTAACATTTAATACATGAATTAACTGTAAAGACTCTGCAGCATTTGGGAATGTGTTTATATTGTATAGTAATGTTATTCAGATACAGTGTCTCAGCAAGACTGAAGGAAGACATCTACTGGCGGAAACTGGTACTGATCCCAGGGAAACAGGAGGCATCAACTGACCATTAGTAAACCATAGCTTCCATTTTTATAGCAGATCTTGGAGTAGATTAGTGTGCATGTCAAACTGGCATGAGGAAGAAATAATTGTCATATTATAGCACACCAAAAATGTTTTTCTTCACATAAGACCTCTTTGTATAATTATCTGAATCCCTGCTGACTCAAAATATGTACGTTTTATTAATAGTTGCTGCACAACACACAATTTGTACTTTCAGTAACAAAATAACTAGAGCTGGAGCTAAATGTGCTGCTAGGCATTTCCATTTTTTTAATCTCCTTGACCAGTGTTGTCTTGTATCCCTGAGAAAATGCTGCCCCCTGACCTAGCTGGCTCGGTCAGAAAAGAACAGCATGAAAGATGGGCAGGAATGCTGATAGAAAGCAGGGGTTCAACACTGCTGGCACTGAGAGGGCTTAGAGCTGTGGAGAGGCAGCCCCTTTTGTTGGAGAGCAGAACTTCTGTGAGAACTCTCGAGCTGCACAGTCTGAGGTGATGTCTGGCCTTTTCAGCTACAGTTGGACAAAAACGACTGCTCCTTTTTCCCACTGGTTTTAGCGCTCTTCTATGGACCGAGTGGGGCATGTGCTCCCATAGATTTTACACTGGGATGAGATTAAAGAGCTGAGGTCCCTCTTTGGCAGAACTACTTCAACAACAGCATCTTGATGTTGGGATAAGAGGTGCCTTTATTGCTATACAATTTTCCTATTAGTTTTAACTGAAAGCGAATTACACTTAATTATGTTTTTTTTTTTTAAACAAAAGATTCTAAAATGGCCAACTAATGTTTGAGCAACTGTGATAGAAGATGAGGTTGGAGAAGGAATGCACATTTTTGCAAGAAAAAAACAAACGACACTTCTGTAACATACATTTGGGCTGTTTGTTGCACAAAGCAATTCACTGGTTCAGGGAATAACAAATGTACAGTAATAAAACTAGAAAAAATTTAAAATGTTAAAGCACAAACAAACAAGTCTGTGATAGAACCAGAAACCTGTTGGGTCTAAATATTGACAAAGTAAGGCTCTTAACTGGCCAGAAACAAAAATACAGCAAAATAGTCATGCTTGAACTTTTTCCACATTTTGTCAAATTACAAACACAAACATCAGTGTATTTCATTGGGATTTTATGTGATAGTCAGACCAAAAAAAATTTGCAAACCACTGTGAAGCATTGTTAATATTGAAGGGCTTTTAAAAAATATTTGGAAAGGGTGAAAACTATTTCTATTTACCCGTTCTAATTATTTGGTTTGCTAGAACCACCTTCTGGTGCAAAATAAGTTGCATTTCTTTTGGAAGTCTCAAAAAGATTTGCAAATTTAGAAACTAAAATGTTTGCCATTTTTCTTTGAAAAATAGCTCAGGTTATATTCAATGGAGAAGCGCAGCTCATTGAAAAGTCTAGAAATTCATGTAGACAAACACAGCTATCTGTTTTGTTGTTCTCTATACATCTTAATGCTCAAAGACCATATTAAATTAAAATGTTTCAGTATAAAACCTGTAGTGCCCAAACACTGCATTGACTACTGATTACAGCAGCTATAGAGTACCGTTCTAGTCCATAGATTATCCATAGATAATGGAGTTGCGTCCATTCGTTTCGACGTAGACAGAGAAGTATAAACCCAGGTTTAATAGTTTCAACTGATTCTCTCACCTGAGTTTTTCTCACCTCGTAGCTGTTATGCTGATCAGAGTTCTCCTAGCTCAGTTTCAGTGAACAGCCATGCCATGGTTGGTTTGCACTTGTGCCAGAGATGTCGAATCAAGTCACAAGACTTGGACTCGAGTCAGACTCAAGTCACTATTTGTACTGGACTTTACACTTGAGTTGAAAAACTGTTAATTGACGTTGACTTGATTTGGACTTTCACACAAACGACTTAAGGGGACTTGACTGAAACTTGCCTGTCTTGACTTGAGCTTGACTTTGACTCTGACTGCCACTCACAGAGATTTTCAAAGCTAGAAATATAATTTTTAAACCTGATCTTGATTTAACTTTTTAGAAATTCTTTTTAACATACCACTGAGGCCTAGACAGAGTACCTAAATCCATATTGTGATTAGTTTGATTACTTACGGTGAATTCTCAAGGCAATTAGTTGCACTGGATGAATCATAGTAAACGGGGATGACTAGAAGTTATTGCACCTACTTCAGATTTTTTCCTTGTAAAAAAAAAAGAAGGGGAAACTGTGAATCATTTCCCTTCCACTTCACAAATATGTTATATGTTTATCTATTGGACCAAACCTTAATAAAATACCTGTTGGGGTTGTAACAAAGTATGAAAAACTATGAATATTCTGCAAGACGGATTTTATAGTTTGCACACTCATTTGCATTATATTATGTGAAATTGGTATTTTTCAGCTTTTTATGTGTTTCAAATCCACAGATATCTTTTAACTCTTGCCGGTGTAAAGTAAAATAAGTGTTTTCATTATTGCACAGGCAAGGCTCACCAAGAAGCGTTTCAGATGATATCATGAGTTTATCCATCACCAAAAAACAGGTATTATGTAGCATTTTAATAGCCACTGAGCTTTCTAGGAGAACATGTTCACCCTCATTTGATCCTCCTCGTGTCTGCTCTCCCACTGACCCTCCTCTCACCCCCACAGCTCCCTCGAACCTCCAACAGGTCAACCCCCCACCCCCCCCCCACCCCATCCCCATCCCCACCCCCACCCCCACCCCCTTCTGCCCCAGCTCTGTACTTGAACTACTCTAAAGCTGTCAAAACACCAAGCTTCTCACACTCCTAATGTCCACACACCATCCCAGAGCTCTTGGAAACACACACACACACACACACACACACGCACATACACATACACACACATGCACAACAAAAACAGCCTCCATGCAGCCCATTTACTGCACCAAGTAGGTCAAAGCTGCAGTGGGTCTTCCACACACACCCCTCATCACTGTGGAACTGATAACAATATCAAAGATGGAATTCCACCTTCATCTTTGACATCAGTATACATACACACACACACACTTTGAGGACAAATAGCATGTCTTCAGGGTGTCATTTTACAAGGAAGGTTTGGGGAGATTTTTGTTTGTGACGTGAAGCTCGTCATTGCTCCCTTAAAAAGACATTTTAACAGTCAAATATTAAATGTGAGAATGAAATGATTAAAAAATATATAATCTTGCAATAAAAAATAAATACCAAATGATCAGCAGGGGAAAGACACGGCAACATTAACAAATGCACTGAAATTCAAACACATATGCCTGGATAACACACCTACCAATCAAACACACACACACACACACACACACACACACACACACACACTAGTCTGATAGGGAGAAGTGACTGAGTGTTGCCAGAGCTAGCACCCTGTCATGAAACTGAGTGTGTTTTGGCAATGGGTGATGAGCATGTTAGCAGAGTGTAAGTTAAGCGAAAAATAATTCAATACTAAATAAGGTCTAAGAGGATGTACAAAAAGCCAGAGCCTGAGCATATTGTTTGTTTGAAGTTTCATCAGCAGCCTGCCTTTTTTTTTCCTTAGTATCTTTTAATACTCTGTGTCTGACTAGCTGTTGTTACCTCATTGTATCCTACTGAAGTCACTGCATTCCTCATAGTGACAATAAGCAGAAACTCTGGAATATTATACAAGTTAGAAGTTAGACGTGCACTGCAAAAATAAGACTCTCAAGCCATTCCCAACTTTAAGCAATTAAAGCACCATTTATAGGACATAAGTAAATATATAACCTAAAATTTAAAAAAAATAATCATCCATTCATTATCTATTCTGTCTAACTTTTGCAGTTTTGCTGAGGGGCTGATGTTCTCATGTGGTCATTGGGTGAGACATGTATATCCAGTTGTTAGCAACAGCGCTAATGATCTAAATTAAGTCCAGTTGTGATATTTCTTCTACTATCATATGGTAATAATATATATATATATATATATATATATATATATATATATATATATATATATATATATCAAATCACAAAACAGCATACTGTAGATGAACTTTATACAAAGAAAAAGACCAAAACATTTAACAGTTTGCTTCATAAATTATAATTTGTGCTTTTCAAGAGAAAAATGGGGGTTGTTGTAATAAAAATTTATGAATCAGAATTTTCAATATATGTATAGTCTGAAAGTGAATAAGAGGCCTTCACAGAACATTTGGATTTGTGATTAGACTACATTAGGTCCAAGTTGCCTCACTACTTAGTTGTCCTCTCAAGGTAGTTGGTAGAACTGGATATTAGTTAGCATGGGAAAGTAAAAGGGGAACAAGATATTTTCAGAGATTACATTTGAAAAAAAAAAGGTAAAAAAAATTTTAAAATGTTGCAATTTTAATTTACTTCATAATTATGCAACAATTTGTGTTGGTCTGGCCCATAAAAGCTTACTAAAATATATTGACATTAGTAGGGATGCACGATACGCATACTGGTATTTGGTATCGAGGCCGATACCGTTCTAATGTACTTGTATCGGTACCATGAACTGATACTTAGAAATGTGGAAATTGCAATAATTTCCCAGAATTTTTTTTGGAAAAAAAATGGTATCATTGCGTTCCTAGACATTAGCAGTATTATTGGAAAAACAAAAGATGCAAGCTAAACTTTTGCAATGTACTTTAATTACTTCTACCCACATAAAAAATACAATAGTATTATTTCTTAAAGCATTTCACCCAAAACAGTTACGTTTTCCCAGGCAGTAACAATGTGATGTATGATCAATCATAAATTTCTTCTGGTGATGATAGGTGATGATGGGGAAGTATGTGAAAAATGCAGAGTGCCTTCAAGTACAAGCCCAAAGGCTATGAGGCTAGCAGATAGCAGACGAAGACCAGGATGAATGAGAAGAAAAGTGGGATGGCTGCTGGAATTGCACCTCAATAGGTCTGGCTAGGATCTTTCACAGTGTGGTCCTTAAAAACACTTTCTGGAGTTAAGAAGAAGTGATGTATTATTTACACCGTGCTTAACTTGCAGCACTGTGTCTCACAAAATAGCCCAATTAGAGTTTGGGGGGATCTGCGGTCCAAAGGATTATCATTAGACAGCCCCACCCACCCGACATCGGCACATATCAAATCAGCATGCCTTCCCTCGGGGTAATATGTGGGATGCATCTTAAAGTAGTAAACTTTATGTTAGAAGAAAAATAAGCTCTCAAATAATAAATCTGAGAGTTACAACAACAGCTGAATAGTTTCTGTATTATTTAAAAATATTGCCCTCTTATCGTAACCCTGTCTGACATAGATAGGAGAATGGCTTACAGACATCAAGAAGCACATTAAGATTTTAGAATACCAAGATCTGAGTGGCTGCTCTACGTTCTTTAGTGCTAAAAGTTTTTATTGAATAAGATGACTTATTCTCTGCCTCAGAGCTACAGCATATCAAAGATAATGCACAGGCATGCTTTGAAATGCTCTAACATATTTAGAGACTCACATACTCATGGTATACAGAACATTTGACTCTTCTTTTAGTCTTAAATAAGAATGGATAAACATGTTAAGATGTTAGAAAGATTTTAATTTTCACATTTTATGCTGATGTGTTGTAACCAGGTTAGTTCAAAATACAGGAGCAAAAAACAAAAAAATATTTTTTGCAAGTTATTCAAAACAGACTTTAAACACAAACAGGATGATCAAAAGTTGAAGGCCATTAGCCTAAATAAATCCAAAACAGAACTAATATGTGTCCCGAAAAGCATTAAGACGTGATTAGGCCCATCCTTCTTGTTCGCTCCAAACGTTGAAGGTGGTGCCACAAAAGTAATTTGCTTTTGTCGGCTTCCCTTGCCATCTATCCATCCATCCATTTTCTGAACCGCTTATTCATCAAGGGGTCGCGGGGGGGCTGGTGCCTATCTCCAGCTGTCAACGGGCAAGAGGCAGGGTACACCCTGGACAGGTCGCCAGTCCATCACAGCCCTTGCCATCTATCCCTAAATATTTTAGTTGAGATTTAGATCAGTGGAACAAGCAGGATGGTCCAAATAGGGATTTTAATCTCCAGATTAGACCCTGTATCAAATGTGTGTTTAGAACTACAGTGTTGTCCTGTTAAGAGGCCTAGTGATTACTGTACAGAAGAGCTCTGTCAAGTCGGAGCATCACCACATAGTCAGCCATGGTTTGAAACCGCTGCACAACCATAATGCTGCACTGTTACATTAAAGGAAAAATCTCCCAGATCAACAAGGAGAGTAATCATAGAAATGCATAGAAATGGTTGGGGGTTTTTTTGTTTTCTCATCAGAGAATACATTTTTCTTTCATCTTTCAGTTTCTTATTTTTAATGCTCTCTTGTAAACTGCAAACGTGCTTTTTTGTGATTTGGAAGGAGAAGCTACCATTAAAGCTATTTGAGCCCACATTTTAAAGCCATTCTCTCACAAATGCCATCCTATGATTGTTGGGTTACAAACAGCATCAATTAATTCAGCTCAAGGCTCTGCCTGCATCTTTACAGACTGCTCTTTGGATGTTCCAATTGAGCAAATGTAATTTTGGGGGAGGGGTCCACCATTTGATTTCTTAGCCCCAACCCCTTCGGGGTCTTTTATGAAATTTTAAATGATTACTGTGTTCATTCTTCATACTGAAGGTGCTTTGGATGCTTGTGGAGCTGAACAAGGCAGCCATGTTCAAAGACCAAGAGTGTTTTTGCCCTTGCCAGTAGGAGTTATGAGTGTGAATGCCTGAAAGAAAATGGAATTAAGGCAATATTTTTCTATTAGTTTGTCTCTAGCTGCTTTTCTTTCTTTGAACTTGAGGCTCAAATTACTACCTGGTTATGGTTTAGCAGCACACAATTAGATTATCTGCAACTTCGTTCTAGTTTTAAGATTTTAATCAGGTGAGTAAGTAGGAAAAGGAAACAGGTACCTGAACTCCCCTTTCAAAATGATGCTTTTAAGATAATAAGCTTTCAATCAGACACAAATGCACAATCTCTGCTAGATGGAGATGCAAAGGTCAGTAGAGGTGCTTCATAAGCCGTGGCTGGCAAGTGGCAGGGCTAATCTTATTAAGACGCTCTTCAGCTGTTTCTCCAAACTCTTAAAGTGATCGTACTGAAAAACTGCCACTATTTGAGCTTAATTATTCTTTACAACCTGAATAGATTCTCTACATTCAACTGGTATAATGAATGAATGAATATTATAACACTATATTTTCAATAAATATTATAGCTACAATGTTAAACTCAGGAATTGCTTGACTCATAAACAGGCGCGAACAAAAAGGAGGGTGAATATTTAAAGACAAAGATGACTTTAAATATCACAGGAGGTCAGTATGGAACTATTTATGGCTTAGATTATTGGGTGGCTGAGCAGGTATTAGGCTGTTACAGAAAAAAAGGATAAGCCATGTGTTTGGGTCAAATGATGGATAGGGTGGAGGAATACAGTAACATAGAATGGAGATCAGGAAGCAAGTAAATAAAACAGGATCAGAGCCAGTTGAAGGCTCAGAGGCTCAGGGACAAAGTAAGGTTAGCAAGGAAGTCAGTGTCACCAGATTTGACCCTTGAAGAACATAGACATTTGAGGCAGTTAAAGAATTTTAATTTCCACAGAAAATAAAGAGAATGTGTTAACATAGTATTGTGTCTAATATAAAAGCAATGATTAAGAGATATGAAAGCTATTTGGGGCAAATATGAATGCTATGTGGGTCTGCTGTATGTGTTTCTTTTGACTATAAGACGAAACCTGAGGCTGGGAATACACAGGGATAGAGTTTGGCCCATAGCTGCTTCATGTGCCATTAAGCTTTTACAATCTTAGCACTTCTGCAATATTCTGCTTTGAGCAGCTTTAAGAGCCTACTGAACAAGTGATATAAACAAGTGTTACCAAATCAAATCAAATATTCTGTCAATACCGATTTTAGTAGGTTCATATTTTGCTTAAACAGCAATAAATAAAATTATTAAAAAAAATTTTTTCAAGACATCCTGCCAGTGGTAGTGATTAGTAATTTATATTAAAAGGAGAGGATGATTCCCAGTTAAAAAGTAGCAGCCTGAGGAACAGACACCAGGTGTTTCTTTTGTTTTTCTTGTTTTTTATTAACTTCTCAGATCTTTTGTGCTATCTCTCACTTAACTTTTAAATATCTTTAAAAAATGAGTGATGAATCTTTTTCACACCTTTCTCTCTTATTCTTATCCCAGATTTGATTTAAATTCTGTTCAAAATCTCTCCACACAGACATGCTTAATGGAAAAAAATAGCAACAGAGCATTCTCTTGAAAACATTTATTACTGGTATACATGCTTGAAATTCAAGAAAAAAACAATTTAAGATTTGTTAAATAATATAGCTAGACCAATCAATTAACCAGGGACTGGAATTGACAAATTTTCCCTGTGACAAGTGATTGCCAGGTAGTATACTAAAAATGCATTAACTGCAACACAATCAAGAAATCCCACAAATGTTTTTTCAACAAATGTTTCAACCAACGCCATAATTATTTCAGAATGATATGAAGGATGTACTTTCTTTATTCTCTTTTGAATATAAAGCTCATACATCTATCAAAGTATTAACAATATTAACTTTATTTTTTACGCACAATAGTTCTTTAAAAAGTCCCAAGATGGCCAAAAAGAACATTTGCTGGTCAGACACAAATGAAAACACAAAACTATAGCAGGCAAAAGCTGATTCTGGAATCCGTAATTGCTATAACTGAAATGTGAAATATAGATATTTTAGGTATAAGTTATTAACTTAATTAACATCTATATGTATCTATAATTATCTTTAAAGAGATAGGATAATTTGTGCCTGGACATATTTTCACATGGTAATTTTAAATTATTTATTTATCCTCGGATTATTCCGTAAGGTTTAGATGATTTATTCCAATAAAAAGGCAAAAGGCAAGTGTCTTCAGAAAAAAATCATTTTAAAGCATTTAGGAATAATGTCCCATTTAAAGAACTCTGCTAAACCAGCAATTAACTCTGTATCCAATGGAAAATTTTCACTTGAAACTAACTTTATGCATTGCAACTTAAACTATACACTACATTTAAGTGCTTTATTGACCAGCACATTAACAGCAGATCAATAGGAGATAAACAAGAATGTCTGCCGATCAATACTTTTCATTTTGTGCATGCTAGAGACCTCACTGCAAGTAACTTTAAAACTCAAATGGTTATCATCTTTTCTGAGCTGAACTTCATCATTTACCCTTCCATACAGAATTTCAAGATTATTTGATGAAAAGGACATTTTGAAGATAATGCTATCCATTTGGGGAATTAATGTGATAAAAAAGTAAGATGTTCTCAAAACAGCTGAGATGAGACAAAAGAGATATATTCCTAGTATATAGAATGAAACTTTTTTTTACATAGAATGGTTAAAAGTACTGTCCAAAGTAGTAATTACCTTAAAGAGAAGGAGGGTTAATGGAAAAGTTGTGAAGAGTGCAATGTATCTGGCCTTCACACAGGTCAGTCAGTACTCTCAAAACAGCCTGATCAAACAGAGAGTGAAGCCAAGACAAACACCTCTGGACTTCAGTCTGGGACAGAAAAGCAGAGTTCTAGCCTTGCTGAAATCATCCTGTATACAGAGACCCGAAAAGTGCAGCATTTCATAGGTTCCACCTACCTTTGTACAACTTCAAGTGAAATACATCTACCTTTCTCTATAAATTATATGTTTCATTTTTTTCTTTATTATTTTTTTTACTTTCAGATTGTATAATTTTTAGACTTTAACAGTATGGGCAGTGTAAATCTACTGTGGAGGTGGGGTGAACTAGTAGAAATGAACACTTGCAACCTGCATCTTGAAGTAATTGAAATTAATATGAGAAAATGTAATTTAAAAAGTAAAATATATACTATTTATTTATTTGCCTCGCAGCAAGAAGGTTCTGGGATTGAATTGAATCTTGGGTCTTTCTGCTTTAGAAGCGGAAATCCCCAGTTCAGACAGGAAATCTTACAAAACCACAGGAATATCTGTTAGGATTATTTTAAGAGCCATCCCGATAATCCCGAGAATAGGGGCAAAAAGTGGCTTTAAAATCCTGCCTGTGCGTGCATAGTTGTTAGTGTCTGTGTTGCCCTGTGATGGACTGGGAGCCTGCCCAGGACGTACCCCACCTCACACCCAATGATATATCTCTGTATAAAAATCTCAATAACCTTAGATCAAAAAAAATAATATTCCCACTATGTAGCTCTGCATCCATATCATAAAAATTCAACATCTATCTTCCTTCTGACCTATAGCTCACATATCCACAAATAGAGAGGAAGTGCAGGACTGTAAACAGCCAAAATCTCAGAGAGACCGAGACACAAATAAACCATTTTACATAGAGACAAGGTTTAACAGGAAGGTCTTTTTTTGTGTGTTTACTTCAAATAGCCTGCAAGTTGTTTGTCCATCCACTAAATTGAGTTCCACATATTGTATTCCAATGGAGCAAACAAATAACTAACCTATTGTGAGATGAAAAGCATTTTTTGTCAAAAGCCATGCATTTTAATTTTAATTAAAAGCCTTTGAGTTGATATTTTTTAATCCAATGCAGCCATTTTTTTTCTGGGAATACTAAAGAAGAAAGTAATCCTTTGGATGGCCTAAAATAAATATAAAAACATCCCAATGCAATGAAATATAATACCTTCAATTTGAATCAGCTGAAAGGGAATCATCCTATGTCTATACAAGTCTGCAAAGCTGCTACACTAAACATGATAGTCTAAAAATAGTGATGGAAAAATCTATACTAGTATCCAGTTATGTCTGCACTGCTGCACCATAGCATAGTATCTAAACAGCTTGACATGATCACCTCAGACTGTGGCCACATGTCATTTATTTGTCAAAGAGCAGGCCAGAAAATCTGGTTTCAAATATTTGAACTAGGGCAAAGGGCAGGAAAGACAGGAAGGGGTGAGCATCAGCTGATTATCATCAACGCTTTCAATGTGATACAAACATTCCCTGGAAATTTTCCCATAAATATAACTTAGTGCAAGTGTGCAGCCTTCTTTAATCTTTGGGGTTTAAATATCTCAAAAAACAGATTGTAAAGTCTACTACTGCCATACCTTCACCTGCCACAGGGCCCGAATGTCGACTCCCACAAGCAATTTTAGGGGACAAAAGGGGTGTTGCTCAGCTCAGAGATAGTAGGACGGAGAAAGAGTTAAATAAATGTATTCTGGTCTCACAAGCAGTAATGCTGGGGTCTCACTGGGCTCTAGGTACTTCTCAAAAAATTGATTTGGAGTATTGTGAAACACATATGTAGGATATTGTTAAAAGAATGTGGCCGGATGTGGCCCGCGGGCCGCCAGTTGGCGTTCACTTATATAGACTCTCTGACCAGCCAACTTGTTTAGCAACGACCTTAAGTGTCTTACACTGCTTGTGGAGGGTATTGATGACTTCTGGACATCTGTTTAGTCAAGAGTCTTCCCCATAAATGTTTAGCCCAGTGACACAGACTGAGGGTCGGCTAAGGTGTTTTGATTTAATTAGCTGATTCGGGTGTGACAACTTGAATTTCCCAGATTTCATTTCTTTACAATATTCATATTTTCTTAAAGATAATTTAAGGTTTGCGTTATGATATGATTTTCATAATCTTGAAAATTATGAAATATAATGGCTTGAAATAGTTCACTCCATGTTTCTCAAATTTAAAATGAGTGACATAAATATTAAACTTATTCACAATCTTCAAATTTTTGAATTTCTGATAATAATAAAACATTTAAATGATGCAGCTAAAATGAGTTTTCTCCTTTTCTCCATTTCTCCATGCGGTGGCTGGACTAGACCTTGTAGACAAGGATTTAAAGTTGCATCATGATAGTTGAGCAGCTACTGATCATAAAAAGAGATAACTTGGGGTAGACATATGAGAAGGATGCCTCCTAAGCACCTCTTTTTGGGGGATTTCCATTAACATACCACTGGGAGGAGATCATGAGGAAGACCTAGAACCCACTGGAGAGATTAAGGCCTGATTAACACAACATGATTTTTGCCCCGATTCTCCTCTTGTAATTATTGGGACGGATCTTAAAATAATCTTAACAGATGTGCCTGCCGTGTTTGGTGTGTTCAGAGTGCTCTGGTCTGCATAGAGGGAGCTCAGGACCGCTCGGATCAAAAATTGGCCTCTTGGCCTGTTAAAAACAGTCCACAAACTATTGCCAATGCCTCATCCTCGGCATCCAAATTTATTTACCTCGTTTGACTTTCTTTTTGGTTTGTGTTTGGTGTCTCGTCATTGCCGTGTTACCGCACCGTCATTTTAATTCCTGCCGTGTGAACCAGGCCTAAATATACCTTTCAGGCTCTAAACTCCTTGGTAGCTTCCCTGAATGAGCTGGACAGTTTCAGTGGGGACCTGTTACCTTTTATAACCTTAAATTTGATAAGAGAAAAACAATAGATGGGGTTTTAATGTCCTGGATTTACCACCACTGTATTATTCATTGTTCTATCTAAGTGAAAGTAAATGGCAATTGACAAGAAAAGTTTTAACAGCCATAATAGAGATAAAGATGACTCAAAAAGTCAATATTTCACCTTAAACTGATGTCTGATGCTGTCTAATGCTTTAGAGTTTAGTGTCACCTGATATTTAGTAGGAATCGTATTGGATCATATCATATTTACACTAAAATCTGGGCAATATATTCTACTGAGACATACATAAGGAGGATAAGAAAAGGATGGTAAGGAGTCGCCTTCTACTTGGAAAAGTCCACAGATTTCCATGATTTACCAGTACATTTTAAAGTCTTAAAATCTATGTTCCATCTTGTGCATTCTAAAATTATTCTTATTACTCAACCTCGGTGATAAAATCAAGTTAAACGAAAGTTAACAGTATCATACGCAACTATTCATACCCTTTGAGTGTTTCACATTTTGTCACCATAAAACTACAAACCTAAGTGTATTTCGAAGGATTTCATGTGATACAAATATAGTGCATGGTTGTAAAATGAAAGGCAAATGATAGTTCTCTAAATCTTTTAATGTAAAATACAAAAAAAAAATACTTGTGAATAAGGCATGTAAATATAGGTCATTTTAATCTGATACCTATCATAGAATCAAGTGCAACAAATTCCCCTCAGAAGTCACCTGTTTGACCTGAGCTTTGTTAGAAAACATTAGTAAACAGCAAAAATCATGAAAATCAAGGACGACGGCAGATGCATCAAGAATAAAGTTGTGGAGAAGTTAAAAATCCCAAGCTTTGAGCATCCCACAGAGCAATGTTAACTCAGCATCTTGTAAAACATATAGTACAACTGAAAACCTATAAAAACATGGCCTTCAAGCTAAACTCCCAGCCTGGGCAAGTATAGCTTCAATCAGAAAAGGAGGCAAGTACCACTGGGGGTGCAGCTGAGATCCACAGCACAGGCGTGAGAATCACAGGACACCTGTTAGTTTTGAACTCCACAAACTTGCGTTGTGGAAGCAGGAAGCATTTTGCAGCAGGGATAGGAAAGGGGATTTGAGATGAGAGTAAATGTGATGTAGTTAAATAGATTGCAATACCATAAAAAAACTCACATAAGACTCTAGAGCGACAGAGGTTTGCTTTCGGGCAGGACAATGGCACAACACATAGAGGTTGATCTACAATTCAATTCAATTCAAAAATACTTTATTGATCCCAGAGGGAAATTAAGCATTGTTGTAGCTCATTACTAATTCATTTCAATGGAAAAAATCATCTGAAATCCCATTCGTGGTTTTGAACATCCTAAGTCTAAACCTAAATACAAGTGAGTGTCTGTGGTAAGACTTAAAAATGGCTGTCATTTATGGAAAATCTTCTTCCAATTGCATTGTTTGCAAAGTGTGAAGATCTGCACCATACTTTTCTGACTTTTGTTTGTAAAATTCAAAATCATTTTCAACATAATTTTGTTCGACTTTTCAGGATGAAAACCCCATTAGGAATCTAATAACCAAATACATATAAGCTAAAAATATTGAATCCTCCAAATGTATGCAGTGGGTCAGTCTCAAAGATCCATTTGGGACCTAACCACAGAAGCCTGATCCCAGCAATCACTGATGAGGATGATGACAGAGCTCTCTTCTTCAGAGTTGCTACCACTGGTTTCCATAACTGACTCATCCATTCAGGAATGTGTGAGAAAAGGAAAGAGAGGCTGCAAGACAGATGAGAGGGTGTCACTCTGGTTGCATCAGCTCCCTGAAACTGTAAAAAAAAAAAAACTGGGCAAGTCCACAACAGCGTATGAAAATAGAAGCAAAGGGAAACACCTTAACTAGTGGCTATTTATAGAAGCACAATCACAATTAAAGATTAAAGTCTTGTTGTTTCATGAGTCGGTTGGCCAGAGAACAACAATTCTAACCCAGATTTACAAGAATGACACCCTTGGGTGTTTCCTTCTCTGGATACTAGTTTAAAGCCTTCAATCTCATAGAGCAAAGATTAGTGACAGAAGGCATTTATGTGCGTTATTGTCATTACAGTATGAATAGGCTTGTGGCTTTTGGAGTTAAATTGCTTTACTGTTTGTGTCGCTGTGTGTATACGTGTGGGTGGGGTGGAAGAGTTTTAAATGCATCTATGTCATGATATTAAAGCAGAAAGAAGGAACAATGACCTTAAAAATAACCCGAATATTGTTTAAAAAGAGTTGAAATCAGTGCCAAAAATTAGCAAAGCCAAATCTGTGCATGGTATCTAAAACAGAAGGGCTTCCTCTCAGACTATGTCCTCCCATGTCTCTCATGGACAATCCTTTTTTTTTTCTGATCTTTTTCAAACCCTTATCTTCCTATCCAAGCACTGACGCCATCTCTGCTGCTTTAGCTGCTAATTGGGGCTCTCTTGACTCTCGGTTAATGGGTTCCGCAGCTTCATCTTATAAGAAAGCCAGATGGATAGACAGGCAGGCAAGATGGTAAAACAAACAGGAAGATAAGCAGACAGACAGCCAAGGCTCGCAGGCACTAAAAATGAGAGACGCTAGAGATTACCCCTGTGTGAACAACACACAAGCCAGACATATGGGAGTGATAGTGCCCATACAGCCATGCAAAGGACATGGTGTGTGGGTCAAGTTCCAGGGTCTTACAGGGGATGCAGAAACACAACTAGACATTTGTTTGTAATCAGTCCCCCTACTGCAAGCATGTACAACTTCCATGATCAACATCTTAGTTTATTTAATATAGCCTGCAGTCTGTGATTGTTCAACACACACACACACACACACACACACACACACACACACACGCGCACACACACACACACACTTGAATTCCTAGTTTGCATTCCCTCAGTCATATGATGTTTGGGCCAATTCACTCAAGGGGATCAGCTTTCTGCCATAATGAGTGTTGCAGATGCTAAAAAATAGAGACCCTGGGATCCCAGAGACCCTGGGATCAAATAGCATATAGAGGCTGCACAGATAAGGATAACATATTCACAGGAGGATATGTTTGTTACAGTGCTATGTCTATACAATATCACGTGGACACAAATACAAAAAAAGTAATAATAAAACTAGAAAGTAGGTACCACCAAGCAACAAATTTGTACCTCTGTGTTTGGACCATAATGCACAATCCCTTTTTGGGGACAGATTGAGACACAGCATTTGGTACAGAGTACCTTGAAAAATGATTTAGGTACTCTGAAAGTGTGGTGTGCATTTGTATTCAGCCCCATTTACTTGGATACCCTTACATAAAGCCCAGCATAACCGTTTACCCTCAACTTAGTCTACAACTAGGGATGGGTACTGATGTCTGGTGCCATCATGGCACCAGTTCGGACATAAACAGTAGTAACGAGACCGAAAAGCAGCACACATTTCGGTGCCCGCAACACATCAGCTCTCCTTCCTAACCAGCCAAACTGCGGATTGTTGTGCAACAGCATTTGTTTGTGATCCTAAATGACATGTGAGTATATAATTATTGGCATATTGGCTTTGTGGTGATAAGTTTATAAGTTGTCTTTGAGAATTATCCTTCTGCTTCGAATATCAGCTCCGGTTTGTGCAGCGAAGAGTTTGCGGTGTGTACGGTGCAGAGTTTAAATGCTCCGTATTTACGTATGCCTGTTGGCTCACTGTATAGCTTAAGTACATTTCATAGTGAGATACCGCTGCGTTAAAAAATACAAAATTATTCAGTTAAAGTGATGTTTTTAGACTTAAATTAATGCTAACTATTAGCGGAAGTAGCTGTGGAAATCTTCACAATATTTCCTGTTGTGATGAACTGGAGAATATGCTGAGTGTTTGCTTTTGGAAAACTGTCAGTTGTGACTTATCTGATATTTAATACAGTCTGCTGATATCCAAATGTTAAGTTTATTCATATATTTTGGTTAGTTCTACCTCAATTTGCTGTTATTTTTCATATGACACCACACAAACATTGCGAATGTGATTGTGGAGTTCAAAAACTTAATTGATTTCTCCTATTTTTTTTTTTTTTAAAGAGCAACTGCATCTAGATTTGTCCTTTTATTTATACTGAAAACTGTTTTTTGGTTGTTGTCATATTTAGGAATGGTGATTAATTTGCAACTACCCTGTGATTAATTAGATCAATCAAAATGTTATTGTTTGACAGCCCTACTAAAAATAACTAAATAAGAGAGTTTTTGGAAGAAGTATGTATGTTTCCCATTCTTGAAGCACCGTTCCAAGCACCGTTTAAGCACCAGCACCGTTTCAAAAGTACCTTTTTGGCACCGGTATTGGATAAAACCTAAAAGATACCCATCCCTATCCACAACGACTCTAACTGTGTGCGATTAAATATCTGTCTAAATACAAATGGTCTGAGAAGGCCTCAGATATTTGTAAGGCAACATTAGTAAACAGCTCTGCATCATGAAGGTCTAAACACACACCAGACAGGTCAGGGATAAAGCTGTGGGGAGTTGTAGTGTTAGGGTATAAAACCATTTACAAACCTTTGCACACCATTCCCAGTGTGACACACAGTGGTGGGAGTGTCATGCAGTGACAATACTTTTCATCAGTTTTGTGATTTGGTCATTTTGTAGACTTTTGCCTATCATTTATTTTACTTGAAGTGTTGCATGTCTGGACAATTATGCGCTCTAGTTTTGGATGCTATGCTGCTTAAAGGAATTTTTCTTTTGCATTTTCACTTTTGCACTCATGTTATGATGGGTAACCATGGAAACATGATATTGTTTTTACAACTGAGAGCAGCTGATTAGCATCTCAAAATTTCAAACAATATTGGAACTACAACTTCAAATTCCGGAGGAGATGAAAAGGAGGTGTCATGGATGCAGAGCAGGACCAAAGATAAGAGAGAGAGTAAGAAGGAGGAGATCAAACCATTTCAGATCATAATGGGCAGGCATCATATCATCGACTCTAATGACTCTGTGCCTGGCTTTCTGACCATTCGGCCAAAAGATTTAAAGAGGAGTAGAAAATGCAAAAAGGGGTGGATTTGCAGTGCTTGACAACAACTGATCCAGACCACATAATTTCTCATTTGGATTGATAGTATTTTTGAACTGAAATGAATTTAATCAGCAGGAACAGAGAAGCCAATCAGACTTAATGGGAAAATGGATGGAGCTAAAAATAGGAAAATCTTGAACACAAACCTGTTAGATGCAGCTAAAGATTTGAGACTGGGATAGAGGTTCACCTGTACAATAAATGGTTCAGTCAAACTATATTCATGAAACGCAATGGCACACTACATTTTTCACATTTTACTTGTAAAACATTTTAGTAGACATTCATTTTCATTCCTCTTCAGAAGTACGTGCTGCTTTCCCAATAAAATATAAGGAAGTTTGTGGGTGGAATGTGACAAAAAATGTGGAAACATTTTAAGGGCCTTGCATGCAGTGAATTTTTAATTGCATGATATTCTATGTTCCCAATATAAAAAACAGCCCAAGTAAAACTAATCTTTATGTACTTTAATGACCAAAACTGTTCAACCAAACCTGAGAGACATTAAAGACACTGATATTTATAAGAAAATGGAAACTGGTGACATTTTTCATGAGCTACACTGAAAAATTACCATAAGTAATATAGATATCCAAATTGTAATGTTAATCTCTCTGCATCCATCTTAGTATATACTGTCAGCAGTCGCGTTGTGCAATGAAGCCTCCCAGTACCTCCTGAAACAGACCCTCTTTCAGGCCCTGGCCTTGCTCCAGGCCAAAGGATTCTCATCAGCCATGACTTTACAGAGACAACCACTCCTAACTAAACTGGGTTTTCTTATCTACCAGTTCTAGTCTGTCCTGTCCTTGCTCATACTGCAACACCTCCTTATCCATGTCTCTCACCACACAAACTGCTTATGTCTTCACCCTCAAGCTGTGAGATCCGGATTTCATTCATTCATGAATTCATGATTAGATGTCTAGTGTTTGGTGTAGCTAGATTTATTTGCACAGGCTGAGTTAGCGCCATTTGGCCCGTTTGGAATTTGCTACAATCCCCACTACATTTGGATTATCTTTATCTCGAAGACATTTGGCACATACAAGTATTACCCCCAAACCTATAAAAATAAAAGTATTTGGGGAGCCATCTCATACGATAAACATGAAGTCAGGTATGTTGGATTAAACTAAAAATGTTTGGATATGCAATTTCAAAACCATCCCAATCATTGCTTTATTTAGTATTTGGATGTTTGCCGTCCAATTTCATTGGTTTATTTTAAAGATTAAAGAGATTTAAAGTTATTAAAAGCATCAGGATTTTTTGCAGAGTATTTTACCTAACCTCTATTATCATGACCCTCTCATCCAGGAGGAGTTAATGCTGCAAGTCAATGATTTTACGAAATCTGCTGGGTTTCCTTAGATAGAAAAGTTTTTATCTGATTGGACCAATGAACTGAAGGACTGATTAGAATGTATGTAGGATTGCATTGAAATTACTTTTCTTGTAAAGTGCTTTGGTATGGTATGTATTGTGAAAATATGCTATATAAATAAACTGAATTGAATTGATGACAAACTCTGAAATATCGCATTAAAGAAAACGTTTTTGAAGCTGTCAGAAAGAAAAAATCAGAGTCACACCAAGCGTTCCAAGACTCCACCAAAACTACAAGCTCATAACCTGATATCACCCGAGTCTGGTACATTGACAACAGGAAGTCACATGCATGATTTATTGACATTGCTCTTTACCATCGACCTTATCAGTTTTTGATCTAATTTAAAACTGTGAGTTTTCTCCCGTGGGTGGGACCATGGTAGCAATCCAAATGTTCCTTAATTAAGCTCTAAATTTTACATATGCTTATATAATGTGATCTGCACCAAATTTGAGATACATTTGTGTACATATATTACTGACATGGTAGAATGTATCTACAGACCACCTTAAAGATTAACATTAAGGTCTCTTACTGCTTTTCACTGAGGTACCCTATTTGGGATGTCAGCCATTTTTGACCAAAGCTTGAATTTTCTTCATATGTGTTTGTTATAACACAAACTAAATCTAATTGTCATTTCAAAAGCTTTTAAAGGCCTTGAGGACTAAAAGTGATCAAATAACTGACTTTTCAATATCAGGGACAACATTGCTATACTTCTCACACACAAAGGCACCAACC
Source organism: Apricaphanius iberus (assembly GCA_028564705.1). NCBI lineage: Eukaryota > Metazoa > Chordata > Actinopteri > Cyprinodontiformes > Aphaniidae > Apricaphanius > Apricaphanius iberus. The sequence continues at coordinate 225,366 of JAPXFQ010000295.1, forward strand.
AAAGCTCCAGTTTGTCTTGAAAGTCCAGTCCTCAACAGATCAAAAAGGTAAGTCTCTCCTATGAATTCTTAATCATGTGATACAAACCATGGCTGAAAAAAGATATGAAGTCAAAAACTGTTATTTTAATCCAACCATGAAAAGTAGCCATGCTGACAGAGAACAGGGAGGGACATGTTGTCATCATATCATCTTCAAATTGTGTCTGATGGGAGAAAGCTGTAGTCCTTTAATCAAAACTAAAAGAAGTCACCTATTTTGGTATGAAGATGACAGTAATCATACACCAAAAATTTTCTCACAGTGAAAACAGAAGCTACTATTAACATAGAACTTTCTTACAAGAAGTTAAGAAAAAATTTTCAAATCAGATTAGCAAGTGGAGCGAGCTAGAAGCAACACAAACCAGACAAGGTCTTTCTTCAATAGTGAGGGACATGTTGTCATCATATCATCTTCAAATTGTGTCTGATGGGAGAAAGCTGTAGTCCTTTAATCAAAACTAAAAGAAGTCACCTATTTTGGTATGAAGATGACAGTAATCATACACCAAAAAATGTTCTCACAGTGAAAACAGAAGCTACTATTAACATAGAACTTTCTTACAAGAAGTTAAGAAAAAAATTTCAAATCAAATTAGCAAGTGGAGCGAGCTAGAAGCAACACAAACCAGACAAGGTCTTTCTTCAATAGTGGCTAGTCTGTTAACTTTTAACTACTTTTATTTTATACAAACAGTGAAGGGTGGGGGGTGCAAACATGCTTTGTTTGATTTATCATGTTTACAGTCATATCCAATCTGGGAAGCATGCCCCCGCTGATTGTTTTTCAGTACCACAGCAACCTAGACATCAACTTCCCCTCAGCCAAAACCCCTTGGTGTCCCTCTTCCTCTAGTTTGGGCCTCTGCTGCCCTCCCTTCTTTCTCTTCTCCACAGCTTGCTCTGTTTTATTTGTTTCTCTCCTTCTCTCTAAGCACCCTACCCTTGTGTTCTTTCTACAACCTGACTTAGTCAGCTTACTGTTCTTTCCATACCCAACTTCTGCTTGCTGACATCTCATTTAAACAAGAACAGAGAGACAAACTCTCTTTACAATCACCTCTTCTTCTCCGTCTTGTCATTTTGTGTCCCCTCTATCCCTTTCTTCCTTTCAGAACTTTCTAAGGAGGACAAACATCACGTGGTTCGGGGTGAGAAAGGAGGACACTTGTGAGAGATGACTGAGTCTCTGTTAGATATTTTTCCCTCTTCTTTTTTTTAAGCAACCTCAATATTCAGAACGCAGAACTACTGCAAACCTGTATTTATAAGCACAAGCAATACAGAAACTCAAAATCAATTTCAGGGGAGGGCTAGAGGAGACATGTGTGTGGGACATTGATCAGCTCACACAAAGACTCTTCTTCTTATTCCACTCCCAGCTGTGTGAACTTATCTCACTAGAAGGCTATCCAGCAGCCAGAAATGTTTGGTGTGTAACCCAACTGGAAAGCCACACTCATACCCACCCAGCAACATACATATACACACACTCAAAGGCTCTTCAGAAACAACGTAGTGCTCTGAGCAAAGGGGCAGACAGAGGGACGGGCCTCACCCCAAAGAAAGAATGGTTTAAATTCCAAAGTTGATAGAAAAACACTGAGGATTTGGGCTGGAGCGGAGGAACATATGTCAGCTCTCTCGAACCATCCCCAGAAGCATTACATTTTCTGGGCTTTACAGGGAAGGAATGATAAAGATAAAGGAAGGCAAGGGGGGGAAAAATTTCAGGAAATGTTATGCAGGCAGCAGGGATATATGTGTTTTGGCTGTTGTCGGAGATACCAAGCTTCTTTCCACGCTTGGGCCAAAAACTGCTGCGACCCCAACTGCAGTCCGAGTGACTTCACTGCTGCTCAGCCACGACTTCATGCTAAACTCACTGTTGTAGGGTTCAGGTTTAACTAAGCTGAAAAACTAGTTGTTGTGCAAACTAAAACCCAAAAAAGATTTGGGAAAAAGGAGAAGATAAAATACATTGTTGAGTGCAGCTTTCTAAATCACACTGCTTTCATTTCAGACTTTTAAGCATAAGAGTATTACACATGATGAAAAACAAAGGGCAATCTTGAGTATGGCAAACCAGAGTCATCAGTGCATTAAAACATTAATGCAATAATGGTAATACAATAAATACAATAGTGCATTAATTAATAAAACTCATTTTCACTACATGGTTTTCTTAGAAATCTTATTCAGAATTAAAATAAACACCCAAACCTGAATTTCTTTATATGGGGCAAAAGTCTCACGTCAGCCAGTTTCTTTCACAGCTTCCAATCATGTGCCAAATCAAAGCCTTCTCATTAGGCAAGGTTAAACAAATGTAGTAGGGGGCAATAATGCATTGGTTAACATGCTGTCTATTCGATGAGCAGAAAAAAATAAAGAATGGAAAGATAAAGCGGATATCCCCACAGTGTATTTGTCAAAAAACAAGCACCATTATCTTTTTTTTTCTGTTTCTGATTGGACAGATTGTCTTCATTGACATCCCTGAATAGTAGTCTTATTGTCTGTGTCGGTGTGCACAACCAGAGGGGTCACAAAAACCTGGAATGCACATCGACGTCCATGAAAAGTCCTAGCAGACTGTAGTTCATGGGTATGGATAACCAAATCTACATCAAACAGGCTTCATGCTAAAGCAGACAGTGGAGAAAAGTGGGAGGTATGAAGCTGGATAGTGTTCCAGACGTAAAATATTCACACTTCACCAACTTTTGTCTGATTGTTCAGCTACTTTATTCTATCTCTCTTTTCTTTTTCTTTTTTTCTAGGTTGCTAACAGAACTATACAAGCTTGACCACAAGTTTAATTATGTATTAAAAATATATTTATGCCCTTTGGACAAATTTTATTTTATTTTATTAATGAATAGTCTGTTTGAGTATTGAATAATATTATTAATGAATCTCATATTTTTATTTTTTTTAATCAACTGTCAACACACTTTAGTATCCATTTACTAATTTCTTTAAATTGTGACACTTTTGGTACTCCATAGTACCAAATGTAGAAACTGCGCTTGATGACGTAGCCTATTCTCCATATTTATCACTTTCATGCAGTTTTTGTCTTGGAGTAATTTCAATCGACACACCCAGATTATTTTTGCAAACTTCCATCATCAACAAATAAATAAATAAATCTAACTAAATTAAAAGTTGCAGTGTGACCAAACACAACCAAAAAGTGTTTAAAATTTGCTGGAAATCAGTCATTTTGGAGCAGGAACTTTTCAAAGCAGTGGGTTTTTACAGCTCCTGAATGAGGTTTGTCGATAAGTGCCGAGCAGTTGAACAGTCCTAACTGAACCGTTATGCAACCCCCTCGCTGTCTGTCCACATGTAATCTGCTCTATATCCTGCAGATTTGTTTTTCTTTTTTTAAGGGAGAAGAGCATAACGATTAAATCACAACTCCTAAGCATGCTGTCTCCTACCTTTTAACGCATGAGCCACTGTGTTGAGCTCTGCTCTGAGTTCACACCTCTTCTCCGGTCTGATCTCTTCAGTTCACTCTGGGCAGCGTTCGTCCCTCGCCTCTCTCCATTAAACTGCAACGCACAAGCAAATGAGATCGCTTCAGACCAATGTAGGCTCTGGGTTATCCCGCCTAATATGACCGCATAAACTCACAGATTGTAACGATTGCCCCGTGTGTTTGCGTTCTTTTAGCCCAGAGTTGCAAAAGTCTTGAAATTATGACTCAGTTTTGTGTTGGGTAAAGATTTGCCAAAGCCGACAGGAGAAAAATACTCCCGACTTCTATAGCCAAGAGACGGCAGGAGGTAATTACACGAATACTGCTGCATATTGCAAAACCCGCAGACGCGCTGTTGTTTGCAAGCCCCCAAGCGACACTCCACCCTTCGCTATTGTGCTTTGTCTGGGTGGACTTGTCCCGCTTGTGGTCCTGATGCGAGTTCGCTCCGCGTCCCTTTGTTGCTTCTGTCACACCTACAAGGAGGGATCACATGGAGAGGAGGGGATCTCGCATCGCATTCTTTTTGTCTGTCCGCTTTTACTCCATAATATCGCTGAATCAGCCGCAGTATTCAGTCCAACCCCTACATCGATCCGATGTAGATACATACGGTAGATGAGTAGCCTACATATATATATATATATATATATATTATATATATATATATATATATATATATATATATAATATATATATATATATATATATATATATATCCTTTGTTTTCTGTCCTCACCAGAATATCACCCAGAAGTTTGATCCTCGCGGGGAAATGGGTGAAGACGCTGCGCTCTGCTCCTCTCTGCTTTCCTTTCCGTCCTTGTCTCTCTTGCGTGCGCCGTGGCAGGGCAGCAGTTATGTTTCACTTCATGACCATCCTTCAGTCTCAGCACGCCAGAGCCTATCACCAAGCGCCGTGACGACAACCTCATTGTGGACACTTGTGCCACACCCATCCATTCATAAACTGGAGCCAGGGCCAGCCTCTCCGAGTCGGATAGCACAGAGCTGAGGCAGTGTAATTTCCACCGAGTTCCGATGGAACCACATGACAAGGATAATACATAATTTAGAGATCGATAATTGTGTTACTATGATCCCCAATGTGCTTAGCCAGTCGTTAGACTTTTTTGATCCTTCATACATGTACAATTCTGTTTCGTACAGATATGAATAAGAATATGTGCGAAAAGGTACCGGTAATTTATTTTAAAAGTGAAACTCGTGACATATTCACAATAAGCAGAATGCATTCCAAGTCTTTGATCCAGTTTATTTTGATGACGGTAGCTTACAGTGAGGTAAAAAACAAATTTGTTTTTCTCAAAAAATTTAAAATTACATCAAATGCTTGAATACGAAATGTTGTATCCAGGTATATTAATGAAAATTGAGTGGAGGGAAAAGAGTGTTACAGAAAAACCTGAAAAGTCCATTTAAGACTTTGAGGGAGAGTCACTTGGTTGGGCTGTTCAGACTGCACATTTCAGGGAGTTAATACTTTTTTTAAAGAGAGGCTCACCATGTTATGTTAATGTGGTTGATACTACAACAAATTAACACAATCTATAAATGAGAAGTGTGATAAAATGTGGGGGTATAATGATGGACTGACGATCTGTCAAGGGTCTACCCTGCCTCTCGCCCACTGCTGGCAATAGGCAGCAGCTACCTCACCCCCTGCAACCATACAAGGTCAAGGATATAATGGAGGATGGATTGATACACATGGATGGAAGCACATTTTGAATTTGTTCTATCTTGGGAATATGTACAAAAAATATTTACACTTTCAGGCTGCGGAGTACTTAAGCACCAACACAGCTTACATGCTGATGCTCAACACTTAATGCTTAATTATTAAGGCAAGGCTTTAACATGTCTAACCAACTCAGTGTATGTGTGCTAGGCCACAGGATGCTAACCGAGATGTAATCAACTTAAAGCCTTCACCAATGTTTCATCCTTGCCAGTGCTGATGCAGAACATTTTGAAACTACTGGGTGGATCATGGATACAGTATATCAGATTAGTACAGGTGTAAACACTCTGTGGAAAGTTACAAACTAAGATTATTTTTTAGCAGAGACACTAGCAGAAAAAAGTAGCAAGTGGAAACTAGAATTCATCAGTTGATCTTCAGCAGTATATCTACTTTATGATTTCTAACAGTTTTTCAGATATTGGTGTGTTTCATAATTTCTTCCGCATACCTTGCGCAGTTACTGGTTGAAACTATCTTTCCCAAGCTCCTCCAACAAGGAAAGAAAAATATGAAATATTTTCTGAGACACAAAACTCACTGATACTATGAGAGTACCATGGACATTAGCTTTAAAATGACTTAATGTCAAATCTAAACCGTATTTTCTCTGTAGATGACGGTGCCATAGAAGGTAAAATTCTTGATTGATATGCTTATCTGTGTTGAAAAACTAACAACACACATACCCCTGAACATACCATCCCAAGAGTGAAACATTTTGTTGATAGTAGCATACTGTGGAAAGGCTTTTCTTCTGCAGCAAAACAGCAAGCTGATGAGAACTGGTTGTACAGAGCAGGGAAAACCTGGAGGAAAACCTGCTAGAGATTGCAAAAAATAATAGAGACTGGTGCAGAGGTTTACTTTCCAGTAGGACATAAACACTAAACATAGAGTCAGAGTTACACTGAGATTGTCTAGGTCAGAGCATACTTTGCATTAGAATGACTTAGTCAAAGTCTTGACTTTAGTGTTAAACAGAATTTGTGTCTAGACTTGAAGACTGATGTTCAAAGATAGTGTCACTCAAATTTGACACGGTTTGAGTCATTTTGAATACTTTTGCAAGGTACTGTACTACGTTTGCTTGGTCTCTTTATGATATATTTCAGCCCAGTGAGCAGTTATCAAACTCACACAGTAAAATAGATAAGGCTATTGAAGAAGGCGACTTACAAGTAATTTCATGATCTACTCTAACAAATTGTAAATTATAGTGTGCAATTTGTTTTACTTTTATTTTTAAGAAACCATGACTGAGTCTTACTATCAATAGAACTCTTAATGCTGAACAGACAGACCTTCAAAATAAATACAAGGCCAGGGAAAAGGAGGGTTATTAACAATGTTAAGGAATGCAAAAATAAGAAAAACAGCTGCAGTGGATTATCTTAACTATCATAAATATTAAAATTTAACTTCTATATTTTTCTTTAGCCTGAATGACAAACAACAGGACCAACACATTCAAGAAAAGTCCTTTTTTAGCTAAATGCTAGATTGGACTTCTGAAAGTATTAGTTACATCCAGACAAGTAAGACAGGAGGCAGTGTTAACTTCCGATTATTACATTTATATTTAGGTAAATAGCCTATTGAAAAGATCACATCAAGAATTTCATTTATGTAGCTTGGGAGTGATAAGAGTTAAAAAGTAAAAATTTAGCTGAGCCCTTGAGATAACGAGGGAGTAATAAGTACTACAAAAACAGAAATCAAGCCATATTTCAGTTTTTATATTTTTACTGGTTTATAGTATAACACCTGTTTTATGGTGAGGTTTTTATATAATGACCTGAACCTCTTGACCGTCTGCTATTCCTTAAAACGCCAGTACAGCCAGACAATTAAAGCAGTCATTGTCCTGTGGAAGGAATGGAGCAAACCTGCCTAGGCTTGCTCCTATAGCATCACGTATGCAGGCTCTAGGCAACCAGCCCAAGCTGTGGCCATTAAGCATGGAATTATCACAAGCACCCACAGGCACGCACACACAACTGATGGACAAGTAGAGGAATATCATGGCTTAGCCATGTATCAGATATGTTTAGGATAGGCGTTTTAGGAAAAATTGTGCTGACCACTGCAGAACAAAGGTTACATCATTGTCAGTTTCATTGTCTACGTCTAAACTTTTGCTAAGCTCAGTTTCTCCACTCTTCTTCATTTTACAACATAGGTGTACGGAGCTTTTATTTCAAAGTGTCATCTGCAGCACTTTTCTTTTGCCTGTGGCCACGGCAATAGCACTACTGATAAAGCCACATGGGGACAATAGTGGTACAATGAGGGATCCACGTGGTTCAGCCCTAATTCATTCTCTTTTTTTCCGAGAGGGGTAAACTGCTGATCCCAGTGGTTATAAAAGGCCCATATCAGCTAACTTTTTCCAGATAAATATGGCTGGACATAAATGTTCCACCTCCAGCTCATCCTAATTTACAAAATAACAACTATTTGCAGTCAAACCAATCACACTCTGCACAGATAAATCTAATCTTTGACCAGCCCAGATCAATTTTCACCCAGAAAACCTGAACTTCCACTGTGGCAAGCCACAATGGCCTTTGACACAGGCCAATAAATGACCACAATACCGTCTAACTTAGGGTGGTGACACATTACAATGGGGCTCTTTTTGCCATAGAGCCTCCGTTTTTCTTCTCCCTGATCTCTCAAACAATGCTGTAGTATTGTGGCACCAATTGAGCTTGAACAGTCAGACACAAAAGAGGCACTGACCTGATGATTCGAGCCTTCTTGCCAACTTAACCTTATTCTGGACATTATGATATGACAGTAAACCGACATGGCAGTTGGGTTTTCTCTTACATTTTTACTTGCTAAACATGAAGAACCCTAATTCTGAAATATGAAAATGAAGCTTGTTTGTTCATAAATAAAAACTAAATAAATACAGGGCATTAATATTGAGTTGCAAACATATTGTTAGTAGCACACAATTTAGTGTCTTAAAGAAATTGATCCACATTCAAAGACAAGAAAGAAGAATCTATAGACACTAAATTCAATGGTTCAAATGGTTGAAATCCACTGTGCTACAGATATAACAACTAAATGTCAATAAATATCACTTTAAGTTTATACTGTCCTTTTTCAAGTGTAACAGGTGGTCTGTATCTAGTTATTAATACACATCTGAGTGTTTCTCAAAAGTTACAATCTGACACAGAGGCATTTTTCTTTTTCCAACTCTTCAAAATGGTAAACTGAATAAAAAGACAACAAATTAGTAACTTAGATGTGCTTTTATCTCTAGAAGTCAAGAAATGGAAAATGGAAAAGCAGCCCGTCTGGTCAGGGACTTGGGCTGATTGGCTAGGGGTTCGTCTCCCGGGTGCAGGGGCAGGGTGCTCTATAGGGGCGTCTGTCCCTGATCCTGGGAGTTTAGAGTATGTACGGGGCGTATAATTGAGTGTAAAGCGTCCTTTTTTCGGGTGTCCTGTATTTGTTAGAATGTGTGCGCATGAGAGGGAGGGTACGCATGAGTGTCTCTGTCTGTCTATGTCTACTTGTCAGGTTGAGTGTTTGGCTGCTCTCTGGCCTTGTGCATCTTCTTCCCCTCCGTCACTCCCCATCGGTGATGGATACTCGTGCCCGCTGGTCGATGAAGTTTCACGATGCCTGGAGCCGGGGGCCCCGGCTGCGGCCCGGCTCGGTCCTGGTGCATGCCTGGCTGGTCCTGGGTGGGCCGGTGTGTCAGGCGGCCGCTGTTTCGGGCCGACGTCTTCCTTGGATTGACTGCGGCACCTCTTCTGGGGGTGCCGGGGTTGCAAGGTAGGTTCGTGCCGTTCAGTGGGTCGGTGGGGACCGTGCCTGGCGCCCAGGCCTCCTGCCGCATGAGTTCTGCTGCCTGGTCGGTTCATTTGGGGGGGGGCTGTCCGGCATTGGCTGGACCCCTGATCTCGGCGCTCTGTGTGGGGTGGGATCTGGACCCGGGAGCTGGTAGATATGGATGTCCACGTGGTGGCTGGGTGCGGCCTGCGGAGGGTGTACATCTGCTGTGGCTTTTAATGTGGCTCCCTGGCGTGTGTGTATCTGTGTGTGTGTGTGGGGGGGTGGGGTGGGGGGGGGGGGGGGGTTGCAGAAATGGCTATAAGCGTGGGAAAGTTGGCAAAATGAAATCTCCAACACTCATAGATTAGAGAACTGCAGTAAAGACTGTCCTTCTTGGGCCACCAAGTCTCTATAGTTATAATTAGACATCATCTTGATGGAAACTGGTAGAAATACACCATACCAAACAGACTAAGCACACTTATTCTTAGCGTCTGTTCACATTTCTATGAAAATGTTCCTCTGCTTTAAGTGACAGGCCACACTGAAAAAAAAGAAAAAGTTAGCAGTACTCAAAATTTCAAGGCAACAAACTTCACTAGAATTTTAAGTTGATAAATTAAACTTGAACTTTTAAGTTTTGCTTTCGAATACTTTTGATGTTTTTCTTATTCAACTTTGAGTTGTAAATACATAAAATTTCAGGCTCTAAAACTTTGAATCCCAAGTTTTTCTTACGTATGTGAAGGTAGCAGTGACTTAAAAATGTATGTTGTACAAACTAGTAATTACAAAATTCTCTTCTTAAGTTATAGGAACTTAAAAAACAGTGTCCATATTCTTATTAAAGGCAATTGGATTAAGCTTTTCAAGTTAACCTGACCTCTCAAAGCACTTTAAACTCACAAATGTGCACACATTTATGAAGTGATACAGAAGGCAACTCTGGGTTGAGTACATAGGCACAAGCTGGAATTGAACCTTCCACTCTCTGATTGCAGGCCAACTGCTCTATTTATCAAGCCACAGACACCTATACTGTAGATCTTAAGTGGTAACTGAATTACCAGTTGTATTGACCTAAAATAAGGCCCATATTCTACTGTTTAAATGTTCTTTTCAATGCTTTTACTCTAATGTTCAACGATTGATGTTCACAAGAGACTGCAAAACCATTTAGTGTAATTAAATAGGAGCAAAATCTACCTCCGCTGGCTCCTTGTCCAAATAACACACTTATCCTTTGACTCCAAAGCCAAATACAAAAGTTGGTTTTCCTGCATTTCATAACAAAAGTATTTCTATTGGATGAACTTTCAGTGGTTGAAATGGAGCGCAACTTACAGATGTAAGTACAGATTACTCAAAAGATTGTGTTGAAACTTACAAGTCCGCTGATTTGTTTGACTAATTCATGCAATAGCCTCAAGTGAAAAAAACTTCAATCAATTTTTTTGTTTTTTAACTTAAAATATTTTGTCAGGCCAAAAAATGGAAGTAATTTTTTACAGTGCATCTTGGTTTTGACCTTACATTGTTTCTTTCTAAAAAATCTCCATGATTTTGTTAAGAGAAGTGTGTTTTGTCTCGTCAGCTAAGAGATAAGGAAGTCCATAGGCTCTGTGGTCCTAACTTTAATTATAGCTATCAGTGAGTAAAGTTTTCATCTACAGTAGATTGTGAGGTTTTATCCCAGTGGTGTCAGAGCAAGAAGAGCTTTGGAAACAGATGTTAGTTTTAAATAGATAACAGTTGAACGTAAAGTATTAACAAGAATCTTTCATAAACGTCCATGTGATTTCATCCAATGACTTCACTAAACTTTTCTAGACAGACAGTCCAAATAAAAGAGGCCAAGCATAGCCTGAGAAACCTGCTGGGCAAATCATTGATAGAGTCCCCCACATGCTGCTAAAGAGTGACTAATAGTTTCTGTTTGTTACTGGTTTAACAAACACCATTAGTTGGCATCCACCCTGAGAGTGGTTACACCTATAACAATCTGCCATACAGGTACAGTATATATCAATACAGAAAAAGTTCAATACATTTGTCCCTCATTTCAGAAAGCAAAACTCACATACCTTTTTAGATGAATTGCACATAAAATGAAATTTTTCTTGTGTGATATCAATAAAGAAACATATTTTAAACAGAAATAGCAGATTTTTAAAAAGTGTATTCCTTTCTGTGTTATCAATATCTGGTCAGGAATCGTTTTGCATGAATTACTGCATCAATGTGGTGTAGGATAAAGACAATCGCCCTGCTGAGGTGTAACGCTTAGGTTACTTCAGGTCGTCCACATCATATGGTCTGATGTCTCTCATCTTCCTCTTTACAATACTGAAAAAGCTTCTATATGGGCTTCAGTTAGACAAGTGCCAATCAAGCACTGTAACACCAGGGTGATTAAATTAGCTTTCGGGACTTTTGTCGGTCTGAGTTGGTGCCAAGTCCTGCTAAAATTTGAAATTTGTGTCTTTGTAAAGTTTTTCAGAAAAAGAAAGTATATAATACTTTAAAATGTCCTGGTAATTTAACTGTGAACTGTGGAAAACGCAGTGAACCAACCTCAGCAGATGACATTGCACCCCGAATAGGCACTGATTTTGGAAACTTCACTCTGGACTCAATATGGATTTTTCCCACTCCGCTCTTCATCCAGTCTCTGGGACTTGATGTCCAGATGAAAACTTTATTTTCATCTACAAAAGAACTTTGGACCATTAAATTTGACTATAACTGGATTCCGCTGTATTGTACTGATTTGGATTGAACAGACTTGAACTGAAATGATTGTGACTCATTTCTTCTCTGAATTTGACTGAATTGAAATAAATTCTAGTCAGACTGAACAGGAATAGAGCAAGATGTACCTGAATTGAATAAAATTTATATGAAGTATTCTTAATTAGTTCACCATTGTTTTGTATATTGCTTTGAATGGATAACCTTTATTCTTGCAATGTTTTAGGATGGCCATAGGTAGATTTAGCGATAGACCTAAATTTGTAATCCACATAAAGTCTGAGTCCAAAACAACACTTACGTTTCTTTAATGTATGAGGGTATTTTTTTAATTTATTTTTTTTATATTCTGGGTCATGTTCTTCTATCAGGAGCAGAAGAAAGATGAGCTGGGTTTTTTTCCCTACCTTTACCACGTACATGACCTACTGTAGATACTCTCGTATCTGCATACACGGGAGCGCCACTCGGTGGCTGCATGCCCTTTAGTAACCTGGATCTGTTTGTTTGTTATGATCTTGAACAGTTGTACTGTAAACTTAAGTTCGTTTTACCTCTGGTTCAATGACAAATAAAGCAGTCTTAAATCTTGAATCTTACTTAATTTAGTTAAATGAACCTACAACCTTACTTTTTCTGGTGCAAAAAAATGTGACTCCTGTCTTTCTCCTATTTAGCTGGATAAAAATATGTCTCATCAATTCTCTGATATTATCAATACACTAACGGAGTTTAATGGACTCCTGTTATGTGTTGGCACATAAATGTCAAGTTGTGTGTCATCAGCATACATCTCTTCAGAGATGTTGTTTCTTCATAATATGAGATGTAGGGAGCAAATAGAAGTGGCCTGCGAATCAAACCATAATGAACTTTAGATATACATTTTTTTCTCTCAAAATTGAAAATACCCAATAGCACCTAGTCATCCAAGTATGCCAAATAAAATCGGAAACTCAAGACAGTAGGGATTGAGAAATTGTACACTTTTCTATTTTGTCTGTTTCTTTATCTCGTACAAATTTTATTAATTGTGGAACAGCTAATAATAATTATATATATATATATAAATTATTTAAAAAATGGCCTGCGAGCAAAGAAAAGTTTAGTTTTGGCACTGTTGTATAAAATACATTGCTGTTAAGCTGTTTGTTGTTTAAAACAATGCATCTTCAAAGTTGGAGTGTGATCAAAAAACGAACTGGAAGGCACTGAAAAGATTTTTTATTATCAAAAAAGGAGAATGGTTACTCACCTAAAATGGCTTTCCATGCATATATGCACACTTTGTTTATGCATGTTTAATTTGAGACCATATATAGAAGCATTTATGCCATTCATTTTGATGAATGAGGGACCAGGTGACAATTTGTCAGTATGGACAAAGATTATAAATGCTGTGATATAATCCCTTCCAAGAGCAAATCCCTTAATCTCTCTATGCGTCTGTAGACTCAGTCAAGGGGTGCCATGCAGGCTGTGGCCAGTTGGGCTCATAGGCTCTTTGGCCTACTATTTGGACTCCCTGTGTCTCCCTGGGGTGCCTCTTAGGTGCTATGAATAGACACGGGCGTGTGCTCCATGTTGTCGGCTGGGCTTTGGCACGCGTGGCTCATGTCAGCATGGCTGCCACGTAATAGCCCTGAGCGGCGTCACTTCACCAACTGCACATTTGGGTCGCCATGGAGACACAGCTACCTCTTCCCCGACATCTTTCGGCCGCATTTTCCGGACAAACCCTGATAGCTCTCTCAACCTTGTCTTGTCCTTCTTTCCCCCCCATCTCTATGTGGCTCTTGTTTACCCGATCTATGACGCTGAGCTGGGAACTGGAGGTTTGAAACTGGATCCAGAGGGCTTCCAGTTACTTAGTTTTATACTAATGAATAGGTTGTTCTCATCTTTCTCATAAACAACTTAAAGAGTGCAATTACGATGCACTTAGGATATGTCATAGCCCTGTAGTCTCATTTATATTTGGTGAAAAGGAATGTATGTCTCTACATGTGATAGCTGTTCAGTACTTTGGTCAGGTGTGCTGTTTTGAAAGTGCTTATAAATAAAGTTGGCTGGCTATTTTCATACTAGTCTACTCACTGGTAACCAAGTGGCCAGAGCAGTAACATCTTTATGTCATCCAGGTACACTGGGTCCTTCGTGCCTTTAACTTTTCCCAATAGCTAGACTTCTTTGTTTTTTTTTTGTTTTTTTTTTTCCTCAGCCTATTCAACCAGACATGCAGTCAGCCAGTGGCCATCCTTAATGGACGGGTGTGTGGGTCACAGCATTTTTCTCTGACAGCGCATAGTTTTCTCAGGACAAATGGATGGATCGCTGTGTTTGTACTTTCGCTCCATTTCCCAGTTTGTGTTTAATCACATATCATTTACCGTGTCCTGGCTGACAGTCCAGCCGGCAGAGACACATCTTAAGTTAATAAACAAGACTAAAGACAGGAGATTCACAGCAGCTGCTTCCTCTGCTTAATTGTCTGTTGTTTTTCCCATTTTAAATGTCCCTCTGACATTTGAACCTGCTTTCTCAGTTTCAGGTTTTTATATGACAATAAATCCTGGTTATTTATAGGAGTTTGGGGATGTTTTAAAGCTTGTATAGCACCAGAACCTACAACATTTCTTTTAAAATAAAGTTTTACTCAATTTTTGTCTTCAGCCCGAAATGATGCTATTTAATTTAGCTGGTGCTTTTCAGATTTAAAAGGCACCAAGTATTATGCTGTATAGACTGTGTGAAATGATACTGCATCCACCTTGTATAATGACACATCTTGGAGCTGGTTTGTGCTCATTGATGTTGGCAAAATGCGAGAAGTTTGAAGTGTGAAAAATGGACAAACTGGATTCTACCCCCACTGGCCACACTGTTAGTTAAACCCTTCTAAAACTGTGTTGAACCTTATAATTTCGGTGAGACTGCCTGAACTCGATGGAATACGTTTAACAAGATGTTGGGAGCCTTTACGATTTTGGTCCATATTGTTATGATAGACTCACACAAGTGATCCCGTTTTGAACAACGGCATATCCAAGATGTGCATCTCCAGTCCGACCACATCCCATAGATGCTTTATTTGAGTCAATCGGGGAAATGTGGAGGGTATTGGAGTACACTGAATCCTTTAAAGTTGAGTTTTTTGACATGGTGCATGATCCTGCTGGAGTTAGCCAGCAAAAGATGGGTACAAAGTGATGGACAATACTTAGGCAGGCTTTTCAGCTGGTACTAAGACGCCTAAAGGGTGAAATATACCTCACAAAATTACATCGCAACTATCAGCCTGAACCAGTATAATCATTTTTTTTTTGTCTCAGATACCAGATACTAAGAAAACAAAATTGAGACTGATAAGATTTATTTTATTTTTTTTCTATTCTGTGTTCCATTTCTAGCAAACTTTTTAAAAATTGCAACCAAAATTCCTCTTTGTTAGCTGACAGGAATGTGATATGTTGCTGCTGTAGCCTATCTGCTTTACTTATTCCGAGATTGTATTCAGCATATCACAGTGGTTTCTCACATAAATAAGGCATTTTTGTCCACGTAACTGTCACTCAACATACATTTTCTAAGACAATTCTCTGTAAATCCGAGGATTTGTTGTATTTGAAAATCATAGTAGATCACCAATTTCTGAAATACTTATTCCAACCTGTGCTGCACCAACAACAGCCATGTTTAAGGTAACTTAAATCCCCTTTCTTCCCCATTTTAAAGCTCTGGTTTGAATTTCTCCCCAGCTAGATGACTAAATGTAGGCATGTGTTACTGTCATGTAAACTAGTAATTTTCTGTTTATGTTAACAAGCAAATGAACTGGTATAGCTAGTCAAATGGCTGTTTAGATGAGGCTTCAGCATTAGTTGGCCTCAAAATTTGGCTTTACCTTTACAAACCAAACAAAGCTAAGTTTAAAACCAGAAACTGGCTTCTGTGAGATTACTTTTCAGTATACTCTATAGTTAATCGTTTCTACACCAAATCCTGACAACATACCAAACTATTAATTTTTTTCAGATAAGTGCTGCAATTTTCCTGCCATGTGGTATCAGGTTGGCACTGTGAACCAACTTCATCCTCATAATTTGATGGAGCTAGCAGTTAAACACACAGATCTAAAGACATTTACATACAACTATACAAGCTTTGGGGTTTTTTGCAAGCATGAAAAAACACAGCAAGGCATCTGACAGATATTTTTTTTATGCTTCGAAATCATGTTGTGCCCTGAAGATGCCCATTTGTCTCTTTCATATTAACCGTAATAGCAGTCTCGCTGACAGAGCACCACGATAAGGCTTGCAGGATATTGATGTTATTATTGCTCCGACTCTATTTTGATACTCACTAACTTTCTCACTCTAACACTTGAGTTAATGAGAGCAATGTTGAACATGTAAAGAAAAATAAAATAAACATTGAAAATGTTTAAATACGATCAAGCTTTTATAAACACAATCAAATCTTGATTGGAAGAAAAATTTGTGTTTTAATAAAAATGCTAATCACAACAGTTTGCAAATACATAGGGGAATCAAATTATGTATTCACTTATGTATTAATCGTGTACTTTGCTTGTTAAATTCAGTCATATAAGAACACAATATTCACCTTAACTTATACTTCTAGTAAAGTTTAGTAGGCTCATTAGACTCATGTAGATCTGAGATGCTGATTATTAAAAGCTAGTCAGGAAAATGAATCCATCACCATGTCAATTGTGCCATCTGTACATTTCCGACACACAAACAGAAACCCACACTCCAGCATCAGTACATCAACATCAGTCAAACCAAACAGAGTCCTGTGCTAGGCAACGATGCCTTCCCAGGACAGATGGTAGTGTCTGATCATGTTTATTCTACTTTAATCTAATGCATTTAAGTCTCATTGCCTATCCAAACTGTCTAAATGATGAGGCTGTGTATTTGTGTATCTTTGTGTGTGTTGGGGGTGGGTGCTTATGTGGAAAAGTCTTGACAGATCTGTCAATCATATTTGAATATTATTCACTTTTGCAATCAGTACTCTATTGGTATGCTTATTCCTCCTTGTGTGTAAAATTACTGTTTTGTGTTATGATGCATTATGTCCTAAGGTGTTGTTTTACCGTAGCAAGTGCCTTGTAAAAGACTGCACATGCCTTAAACTTTTTCAGATTTTGCCATGTAATAACCATAGGTATCAGCAAAATATTGGGATTTTATTACAACGTATAACATAATTAGTAGAAGGAAAGTAATACATTGTCAATCTATTGTACAACTAAAAATCTAAAAAGTTTGGTGTGCATTTGTTTTTGCTTCCCATTGCTTTGACACACCTTAACAAAAACTGGGTATAATAATAATAATAATAATAATAATAAACATATACTATATTGAAATACCTTCTATTTTTGAAACACAGAAACACCACAATGTGCTTCATTTTATAAAGATCATTCAGTGAAAATTGTATAACCTTGGTGTCTGGTACTTCCTGTAAATACAACTGCTTGGAAAAATCAAGTTTAAACACCCTTTTTACTCATGAATTAAACTACAAACTCCTTTTAACTCGCAGAGAATTAAATTTTGTTAACTATGTGAAGAACACCAGTTAGTACTATTAACAACAACATTAGCAGATTGTAAATTGGGAAATTAGCGCTCATGCACACAGTGGACAGGATAAAACAAGGTATATAAATGTGGCTTTTTGGGGTACTGCCTTGGGACGCAGGTGGTGGGGCAGTGCAGATTATCTAAGATCTGCTATAATCCAACGTATTGCAGTAGAGCAGTTGTTCCCTGTCTCCACCCATTTTTGTAAATAGTCTATGTTTGTCTGCAGAATAGGTGAGTGCTCAAACTGGACAAGTTTCTCAAGTCATTTCACATTCCAATAATTATAATCCTACATAAGGAGTGTGGTTTGCTTGATCCTTGTCATGTTTCACTGAAACTGTTTTATTTGTCTTTGGATTTTAGGTATTTTTCTTTAGTGGGGTTATTATTGGAAAATCTCTACATTATTAAAAATATTTGAAATAACTTTAATTTGATGATTAAACCCAAAAAGTATTGGGTTTTTAGGTTTTTTGTACATCTTATGTCAAACTGTTATATAGGAACTACTGTTTCCAATATTAGTTCAGGAAGAATTTGTTTCTTTTTTTTTTGCCTCTCGCCCAAGAAGTGTATCATTTGTCAGTCACCAGGTCAGAAAAAAGGACAAAAAAACAGTTAAAAAAAAAACCAA
This sequence comes from Apricaphanius iberus, assembly GCA_028564705.1. Lineage (NCBI taxonomy): Eukaryota > Metazoa > Chordata > Actinopteri > Cyprinodontiformes > Aphaniidae > Apricaphanius > Apricaphanius iberus. Next base: position 243,475 of record JAPXFQ010000295.1, read on the forward strand.
AACAGTGGAGAACCTGTGTACTGTAGGTAGTTCAAGGAGTGCTTAAATAATGTTAAATAAGTATAAACATTTCCCCACGATTTTGTTACAGGAGTAAACTTATTTTTGTGTCATTTGAATTTTATATTACAGACCAATGCAAAGCAGTATAGACTTCTGAAGTAGAAAGTAAAACATTCTTGGTTTAAAATGAAAGGTATGAATGAGAATCTTAAAAGTTTGGCATGCATGTCCATTTAATGATCCTGAGTCTAAGATGGCTTACAAGGGCAGTTGGTTTTACAGGACTTAATTTAGAAGAATCATAATGTAGGGGAATAAATATAAATGTTCTGTATGCCACATAAACACTATTTTGTAAAAAACTATTTATCGTTTATCTTCCACTGCATAATTAGGTACCACTTAAATTAGTCTATCAGATAATGACATGACATCTGGTGATTTTTTTTTATTTGATGAATATAATGAGTGTATTTCCTTATGGGGCAAATTTGGGATTGTTATCATGACTGAGTTTATTTGGGATTAATCTTCCTTCACTGCATTTAGACAAATATTTAAAATACCTTAGAATCTTGTAACTGAAAATATTTTTTTGAGGATTTGTTAAATTGTATTGTGTCAATTATTTGTCTTAAGTATTGTCTGGATGTCTGTCAGACTGCAAAGCTTTTTCTTCTCTCGGCTTTACTTAGATTACCTTTACATCTTCAATGGGTTTCAAATGGAAAAATTTTATATACAAGATATTTTTCATGCACTTGTTCACCAATTATTTCCTCAAACGGGTGGTGTGTCTGTAACTACAAGCTGGCGAGGTTTTTGGTTGTTTATCCCACTTGTCGATTCTCTAACCCAACAGGCTTAGGGATAAAGACAACGGATAAAGTGCCCTTTCCCAACAAGATGGATGACAAAACAAAAAAAATTAATCATAGGAAAGCTATGTGGCAGTTAACACACAGAACAAGGTAGCTACCATACCTTAGAATGAGTGTGGTTTTAACTGGTCTGGATGGATAAACTTGTTTTCAAATGTAGAATTTAACACTGCAGGTTAAGTCGAAACTTGGTGACTGTTTTGGCAGTGTGCTGGACAAACTTGTCTAGTTGCATGTTTACTTTTGTTAGATGAAATATGAGAAACTAAAATAACACAAAAATATAGACAGCTGAATAAAATGGTTGATTTCCAGTTGGTTCCAGTATGTATTGTCTGTGGCTAAAGAAACTTTGTGTGAACACCATAGTAAGACCTTTATACTTGGTATTTCCCATAAGGGATATATCCATTTAGATTTTTTATAGGATTCTATGGGACAGACCAAATGCATAATTGGTAAGTGAAAGGAAAAATAGATTCTGAATAATTTATTATACAAAAAATGTAAGCATTGAATCAATTCACAAGTTCAAACATTTGGTTTGATTTTTTTAAATAGTGTTAATTTTTTTTTCCTGGTGAGCTGTTACCCACCCAGTGTTAAGCCATTGAATTGTAGGCATATATTTAAGATAACAGCTCAAAAAAATGTTTTGATAGCACAGACCTTTATTTATATCAACCTTGATCAGGTTGAATCGGGTCAGATAGATATGATCGATTCTAACTCTTGAGAACTAGAATTGAATCAATACTTGAAATTTGAATCAATACCCAGCCCTAAGCTACACTGAGGCCACAATTTGTAGAGCCAACTTTCACTGCAATTGAACTGAAAAAAAAAAAAAAGAAAGCTTAACAGAACTCAAAATTTAGAGTCCACATACTTTGGTAGAGTTTTAAGTTAGAAAATAAAACTTGAACTTTTAAGTTTTGCTTTTTGGGTTTGTTCAACTTGGATTTTTATGTTTTTCTAACGACTATAGGTTGTAGTTCATTCATATTTCCGACTGTAAGAACTTTAAATCCTGAGTTTTTCTTACTCGTCCCACTTAAAATTTTATGTTGTACAAACTTTTAATCTCAAATTTCTGTTACTCAGTTATGGGTTAGAGGAATTAAAATTTTTGACTAACAATTATAAATCCTGATTAATGGTCAATGGGCTGATCACTTTTCTGGTCATACTGACCAATCAAAGCACTTTACACTAACTAAAGAGGAACACATTTACACATCTGTACAGTAGGCCCATAATTCTCAAACTGTCGTACGCGTACCACCAGTGGTACGTAAGCTCTACCTATGGTACATTGAAGAAAGTTCTAAATATTTTTTGAAAATAAAATACATTCAAAAATCTACTATTCACACACAGTGTGGCTGGCAACAATTACGAATAAATAATCCTTTTAGGAGTGAATACGCCTCCTTTGTTAATTACCTATAGTTATAGGAGCAAGCCCTCTCTACTGTATGTTTAGGTGGGTCACAGTCATTGTAGTGGAGAGCTCGACATTTTCTCAGGTGGTACCCACTGTAAAAAGTTTAAGAAATACTGCTGTAGGCAGTGAAGACCTGGAAGTGAAACTAGCGCCCTCTGATTAGTAAGCCTCTCTACCCAATCAGCCACAGTCGCCCATAATGGCTGTAATAACCTAAAGTAAAGCTCATATTGTACTGTAGTGTTTAAATGTTTTTTTACTTTAAAAACACTATAAAAACAGTGTTTAAGGTTAAAAATACTGAAACATGGTTTGCCCTAATATTCAACGATTTATGTTAACAAGATTTTGCAAAACCATTTTAATGTTGTTAAAAGAGTGCAAAATCTACATCTGTGGGTCTCCTTGTCCAAGTAATACTTGTAGCCTTTGACTCAAAAGCCAGTTACAAAAGTCGGCTTTACCGCATTTCACAACAAAAGTATAAACGTTAACACAACTTTCTCCTTTTGCAATGACCTACAACATAGAGATACTAGTACTGACAACTCAATAAATAACGTTACAGCTTACAACTACTTCAGTTTTTCGGTCTGACTAAAATTACTGCCGTCTAATATGTCAAACTTATTTTTTCAAGTTTTCACAGCTAAAAATGTTTTTTTCATGCAAAAAAAGGGAGAGGTCATTTTTTCGATGAACACAACTATAAAAGATGGATTTCCTGCATTTCACAACAAAAGCATTTAAGTTGGATGAACTTTCCCTTGTTGTAATGAAGTGCAACTCAAAGATTTAAGTACTGATGACTCGAAAAATAATTTTGAATCTTACGACTCCCTCAGTTTGTTGGACTAACTTATGCTATTGCCAAAAATGAATAAAACTTCCGTTTTTGTGTTGTCTAAACTTAAAATATTTTGTCAGGCCGAACAATAGAAGTTAGGTTTTTTTACATTGTACATCTTTAAGTCTTTTGGAGTTTCACTCCATCAGTTTCGCACATCAGACAGTAGGGATACATCAATACTGATATCGGGGCTGATAATGTTTTAATGTACTCCTATCAGTTAGCTAACTGATACAACTAACAGATATTTTAAATGTCAATGCGGTCCAATAATTTCACAGAAAATTTTTATTTTTCACTTGAAATTTGGGTTTTGGGGTCATTCCTATTATTATTTTATTTTTTATATAATTCACCATCATTTGTTGTAACAAAGAGAGAAGAAAAGAAAATCTGTCTTCCAATTCATTTAATTTTTCTGTGTGGTATAAGTATCGGCATTGGTACTTGGTAACGGCTAGAACTCAGATCCAAGTATCGTTACTGTATCAGTTTGATAAAGTGGTGTTGTTGCATCTCTACTAGAGAAACAAACTTAACGAGGTATTCTTTCCAAAACATCTTGGGCTGATTTAGATTGGATTGAGAGTATCTGTGGACAACAATTTTTCCCACAGATTATCAGTTAGATATTGATATGAGATTCTAAAACATGGATATACTTTGATTCAAAGTATTCATTTAAAGCTATGGCTGCATCTTTAGGGTCAATGTCCTAATAATAGGTCACTCTCCAACAGTCTAAATTGGTTGGTAGTGTTTAAAGGATTTCTTCCAGGATTGCTCTCTATTTACCTCTATCAACCTTTGCCAGTTTTTTGCCGTGCATGACCAATAAGTCTATCAAAAGATTCACCTATCCAAGCAGTGGCTCGTTCTAGCTCCTCCACAGTAACCAGGAATCTCTTGACTTCAGTAAGTGTCACCTATTATTTATGCCCTTGCATTACCTTTCAGCTTAAATGGATGTCCACATACTGATATGGTCTACTTTTTACATTACTGGTTCCAGTTTCGGGAGGATTTTGAGGAGCAGTGCTGTGTTAGACAAAGATTGCTGCATTGTTTTCTAACCCTAATTTCTCCACAACTCTAACTTTGACCTGTCTGTTAGATCCCTAGGTGTTCATGACGCTTGTTGTCCTTCAAAGCTCTCCATATAACATCTGAGACCTTTACAACTGAACTGTATTTACTAATCAGATTACATTTGAAAGGGTATTGATTGAACTGGATTGTATTCAACAATCACATTAAGCAGGCTTTATAAAATAAAAATCACAACCTACTTTAGATTTTTATTTGCAATAAAAATCACTAATAATCCCAATATAACACATCGGAATTTGTGGTGAGGATATTTCTCTGTTTCGATTATGTCTTGCAACATGAGCATTAAAGGTCCACAAAGTTTCACAACCACATCTGAGAACAGTTTGGGTTGAGGTTTGATCTTCACACTGTTGTGTGCTCAGCTGTATCAAATGCCTAAGAGCCAGCTATTGACAACTTCTGTGGCAGTGCACAGCATGAGTGACCCTGAGGGTGTGTATCGGACTGGAGAGCCACATATCAATGTTGACACGGTTAACGAGTGCTACATGAATGCAGTTTTTAATCTAAATTCTTAATCTAAGAAACCTGAATCATTTTCCCCCCATTACACTCTTACCTTATGTCATCACACATGCTTCTGGACAGCTAGTTATTTGCCTCCTGTTATCATTTTTAACCAATCTTTCTGCCACTCTCCACTGTTCCAGTTATGTAATATCAGTGTCAATGCAGTTTAGACCCTCACATTGACACTTCCATCCTCTCCAGTCAGCTCAACACATTACAGATTCAAAATTATTGACTCCATAAAAAGGATGTGTGTCAGTGTTGCTGTGCCTAACATTTGTATTTGGCCTGGAGAAATAGCATGACAGTCACTTGGCACCTACAAAGTTTAGGTTACATAACTGGCCATATGTGTTGGTTCAAAACAGCCCGGTCAGCTGATGTTTTGTGCCCAGTGTTGACTGCAAACCAGAAAAGACTAGAACTTTTGGATTTTATGCGTACTCAACAGCAAACCTATCTGACCCAACTCTTATCTTGCCTCAACAAGATAGGATGATACCTGGTTACCTGATGAAGCCCTGTTAAGACAGCAATCCTGATCTAAGGCTGTAGAAGTATCCTCCACTGTACCCTCTTTTAGAAGTATTCCAGCAGTCCAATATTCTCAACTCTCAACCATGTGTGTCCTGTTATATCAGTCCACTTCTCATTAGAATGTCTGGGTTCATCTGACAGACCACAGTAATCTGTGAAATATCAGAGCTAGCATGGGATGATTTATGTGTCTCTCACTAGATTTTAAAGACTGGTTGGAAGAGGAGATAGAGGCCACTGATAGCAAGGCAAGTAAATAGGGAGCCAGAGGTCTAGTGAGCATTAGAGCCACGATTCAGGAAAAAAAAAACATTCTGGAACACATCACAAAGATGGCCCCCACTGATGATGTACTAAGTAATTGTTTCAGGCAGCAGAAATCACATTTTTGGGAGGACCAGGGGGAGCCATTTTGGAAAGACAAGTCCCTGCATGGTGCATAATAATAACAAATGGAAGATGTGACTGGTATCAATGAGTCCTATCAATGGCTTGAGTTGAGCTGGACTGACTGAAGGACAATGCAGAGGCACCGATTTTGGGATCGCAGGAAAGAGCCTTCAGCACAAGAGCGAAAGAGGGCAGGCTGTGCAAAGATGCCCCTGAATCAGTCTAGAACAGAAAAACCAGGAGCAAACTCCTTGCAAGTAAAACATACTTGGAAAGAGTGCCACAGTGATAGATGTACCAATCCCATACAAGAGCAACAACAAGAAGTAGAAACAGGAGAAGCCTTGAGAAATACCTAGTGGAAAGTCAATGCCTCAGTAGTGCCATTGGTGGCCCTGAAGCTGTGAACCTCAAACTTGGGAATTGGCTACAGCAGATTCAAAGAACAACCTCTGAGATACTTGCCTATATGAGTCCAGTCCTAGGTACAGGTAAGACCCTGCTCAGAACTCTGAAGCAACTGGGTCTGTGGTTGAGAACTCAAGCTTGAAGCAGAACCGCGTGAGTGGATAGGCCTTTTCTCAATGCATGCAGGAATTCTGAAGCAAAATCTAAAAATATTTGTAATTTTACAATGTCAGTGATTGAGGGTTACCATATTCAAACTATGAAAATAAAATGAATGTATCATAGCAAAATTAAACAAGGCACATAATACATAAATAAAATATATTTCAATATTTTTTTTAATTTGTTATCTTTAATATCTTAAGAAAAAGTATGATCTCCTGTGACCTTCACATATTTACTTATGTCTGACATGTGTCAACTGGGATCTGCAAACATGCATTACTGGTCACCCTCAATGTGGAGTCTTTCATATGGCTAGAGGGAATCTTTTGAGCAACTCTAGCAGGCCCTCTAGTGGACTTCGTTTGTACTACACCAGCACTGGTGCTTACATGCTAAAATACAGATTGAAACCAAAACACAGCATCAGTCTTCAGGAAGTGTTTACTTTTGTGTTGCAACTATAATCTAATATAATCAAAACTAAACGTACATAATAACGCACTACATTAAATATACACAAACAGTTTAGATTCTTTCCAGTATTGACTTATTTAAAAATCTGCTTCAGATATTTGTAGACAAAAACAGAATGTAAACACAAAATGCTCCACTCCAGACAGTCTATGTTCAATATACAGTTTATATAAAAATACTAAATAACAAATTCACATTTACGCACTTAGTCTTACAGACAGTAACGAACTATGTCTGTACATACCGAATGATCTCACTAAGATCATAACCTGTCACAGCAAAAGCATAACCATCTCCATCACAGAATTTAGCGCCACAAATCTGTGTATCTGTCACACATTCGTTGTGTAAGTGGGCAATCTGCAAGGAGGTAGAAAAACAAAGTTAGGTTGTGATTCATAGAAGCAAGGAAAACACAGGAACAGTCAATAAAATGCTTTTATTAATAGTTATTTTCAACAGTTTACATACAGTTGAAATGGGCAATTAATTTTTGGCTTTTAATGACCTATCTGTTCTTTCTTAAAGTTGGAATCACAATGCATCCAATTATAAATGGGGTACACAAATATGAATTTAATCTGCACAGGTTTAATATTCCACATGAAAACTCAAATACAAACATACAGCTCCACTGACGTTTGGATACATGTAGCTTAGCATATTGAGCTCCAACCAAACCTTTTATTTAGCTATCAGCAAGCTTCTGATTCATTTCAACTGACTATTCCACCAATCTTCTTGAGTGAAATTGAGTTAGTTTAAATAGTTTTTCGGGGGGTTTCTCGCTAAAGATTTGGGTTTTAAGAAAAAAACAATTTTCATGAGGGTGGAGGCCATAGATTCTGGATGGTAATTCTAAAAACCTATGTTAACTTACTTTATCCAGTGCAAAACCAATGTCAATGTGAGTTTGAAATGATTGTCCAGCTGAAAATCCCAACTGTATTCAAACCTCTACAGAGATGATTTTGAGTGAAGTTACAGGTTTTAAAGGTGGTTGTGATTCAGTAGTCAGTTTTCTACAATGCCCCAATAGAGAAACTGACTCTCAGCCTAATTCTACCACCAACATGCTTGACAGTTAATACAGCATTCCTGGATCTGGGAGCATAATCTTAACCTCTCTAACTTCTTGTTTTTGCAGCCAGCTAATTGCCTCTTGTACTGCTGAGACAATTTGAATGTCCATGGAGGCAGGTCTTATCGATTGTAGAAGGTTGGTTAAATATTCTACCAGCATGATGTCAGAAGCAACAAAAAGCATACAGTATGTCAAAGCTGAAACTTGCTAGGGGACAAGTAACCAAACATGCGGTTGGGATGGGTGTATATTTCATTTTGTGTGGATTAACAGTGCAACTGAAATGTTAAAAGCCAAAAATTGAAGACATTTATGCCCATGATAAGTAAATGAAAACCCCTGATTGAACATAAAGAACAGGTTGTGTAGTTTGTATACTGATCAGTTACCTCCACACTGTTGGTTTCTGGTGTCACACTCAGGTGCCAAACCCTGACAAAGGAATCCTCAGCAGCAGATAGAAGCTAAACCAAAGATAGAGGAAGTTTGAGTGATACTGGTACAATATCACCTGAAGATTTACAAGCCTCATAAGCATGACATATAAAAGGAACATAATTTAGGAAACAACCAAGTGGTGTTTTAAATTATACTTTTTCTTAGTTGTGTACTGGAAACAGTTCTTATTTTAATTAAATAAAATACATAACATCTAGATTTTCTATAAACATTTTACTTGCCGACATCAACTGGGCAACAATGTAGTATTTGCAACTCAAGTCTTCCGTCTCACATTAGTGTAAAGCCATTAATAAATAACATACGTTTCTGTGTAATTTCAACTGTTGTATATCGAGCAGTTGTTGCTAATGATTTTAGCAACTTAAATTTAAATAATTGCTTACAGCAATAGTTCACTAACTGTGTTTTATTCAGAGCGGAAATATGATTGCTTAGATTAACCTAAAGTTTAGATTATATTTACCTTTTACGGATATTTGATGATAAATTTCAGACTGAGCATAATTTTCTTAGTTACAAGCTTATATTGGTCACACTTCAATTACATGTAGACCGGTAAATTGTTTTGTAATGTTACAAAAAGTACAAGCACTGTTCCTACAGTTGAAATTGGTATAAATCAGCTCCTTGGGAAAGTGCCATGGTGATCAAGTATTTCTCAAAATTTACCAATTATACAGTTTGGCAGCACTGCCCCTCCCCCACATGTTTCAGTCACTTAAAGAGACCAGAACACTTAAGTGAAAAAAATAATAAAAGATGTTTGATAACCGTTCTGCTCACCAAATGTAGTTATGGGGTAGAAACTAAGACTACAGAACAGCAAAAATATATAATACTATGCATGATAAGTACGTTTACTTATAAAAAGCTAGTGTTTAAAAAAAAAAGTTTTAAAGTTATAAAAAGAGACCGCAAAACACCAGTAGCAGTTTGGTCACCCGTCTTTTTTTCCCGCGCCTTCAAATGGCATTTTTCTTTTCGGGACTCTAGTAGTCTGTCCTGAAGTTGAACTGGTAGCAGCTGGCTGTTTTTCCTTCTCTGACATTATTTAGTAACCTCTCTCATCAGTGGCGTTCTGCTGCAAAATGCGTCTGCGTGAAATGAGTGGAAGAGCCACGTAAACGTGGAAGCGCGCTTGTCAGGTGAGTTAGACAACCAGATGGTCCAGTCGTTGGTTTGGATCGAGCCATATTATTGGTTGAGGTTTTTAGACAAATACAGCAGATTATTGTTTTATTTTTTATTTATTATTCTAAACAAAATATTTATAGCTATACTATGTTTAAACAGTGTGCAGAGGCATGTACAAAATGTTTTAAGCTAGCTTGTTTTGCAGATTTAATATAGCAGCTTTAAGTCTATAAAAATCAATTACAGTTACCATAACAGTATTAAATAAATTGTATTATTTAAACAGCAGTAGAAACAATTGCAGCTTTTTCATTCAAAAAAAAAAAAGTAGTTGGGTCAATTATGCTTTTTAGTGTCAAGTTGTCATATAAACACTATAACAAACAGTGTACTGTTCATATCGTTAATGATATTTTTACTTCAAGGACATTTGGTTGATGCAACTTACCAGACCAGAAAAGGGAGCAATGTCCAGAGAGTATATCCAACGAGCATGAGCATTGACCTCGGCATGAAGAATTCCTGTCACTGCCTCATAGAGACGGATCTGGCCTGTGCCATAGCCCGCAAACACTGTACCTTTCCATAGCTTGACAGAGGAGCAGGTCATCCTGAGGGATTAGTGGAAATAAAAATGAATATTATTAGGATTATAATTTAGAAATGATTACATATATTACAGTAAAGAGGCGAAGGAAAGCAGCTAGGCTTAAAAAGGAAGCAGAAACTATCAAAAGTAACATACAAAACATTAACGACAAAAAGAAACAAATAGCCAAAGAGGAAAACGACAATGAAAAATAAACTATGAATTGGCACAGTTCTGTTTTCATAATAATAAAAATAAATAATAATAGTACTAAATTTAATTTGAAGCGCCTCTCTAGATACTCAAGGTCACTTTACAAACATCAATACAGCAGTATAAAACAATAAAATACAGAAAAGCAAAGGGAAGTGACAGGAAATGACAGTAAAGACTGTCATTTAGCTCATTTTAAGTAAGAAACTTGAATCACAAAAGTTTAAAAGCAGTTAGGGTCCTACTCAAAACCAGGGATCTTGTTAAGCAGTTGAAATTCCTCCCCTGATTTCCACACACACAAGTTGCCGCCGTCATCTGCACTGACCAGATTAGCTAGGCACTCCTAAATGGATGAAGAAAATAACAAGGAGAGACTATGTAATTTGAGCTTTCTTGAGTAGTATTACATGAAGTAACATATTAAAGCTATGCTACTTATGGAATCAATTCCAAAATTACACATGTTCAACGTGACTAATTAGATGCACGTTGTACCTGGCTGCCAGAACACTCTGAAGCGATATCAGTGATGGCTTCCTTATGCTCCTCCAGGACCTCAGAAAGGGTAATGTTGCTACCCTTACTGGGTACATCAAACACCAGAACTGACCCTGATGATATGCCTGGACACCAAAACAACCAGTTTAAAGAGTTTGATAATTTATACTAAAAATATATTAAACTGTGTACTTACCAACACATATGTAATTGTCAGAGACAGCTGATATTCCTCGAGCAAACACTGCCTGTGCTGGGAGAGAATTCAGCTCTGTTACTACGCTTTATTTGATATGAACCTCTGGAAAATTAAGTTTTAGAACTTAAATGCAGACAGATATTTGCAAACATAAGTCAAAAGGGATGCAATAAGTTTTCCACTTCAAAATATGTTTACCTTTTTTCATAAAATCATGAAACATCACAGTGCTGTAGCTCAGTGTTTCCCAACATTGGTCAGAGAAAACATACCAACGAAGAATATTTATTCATTGATTTTTTTTCATGTTGATAATGTTCTTTATGTATTATCCAAAGAGTGGACAGCACACCTGGGGTGCAATATGATTTTCTGCAGAAAGATCACGGCCTAGACCCAATTGAAATATACTGGAGCAGCATGTTCTTCCAACAAACAATGCAAAAGGCATGCATGTTAAAAACTATACAAAAAGTAAATGAGGTAAACAAACATTATGAGCTTAAAAATCTTGTTAAATGTCACAAAGATCCTAACACTCTGACACTAACTGAAATATACAGTGGAGGAATATAGAATGCAACAAGAAAGTTTACCCCCCTCCCCACAAAAAAACAAAAACAAACAAAAAACAGGTATTTTTCCTTTCTATTAGTGATTATTGTTGTTTCGTATTCTAAAGATGCATCAAGTTTAGAAGCATGTCAATAATTAAAATGTATGCTTGTGTTATCTGCCTTTAGTGTGCTCCTAGAGTGTTCTGTAAGTTTACCCGTAGGAGCCTCCGGAGTGTCCAGTGCATGCCAGTACACCATGATTGAGCCATCAGATTCATACATCTATAAAACAGATTTCATAGAGAAAATTGGCTGTTAAAATTGACAAATTTGTAAATTACTTAATTAAGAATGTCTTGCCGGTAAAAGAGAACGGCTTTACCTGGATGCCCTTTTGAGATGCTACCACCAGCAGATCACGGGAGGGTAAAACACAGAAAGCAGCCTGTTGTGAGAAATTTCATTTGATTAAAATTGAAAGTTTATAATCACAGTAAAATAAGACTGAATTCCATTTCTTTCATTTACTAAATCACCTTCTCCTTTGCCTCCCTTGACCATTATTTTAGATAAAGTTTAAAATATTCCCAAAGAGAAATAAGACTCCTTAAGGAAGCTGATAAATCAGTTTCCTTGTATGAAAGGAAGTAGCAATAGTGTCTGTAGTAGCAATTCAGTATCTGAATAAATCAGACTGTGGAATACAGAGCTTTACTTGAGTTGTTGAAAAGAATTACACGTGACATTAAACTATACATATAAGTAAACGTTATAATGCTTGCTTTGCATACAATGCTTTAGATTAAGAAATGTTCATTTTAAAATGCAAATATTATACAAATAACAGTGCTTAGTGTTACATTAAAAATCTGTTAATTGGCAATGCATTTACATCCGTCAGTGAATTTGCCAACATAGCTCATAATCCTGTTTTTTTCAAGTGTGCTCCTAAAAAAGCCAGGATACTATGTTAGTCACATAAATATTTGTATTCATGCTAAATGTGAACTAAATGGGACTGGGCTCAAAATGGGATACTAGGGAGGAAGTTGGGTTGAACTGAGTTGAGCATATGTGAATCTTATCTCCAGATGGATGAAAATCAGCTCAAACCACATGACACTTCTAGGACCCCTATAGGTACCCACTGTCGTCCTGCATCAAACTTCTAAAGGCAGCTACCATATTTAATCGATGTATGGTTTTCTATGACTTAATTTTTTAAACATTAAATGTACATTTTCAACTTTGAGATATTTTTTGACTTGGTAAGCAATAACAAAATGGTAAACAAAACGAGATGCGTTTGGTTCTGGTCACACACACACCATACGTGTAAAAAAAAAAGTGATGAATCACTGTGTTGGTCACTGTGAATAGATGGTAAAACAGGTATAAAGACACAAAGCCGAAGTTGCTCTCACATGACCTGCATTATGAGAGATGTGCTTGTTGGAACATTGGGTTCTTTGGACTGCAGCTGACGGTGAGAATAGCTGAAACCGTCCCAGGTAGCGCTGACCATGTTCACAACGTTTGCATGGACCACTGTGAAGTGGGTGAGGCGTCTCGGAGCGATGCGCAGCACGCTCAGGTTGTTGTACAGCGCCGATGCGCTGTTTTTCATGTGGATGTTCTTTTCCTTGTGATACATGGCGCAGAGTTACAGTGAAGTTCACTGAAAACAGAAGAACATAAAGAAATTCCGATGACAATAAGCAGTATAGTTTTAGGACACGTATGGAATTACTGTTGTTTCTTTGCAGTAAATGTAATACTATGACTAGCATGCTAGTAATGTTAGCAATGCTTGCTATCAAATTAAACGAATTAGGGCTAAATTTGACATTCCTACAAAGCGCACATTTCATACCCTAGTTCTGACCACTCAACGCTCGCTACTGCATTCAGCTGCCGTTATGGAGTATCAATCGTCAAACATTACGCATCCAAAAACACAGAACCGGGTTTCGGGAAAGCAACAGGATTATGCGTCCTCCGCAGCCATAGAGACAACGCACTTCTACGTGCTACGTCATATATAGTTACTAAGCAACTGTTGTTGTTTTTTTGTATACCAGACCCCCATCAAAAGCTCTACCGTGCACAGAAAAGTGGGAGGTAAGTCTGCTGAAAGACATTTGTTGAATTTCGCTTTGATTGGTCGACCTCTTCGTTTTTAATCAGGCAAATTTTGTCTTTATAAGAGACGCAGATTTAGTAGGCATACTTAACCAATGACATTTTTACCTTCATTTAACAACTTTGGACATGATTGGATATAGTTTAGACAATAGAATTGCTTAAAAGTGACCAAAGATTAGCCATATAATTGTATTCTGGTTATGTATTCGATAAAACACAGTTTCTTATTTGGAAAGCTTTTTTTAGTTTCCACACAGTATATTTATTGTAATAAGTTGTTGGAGTAGTTCTGTTAAAATAGAACCGAATCATAGAGTGAACTCATCTTTTTTTTTTTTTTTTTGTAGTTGATTGCTTTTTAAATAAAACAACGACAAAGAATCTAACAAAAATATTTATGGTTTTAGAGTTTGTGCAGCTGGGTTTATGCTGGTTCTTTTTTCTTTCTTTTTTCGTTTGGAGAGTTATTAATCTGCATAGCTGTAGCTAATAGGCATTTTTTTTTTTTTTTTATACAACCGGGAGTAGCTTGATCAACACCTCCAAAGGTGAAATAATACACTGTGACCCGAAACGAGAAACATAATGGACAACCCTGAGCATCTTCTTCACAAAGCTGTTATGTAAAAACACAGTGTTTTTAGAGGCTTCTTCAGGTTGGCTGGAACACAGATCAGGTACAGGAAACCCTTCCTTCTCACAGTTATTACCATAATGATTCCCTACAGCCATTATGGTCTACAACAACTCCTTGAAAAATGAATTAGCAATGAGCTACAACAACACTTAATTTCCCTCTGGAATCAATAAAGTATTTTTGAATTGAATAATGATTCTTTGAAGAATCTTGGATAGTTAGAGTTACTACAACATTTATTTTCCCTTTGGGATGAATAAATAATTAGGTTTTTTTATTTTATTGAATTTGTTTCAAATGAGGACCCCAGTACTCCACACATAAAACTGACTGAATTTCAAAGTATTATGTTCATTTTAAACAGAAATGTACATTTCTTTGTTCATCCATCATCGACATAAATAAAGGCAGCCTAGAAAAAAACACAAAAAAATATTGTTTCTAACAATAGTGACTTGTGTTGGCACAGAACACCATTGGACAAATTATGTGAAGTGTTTAGGATTCCAAAAGGTCATTTTATTGCTTATGGTACAAGTCCCTACCAAGCTGTACTGATATGGGTAGTTGGTTTAACTGGTCTGTATTAATTAAAGCAAAACAACTTAATTTTCTTACCACCAAAACAAAGAGGGTCAGGAGAACCTTCTAAGTCCTGAATCAGTGGAATAGGTAATGTGGAATCCCACAAAACTGGTCAGCACAGGCTTTCAGACTGTTGATGCTCCAGCATAATTTGTTAATCCAAATGTTTTCAAGATGTTCGGTATCACTACAGTAAGTTTAAATTGTACTAATATAGTATGTTGGGATGAGTTTCATCTGTTTTTCACCTGATTCCTTGTATTTCATTTTTATAGAAGCCTCTAAGCCAAGATGCCCCGCTCTGCTCACAAAGGGAAACGTGACAAACAGAAAGTTAAATCAACTGCCAAGGAGATCACACCGCCCGAGCCTGAACAGGAAGAGGAAGATCTGATCGCCGGTCACATCAGTCGGGCCCAGTGGACTGATATGTTGATCCAGGAGGATGCAGATGAGATAGTGGGAGAGATAATGGATGAACTGCTACGCCAAATCATGGATGGCTGTTATAAGTCATACATTGAAAAACAGGTAAAACATCACATTGTTGAAATTCCCCTCATCAGCAACTCACCATAATTGACTATCACACATGGGATGAAAGAGAAAATGTTTTATATTTGTTTTTGATTTTTTTGCCCGACAGTCATATTCAATAAATTAGAAAATTATTGAAAAATTCATTTATTTCAATAACTCATTCACTAAATGAAGCAAAGTATATAGATTATTCACACACAGAATAACGTTTTTATGACTTTATTTCTGTTAATTATGGAGATTTTCTGCTCAATGAAGTCATGACATTTAAGATTAAAATATTAAGATCCGACAGCATAAAAATATTTTTACATAGAAATGTGGGCTTATTGAAAAACATATTTAATACCTATTTAAAGGTTAATTCTAACAGGCACTTTTAATCTGACTAGCAAGTTTCATCAGAACACATATGTTATAGGGATTTGCTGGATAACTTGCTGCTCTCTGCATTTAAGCTTGCACCCCACACTGCATCCTGGGCAAAGAGCTACCTTACTAAGATTGTGGAGCGCCAAGTCTTGTGCTTGGATCAAGGAGAAGAGACCGAAGAAATGTGTATGACAGAAGACTCTGAACCTATGCCGGCTATTCCAGATTGCTGGGCTCAAGGATGTGTGCCTACAGCAAATGCTGAGAGTCAGACTCATTGCAGCTCGCAACAGGTACTGTCTAAGTAACATTTCTTTAAACCTGTTTTTTTAAAACTCATAGATAAAATTGTATTCAGTTATCCAGCATTAAATTGCAGTGCAAAAGCACTCATACCTTCTTTTCATATTTTGTGATGATACAACCAGAGATCTCAGCGTATCTAACTAACACAACCAAAAGCATAATTTTGAGATGAAAGAGAATGATACATGGTTTTGAAATGTATTTCCCAAATAAGTATATTGCATTATTATTGATAGGGAAGATGGTTCGGCCTAGAAGATACCTGTTTGATGCCACAAAAACTTAACGGTGATGGAAGTTTACATTCCAGCAGTAGTACAACCTTAAACCTACAGCTAAAGCCACCACAGAATGGTTTAGATCAAATAAAATACTTTTTTTTTTACAAAGTCCAGACATAAATCCCACAGAGAATATGTGTCAACACTAAAAAAAAGTAATGTTCCTAAATACTCTCCATCCCATCTGATTCTTCAAAGACAAAATGTGCCATTGGCTACTTTTTGGATTTTATTTTTTAAGATATACTGAGATCCATGTGTCATTTTGCCTCCAGTTCACTATTGTCTTGATCTTTTGCATAAAATACATGTTAATACATTGAGTTATAGGGCAATATTGCTAGAAAATATACAAAAAAATTAAGGGGTAAGAAAACTTTTGAAAGTCACCATAAATGTCTTATATGTGTTTTATTTCAGGAGGTTGGCACTGACCAGTCTCTTAAGAAAGATGAAACTGAAAATAAGCACAAGGAGGATGAAAATGAACCGTTGTGTACTGTGCCTAGTCTACCAGCAAACACTGAACAACAGAAGATTATCCAAGTGACTAAACCCCCCAAATATCCGAGAAGAAAACTTCTGCCGTCCGTCTTCAGTTCAACAGAGAAGAAGAATGTGGAGATAGAGGGTGAACACAGAGATAGTGTAACTCATAAAGTTAACACTGCACCGCTATATCACCACAAAGACCCCCAGCCAATTCCAAAGCTAGATCCCAAGTGCTTGCCTCAACATAGGATTTTCCCTCAATATGAGATTGTTGATGACCTCACAAAACCGAGCCCCCCAAAAAGTAGTGGTTTACCCAGACTTGAAGCAAAACTGAACAAGCAGAAACCTAAGACAGAGACCTCACCAAAGCCTCCAAAGACCATCTCTAAGGAACCACCAGACAGGTTTCAGAAAAGAAGTAAAGATGACATTCGTCTACCGAAACATGAAAAAGAACGACACAAACTCTTTGGGCCTCTGAAGCTTGACACAATGATTTTGGCCAAAAATGTTTCTCTCTTGGATTCTCAAGCAGCTGAAAGTATGCCTCTCAGAATGAGCTATCCTTCACAGGCTACCGGTCTGAAGCCGATACAAAGTGATGTGACTGTGCCGGTATATTCGGTTGACCAGGTCGCTTCTGGCCCACTACCTCAAGTCAAACCAATAACACAGACCAAGTCATTATAATTGTTGGAGGAGCAAGATGAGATAGATCTTAATGAATAACAAAAACATTATAATGCAAGCAACTTATATTTATTCCTTTTTGAGAAAGCTGTGATAAAGCTTTGGTTTGTCTTCTGATACTTTCCTCCATTTGCTCAGAATTTGGTCTTCATTTGCAAACATTCCACAGAGATTATTTCTGAATTAAATAAAATAATACTTGATACATAAATAATAAAAGTTCTGGTGTTTTCAGTCATCGTTTAATGGCTCTGTGAGACTAAGTTCCAGTTTAATCTTTTCTATCCTTTTCAGCTTTCCAACACATTTATATCTACCAAGATTCCCTGTAAGAAGAGATGTTGTAGCTATTTTAATTTGACCATATCAGCTAAATGAAGTTATTGTTCTACTTCTACTTTTTTGGAAGGCTTACCATTTGTTTTTAGTCCTACATTCTTCTTAATTTCTCCCCTTCCGAAGAATTAGGAAGGACAAAGAACACAAAAAACAAAAGATACAATACAGAGCACAGCTTTTATTTGCTTGATTTTATTTGTGGAGCAAACGTTAGGGGGACACCAGATGGCAGCATTGTTTATCGAAATCAGAACTCTATGGATGTTGCTCACTTTAGAACACTTGGGCAATTAATATAATAATATAATAAAGTAGTCTTTAGACCCAAGTGTAAAGGATTGGTAATGATATTTTGGAGCCGAGTAGGTAACGAGAAACTTGTTACAACGTCATAGATATATTGAAGACTGGGAACCACAGCTAAAGAGAAGTCAGAAATAGCGACACGACCAACATTAGTTCTAGAACAAATAATTGAAATATTAAGGGGGAAGGGTGCTTCAATCGGATGAAAAATAGAAACACTTTTACATAAATAAAATCCTAAACAATCACAGTTGAAATTCGAGCCGATTTGGTTGACGAACATTTATTTAATAGCCTTAAGTTATTTCCCAGATATAACATCTAGATACGTCCATTCATTTGCTTAGTAGTTCCACAAATGGACACAGCGGCGCTCGTGCAACCTATCTTGGTAAAGTAGGCGTCAACTGTGACAGGAATACACCAATCGAAATTCGCCTCCACCGCTCTGAACCAATCAAACATATATATATGTTTATATATTTCATGCTAGGTGAGTCCTTGGCACATGTGAGACCGTGAAGAAGGGGAAGGTGTGTTGAGTTGTTTCTCTTAAACACGCGTTTTTCATAATTTCAACTAAAAACGCTTTAGAACATGAAAAAGAAGCAGATAGCAACAAAAGAGCCAGCAGAGGTAAGAGCTCCCCGATTCAGAAGTATTTAAAGTTTGCAGTTTTGGAGCTAGCTGGTTGTAGTTGTTACTGCTGTCTTGCCTTTTCCTTGCATTAACTCATATATATATTATATATATATATATATATATATATATATATATATATAATATATAATATATATTAGTTACACAGTTTGAGCTAATAAAAACATATAATTCATTCCACCTTAAGGCTCCAACTATCCATGTGGGTTGGGTTCCTATTTTGTCTGAAACTTTCTTTCTGCTTAACTTTCCATCAATATATCAATCAGTATATTTGTAAATGGCACTCTCTAAACCGACAGCATTTTTTGAGTAATGACTTTTTGTGTCTTACCCTCCTCATCAGTCTCAACAGTCTACTGAACAATTTTCAAGTCAGTAGTCATCCCTATGATTGTGTTGCCCGCAATATACCAGTTCTATATTAGAAATTATTTTTTAATAGTATATATTCCAGTGTGTATAAGAAATTTCTACTTGAATCACTTCTAGAATTGAATCACTGAACTAAAGTTTTTCATGACTCTCTAATTTATTGAAATGCATTAGGATCTATATGATGCGTTACAAAACTTTGACATTATTCTGTTGGTGTTTGTTCTTCAGATGCAGCTATCCGATCTTTCCCCTGATGATGAAGAGGAGGATGAGCAATTTGGTGTTCCTAATAAACCCAAAAGGGTCAAAGTCAATGTAGAGGATGAGGAGGAGGTGGCCTACCACCCGGTGAAACTATCCCGGAATGATTTGTATAGACCTCCAACAGCTGAGGAGCTGAATAACCTGAAAGAAGCGGAAAGCCTGTTCCACTGCAGCCTTCTCAAGATGCAGGTGAGACGTCTGACTCTGATCTAGCGGCAGTCTCAGAGCTTTTTGTCCCATGTGTATAATAATTTCCCCCAACACATTTAGTACAAACTTCCATTCTGTGCTGAACAGCCTATCCTCATCAGATCCTGGAAGCTAAAGTCTGGTTAGTGCTTGGATTAGAGATAGCTGGGAATGCCAGGTGCCCAAACCTAAGTGTGGAAAAAAGATGGAGGCACTAGTAGGTTTAGGTCTAAGGGCGCTTTCACATGGTACGGGAGTCCGTACTCGGGTACGGTATTTGGTCAAAATCCACTTGTTTCGTACCATGTGAACACAGACTGTACCGTGCCAGGATACGGCCAGAGAGACCTGCCTTGGAGGTAGTATCCGAGTCCAGGTACGGGCGGCCACGTATCATGTGAACACAACCCGTACTCTGGCCGTACTCAAGACAATAGACGCGCTCCACGCGGAAATGACGACACCGCCGGCCGAAATTACAGAATCACCTCGCGACCATACAAATACCAAAACAACGCGATTCAAGCATCCCACAGCAACCCAGCAGTTTACAAAACGGCGGGTTTACTACAACACTCACCCTGTAGATGGCTTCAGGTAGCAGCTGACCAGTAGACCAGTTTGTTTACATTCTAGCCTGTCGCTCGTTTTATGACGTCGGTACTTCTCACTCCCTTGTTTGTTGGAGAACAACGGACTTATTTGTATACCGCCACCTGCTGTTTATTTGTAGTAAAACACTGGATTCAAATACGGCAGAGATCCGTGCCATGTGAACAGAAAAAATTAGCATTTTCTCTGGCCGTTTTCTGGTACGGCCACACATGTGAAAACGGCCTAAGGGTGTTGCATTGGATATTAATTTAGGTTTTCATTCCTATTTGAAAAATGTAACTGTTTTACATGGGAAATATAGCAAACAAGATGTGGGCATTATTGTCCATAGCATTTTTTTCATAAGTATATCTCCATCAAGTACTTTTAATAACTGTTATTGGCCTACCAATAAAGTCTACAGGGGAAACTTAAGCTCATTCAAAACGTTGCACGTAGGCTGCAGACTACAACCAAGAGGAGAGAACTGGGGCTGCAGAATATATCACCATATATGTATTGTCATTACAATATCAGTGTTTGTTATATTCATGTTGCAAAGGTCTGTTTGGAGTTTGTTTGTTGCACGCATGAAACATAAAAGAAACGCCTTTGAAAATGTATAATTTCTTCAGTATGTAGCAGCTGTTTAAGGTTTGTTTTTACCGTTTAAGTTGACGTGTTTGAAGTACTGAATGAGAGAATAACAATTTTACTCTCCACCCTTCTGGAATTTTTTTTCTTTCACTCTTTATCCACCTGAACAATCGTAATGTTATTATTCATTTGTTGAATATTTCTGTTTTGTTTGACAGTTGTCAGCCAGACTCTTCATGCGCATCATTAAAACGAGTCTTAATCTGATCGCTGAATTGTCTTTTTCCCATCCTCCCACTCATCCGACTGCAGTGGATAGATTTTGCACCTCACCCCCACTCCACCTTCTAATCCACTGTGTTGCTGCCCCTATAGTGTATATTTTCTTGATTTGTCTTCTGATTATACATTATGTTTGCTTTGGTATGTGGCATCTGCAGGTTGCTTCCAGTCTGGATAGTGATTTATGTCACCAAAGAAATAAATTTTAATATTGAATGTGACTGAAAAAGTAATTACAGTGTAGTTGAATTTATTTAATATCCTTCTAATTTCATGAAAATGTGATTTAATTTGAGTTTAATCTAGACTTTTAGTCAATTATAAATAAATAAAAATCACATTTAACTTTATACCTAACATTTTGAATGGTCATCTTTTTTTATTATTTTAAGCTCTTTATATTTGAGAATATTGATTTGAAATATGCTTATCATGTTTACCTCTGTTTTGGTTATACTTCTGTTTTTTATTTTATTTAAAGTATTTATTGCATTTTTGAAAATTTTGAATCAATGCAATTTATTCGTTACAACACTAGGATAAATTCCATTTAAATGACTATATATATTTGGTCAAACACTTTAAGAATTGCATACATTTGAATATAAGTTTTTTTTTGTTTAATAAACGGCGTCTTACATCTTTTACTAACAGATGGAGGAGCTGCTGAAGGAGGTTGCCCTGAGCGAACGGAGGAAAACTCAAATCGATTCGTTTGTTAGGACTGTCACTCAGCTGCTCGAGACTGTGCCGACATCGCCAGTGGTCGAGGTGAGTCATGTTCTAAAGCCTAGTTTATGCTTCTCCGTTTTGACACACCATTATCTGTCAACGAAAGGGCTCTCCATCACCTACGCAAGGCCTCTCCATCACCTACGCAAGGACGTACGGAGTAGAAACCCATTTTTTTTAACTATCCGTCTCCATCAATGGAGAATGTATGCATCTGATTGGTCAGTTTCTATAACAGCCAAATATCGCTTCACCAGAACGGTGCTCTATAGTCGCTGTAATCAGTAGTTAATGCAGCGTTTGGCCACTACATGCTTTAAAGTGAAAGGATAATTTGTCTAATCTGTTCCTTTGGCAATTTTGAACACAATGAGGTGTAGGAAAAAAACTAAAAAGGCTGCCGTGTTTTGTTTCCATGTGTGTTTAGAGTATTCTATGAGCTGCACTTCTAGTAAAGCTTTAAAAACGTACTTTCTGTCATCCATTGCTCCTTAAGAAAGAAATGCGTTTACAAGCCTAGAAAAAACAAACGACGCTGTGGTAGTAGGCAGAGACGCCATGAAAAGTTAACAACCCCTGCTGTCCTGGTCTAGCAACGCTGAAAAAACAATAGAGTGGAGAGGAAAAAAACGGAGAACCATAAACGAAAAACATCTCCGTCAATTCGTCTGAGGGCAAATTTGCGGTCGGAGAAAAACTAGGGATGAGAAGTAAAATTATTTCCGAGTTTGACGTTGTTACACCACCCATCTGTGCAGAACCAGGTTTGTTACACAATCTCTCCATGCTGTGCTCAGGTAAGCGACCTGTCGTGGCTGTCTGGTGCTGTCAAGATTCCTTTTCTCCTGGTGCCCAAAAACACAAAGGGCAAGTTCCACATGGCACCTCCAGCTTCCATCGATCTGATTGGGAGCTATCCACTGGGCACCTGTATCAAGCCACACGTCAAGGTGGACCTTGTTGCAACGATCCCAGCTGTAAGTCGTTCTTAAAGCCTGGACATTTGTTTGATGCTGTTTCTTACTTACTGGATTATTCTAAAGAACCTTATTGACAGCACTTTATTTATTTTTTCTTTTAGGACATCTTGCACCCAAAAGATGTCTTAAACCAGAGGTATCCCAGGAAAAGGGCCCTTTACCTTGCAGGACTTGCCCAACACCTAAAATCCTCCCCTGACATTGGGACGATGCATTACTCCTGTCTCCATGGGAACAGACTCAAACCAGTCCTGCTGCTGACTGCCCCTGGTAAATAATTTTAAATTAACAGCTTGACTCACAAACTTCTTCCAGAATTTAATGATGCTGCTGATTTTCCACTGGGTTTCATAAAGGTCTGATATGAAGTCTGTTGTTATTTTTGTTTGTTTTTTACTTGATATATTTTAGGCAAAGACTCTTCCAGGTTCACCGTGTGTGTTCATGTCTGCCCTCCTCCTGGGTTCTTCAAGCCCAGTCATTTCCACCCCCAGAGGAATAACATCCGGACAGAGTGGTACACTGGAATGCAGGCTTCCCACACCGGTATGGATGTCATAAAAAAAAAAGAAATACAGTATTTCTTTTCCATGTCATCTAATCGTCACCTTAGAGTTATCCTGACTAGTAATCTGTCTATAAGTTCTTATATTTTCAGCTGTTTTTATTTTTGTTTCATGTTTGGAAAAATTATACATTTACTTTACATATACTATAATTCAGGGCATTTTACAAAACAAAAAATGAGCGCATAAGTTGGAATTTATTGCAGATTATTCTGTCTGGGTCAAAATGATGCATTTATGGTCAATGCACCATCACTACTGGCAGCATATTAGGCCCACAGCATGATGCTGGCACCACAATACTTTAAGAATTGCTGCGGGCCAAAAAGCTCCACCGTTTTCTTCTCTCACCATAAGTCTGTTCTCCAGAAGGCATCAGGCTTGTCTGTGTGCATAGCTGTACATTTTAGTGTTGCTAGAAGGAGTCTGTTTTGGAGAAGAGACTTACTTGGTCAGTAACTTCACAGCAGATGTCTGTTAAACGAGCATCCCTGTGGACAGCGATGCTGGGTTTCTAGTTCACTGCAGGTATGAGCAGTGGTGATTTGTGGGATGTTCATGAACTTTCCTAACATTTCTTTTTAATCCAAAAGAACAGTTTAGGTCAGGTGATTTAAATTTTGACACAGTTGGCTTCTCCAACAGCACACAAAAACATATTTTGGAGCTGATGTAGCAAGACTAACATGAAACTCTTTGAACCCACTTATTTAAACAAACCCTATCATTTTAATGTGAAGAAAGTCAAAGATACCACTTTTGCAAGAACCTTGGTGACAGTGAGCGTGTGACCATCTTCATCTTCGTTAAGATTCATTTGATTAATATTAGAACGCCACCTGATTTTTGCTGGTGATGTTTGTATTTTCTTAACCCATGTGTTTGATCTCCGATGTTATGATTTCGTTTTTGTTTCAGAGAACAGCGAACCTCCAACTCCGCACTACAACAGCTCTATTTTGGGAGATTTACTACCCAAGGCTCACCTCCAGTTTCTTTCTGCCGTCTGCTCCCAGTGCTCAGCTTTTTCTGATGGGGTAGCTTTGCTGAAAGTGTGGCTCCATCAAAGACACCTGGACCAGGTCGACAGCTGTGCAGTACACAGTTTACATCCTGTTAACACTGCATACTATTACAAGACATGACGCCTGTAATTGTGTCGAAACGTCTTCCAGGGCACCGGTTGCTTTAACGGATTCCTCGCCTCTATGCTCTTGGCTTACCTGTTGATGAATCACCGGATCAGTAACTCCATGACAGCCTATCAGCTGCTTCGAAACAGCTTGAATTTTCTAGGTAAAGTTAGTAGTAGCATATATCCAGGAATCTGGTTTCTGAGATTTACATTTTACTGAGAAATTTCATTTTTTTTT
The DNA here is from genome assembly GCA_028564705.1 of Apricaphanius iberus. Taxonomy (NCBI): domain Eukaryota; kingdom Metazoa; phylum Chordata; class Actinopteri; order Cyprinodontiformes; family Aphaniidae; genus Apricaphanius; species Apricaphanius iberus. The sequence continues at coordinate 268,303 of JAPXFQ010000295.1, forward strand.
GGAACACTCCCCTCTGCTTTAACTTTTAGCATCTACAGACTTGACTGTGAATGGGATAAGCCTAGCCAAGGATCCTGACTCCACAGCTGTGAGTAAACTCCCTTCAATCTGAAACAGCCCATTGGTGCAGACATTTACCTACCAACATGTAATATAATATACTTCTCTTTTTCTTGCAGCCATCTCTTGCGGAGTTCCACAATGCTTTCCAGGTTGTGTTCGTTGACCCTTCAGGACACCTTAACATGAGCGCTGACATCACTGCTTGTACCTACAAACAGGCAAGTACTTTTAAAACTGAATGCAAGGTAAATCCCAGTGTTTGTGCACGATGACGTTAAACAACCTGGATTTGACCTCGCTGATTTCCAGTTGCAGCACGAGGCATCTGTTTCAATGCAGTTCTGGGACGACCCAACGGTGGACGGCTTCCACTGCCTCCTCATGACTCCCAAACCAATGATCAGGACAAGCGATCATGTCTTCCAGTATGTTTGCGCTCCTTCAAAACAATACATCTACATTGCCTCGTAAAAAGTGGGCAAAAATATTTTTTTTTCCGCTTACATTTCTTCACATTGTAACCATAACCTCAATTGATTTTAGCTGGGTTGAAATAAATTAATTCGATCAAAATATGAATTAAATTATAGTTCACCAACTTGGCCTGTTGATGTCTGTGCATAACCACATCCTGCTCGGTTTGCAGTTAAGCCATAGTCTTTAAAATTCAATAATTTTGTTACTACTGATGGGAATCAGTTCCACAACATTTTATTTTAGGAGTATGAAATTTAAAAAAGATACTAAATACAAACGCATGTTACGCTTTTAAGATTTTTTTTACTGTGTATCCTCCTCCATCAACTACACAAGACTTGTGCTGTATTGCAAAAGAAATGCGGTGAATCGGTGGCCTAATTATTCATTTCTGAATGTGATGGCCCTTTTCTTCTAGTTGTTAACAAAGCAGTTATTGTTTTTGGTTTTTAATTTGTCTAAAAGAGAAAAAACTGTTTTGTGAAATCTCAACCCAGGTTATGTGACTTGGTGAAGTTCCAGGCCAGCTGTAAGAAGCAGAACCTACTCAACGACTTAATGGACCACAGCGGAAATTATGTCCATACTGCTCTTCCATTTATCCTCTCGTTGCTACAGAAAGGACTCGACCAAAGGATTCGCCTCCTCACCCACTCCCTCTCTCCTGACCCTGAGGTTGTACAACTCTCTAAACCTGTGCTAGAAATAGTCTTTTGTATAAGGTTCTCAATTTTATTTCCTTTTCTTCTCTTTACTTGAAGTGGTCTGTGGAGAGTGAGGCCCCTAAGTACAAGGCTCAGCCTCCCCTTTCCTTTGGTTTGCTCCTAAACCCAGAGCTAGCCTCCTCCGTCCTGGAGAGAGGTCCACCTGCAGACAGCCCCAAGGTAGCCTCCCCCTCTTGTTCTTACTTGGAAGCTAATCATTTATTATTTACCAGGGCTAAAGAGTTATGGTCATTTTGTCGCAAAACAAATTCTTGAAAATAAGTTGGTTTGTTTGGTTTAGATCATAAAAACAAGAATGTTAAAGGAAAATTAGTTTTTTTTTTTTTAACTGGACCTTATCTTTTTTAGCAAATATTACGTTCATTTACTAACCCAGACAAGTTTGGAGATGCGTGGAGCTGTTAAACAGGACTTTATACCGAGTCACAATCAGCCTATATCCCTATAATGGGAGTCAATGAAGGCAGGAGTTAGCCTTGTGTAATAAGGCATTATCTGCCCCAAAACTCTTGGTTCTGGTGTGGATAAGTAGTGATATTTCCCTCAAAGTTCAAAATGTCTCGGAGGTACTAAAGTATTAGCGTCTAGGGTTTTTACAGGCTTTTAATGTAACCAATTCCAACACACACTGGCCTGGGAAATTGCTGATGTCGCAGCCATCCACCATTACAGCTGTAGTCTGCATAGGTTGAGGAAAGGGAGCCTGTAGAAGCTGAAGTTAGTTCAACTGGTCATTCGGTTAGTGCAATTTGGAAACTTGTAAATACGAACCATGTTGCTGTCTGCAGTAGTTCTATCTGACCGACCGCTGTAGATCAGAGTTAAAGTCCTGCTCAGACTACAACCATGATGGAGGACAGCAGTGACATCGTGTAGTTGTATCATAGCCTTTAAATCACCCTGGAACCAATCAAATGAACACTTCCAAGATGTTTTGAACTTACAGGGGAGTATCACTATTCACAAGAAAAAATGGTTAAATGAAGGCGTTTTGCGGCATATAATGCCTTTATTACAGAGGCTAACCCCTGCCCTCATTGACTCCCATTATATGGATATATGCTGATTGTGACTCATATATAAAGTCCTGATAAACGGCTCCAAACTTGTCTGTATGGATAAATAAATGTAATATTAGCTAAAAATAAGGTCCAGGTTGAAAAAACCCAAACTTTTCAGTTAAACGAGGATTTCAGATGACATTTCTTCTAAAAAAAATGTTTTTATGTAGCTAAAACTTTTATATGGAAGAATTTGTACAAATTCATATGGTTTATTGTGTTATTGTTATTAAACTACATCTGATGTGTTATCTTTACAAAAAGCAAACCAATTCCCTGTCTCTCTGCCAGGCGGCTGAGTTTCGTGAGCTCTGGGGTTCTCGCGCCGAGCTGCGTCGCTTCCAGGACGGCGGCATCACCGAGGCCGTGCTGTGGGATGGAAAAAGTGCGTACCAAAAGCGGCTGGTCCCCAAACAGATCATCACACATTTGCTGCAACTGTACGTATTTCAACTTGGCAGAGCTTACAGAACGACAACGGATTTGACTGCTAGAAAAAGTTTAGTTCTCATACTTATTGAGTTGAATGAATATCCAGGCCAAACTAATTCACATCTCTGGTAGATTTGTATTTCATTTTACCATCTTTCTGACTGGAAGTAGTATTATTAGTATTGTTATTATTTTAGAATGGCACAGCCAGAGTCTTGAATCTGTGGAGGGAAGCAAAGATAAGGGCGATGGCAAGGGGGCCTTCCAACCTCAAGACCTGGAGCTGATCATGTATAGTCAAAGTAACAGTGGAAACATGACAAAAGCTGGTCAGAAATTATAAGTAAGGTTCAGATGGTAAAAAGCCCACAAACCTTTTCCATCATGTCATTTTTATTGACATTTTTTCTTTTGTTTTTAATTGACACTATTTTTACATTTTCTTTTTTGTCTTGCTTGCTTCATTTCCTCTCAGAAACCAACTTCTTGGCTGAAATTAAGTTTAAATCTGCCAGGGGTAGGACATTTTCAGCTAAATTGTATTATAATTCTAGAAACATCAACTGTTTTTATCCCTTTGTAAGCTGCTGTCTTAGCCACACTGTGCTCAAAGTTCAGCTTTCACTAGCTGTCACAGGGAATTTTTGAAGTAATGTTCTGTGAAGTTAATTGTTCCCTTACCTTTTCACTAATTTAAATTAATCTGAATTTCCTGAATGAATTTCTCGCAAAATCCAACAGTTTCCCCCCATTCTACGTGAATGAGTCGCATCAGATGAAACTGATTGATGCAGCTTGTAGTCGAGTGTTATGCTGATTATTTTAAAGATAATAGATGGTCATTCTAATATTGCATTATAGCAGAAGTATATACAGGTCCTTCTAAAAAAAATTAGCATATTGTGATAAAGTTCATTATTTTCTGTGATGTACTGAAAAACATTAGACTTTAATATATTTTAGATTCATTACACATAACTGAAGTAGTTCAAGCCTTTTATTGTTTTAATATTGATGATTTTGGCATACAGCTATCAGGAGATTTTGGAGCACTTCATGCTTCCATCTGCTGAAAAGCTTTATGGAGATGAAGATTTCAATTTTCAGCACGACCTTGCACCTGCTCACAGTGCCAAAACCCACTGCTAACTGGTTTACTGACCATGGTATTGCTGTACTTAACTGGCCTGCCAACTGTCCTGACCTGAACCCCATAAAGAATCTATGGGATATTGTGAAGAGAAAGTTGAGAAACGCAAGACTCAACACTCTGGATGAGCTTAAGGCCGCTATCGAAGCATCCTGGGCCTCCATAACACCTCAGCAGTGCCACAGGCTGATTGCCTCCATGCCACGCCGCATTGAAGCAGTCGTTTCTGCAAAAGGATTCCCGACAAAGTATTGAGTTCATAACTGAACATAATTATTTGAAGGTTGACTTTTTTTTTTGTAATAAAAACTTTTTTTTTTATTGGTCGGATGAAATATGCTAATTTTTTGAGATAGGAGTTTTCGTGAGCTGTATGCCAAAATCAATATTAAAACAATAAAAGGCTTGAACTACTTCAGTTGTGTGTAATGAATCTAAAATATATTAAAGTAATGAACTTTATCACAATATGCTAATTTTTTGAGAAGGACCTGTACACCTTTTAGTATAAATTGCTAAAACAGTGGTGTTCCCTTACTGCTTTCCACCTTTTTAGCTGATTTATAAGCTGATATGAAGTGTACCTACTACAGGTAAGGAAATGATTACTGATAACTTCACAGAACTACAATTGGGGGGGGGGGGGGTAAATTATTTCTTTTATCACACCCCTCTTGTCCACTCACAGATTTAGGTTCGTGTTTTTAAAGAATACACTAAATCTTCCAAGTTTAAAGTAAAAACAGGATTGCATAATTTGTACATTCTATACTTAGTATGTTTTTCATCTTGTCGTAGTTAAATCTGCAGACTGTTATTGCGGTGAACCCCCCCCCCCCCCCCCCCCAAAAAAAAAAAAAAAACTCATCACCCAAATAATTTTCAATTTCATCTAACAACTTTATTCATAGGGGACGAAATCACAGAAAGGTTTGTAATAAAATACTTGAAGGCCAACATCAGATTCAAATCAAGGAGTTTTATTCACATTGGTTTCACCTTGCAGTGGCTTCCAGGGAAAAAGTTAAGAGATGTTAATTTATGTTTAAGAAAATAAAATCCAAAAATGTTGCTGCTTCTTTAACTAGTCACTTTGTCTGTAGATCTTGTGCTACACACAGTTCTTGCATTCTAAGTAACATTTACCTAATCCTATGGAGTATTAAGAAACTGTTACTCTTTGAAACGTTTGAACTTTTTTTTCAGAACTATAAAAGAGAATAAGTTTTCCTCTATCTATAAACTTTATTATAAACAGACTATAGTTTCATAAGTAGCATTTTCAATAAATTCCAACTTAAAATAAATTAATTCCGATAGTTTGCCTGCAACAAACTGTGGTTATCTTTGTTTGCTTTAGGGACTGTGTATTACCTGCCGTGTCTATATTGATACATTTCTGTTCAGAAACACCATCATGTTTACATGCTCTGGGCTAAGCCTCGTTCGCATTGTCACAAAGCTTTGTCCCGCGTCGGACAATAAGGATGGCAGCGTCACACCCGGTATGCACAGATAATGTCTCGCCAAGGTAGCCAGCTTGGGAAACCTCGGGCCGTTCAGCCTCCACCAGTCAAGAGGGCTGATGTCGAGCGAGAGAGCGACGTCCCTCAAGTAATAATCTACCTGAGCCTCGGAGTCCGAGGCGTAGGACGAGCTGTAGTTTTCTCCCAGAAGCAGCAACATGGTGTTTTTTGTGTCACTAGGTGTTTTTTTCAGTGTGGCCATCTGGCTTACGTCAGGCGTGACCTGGATCTCCTGCGGTTCTTCCTTGGGGTTGGCTGCACTGGCGTCCAGCTTTGAGACCAGCTCATGCAGCTTAACCTTCGCAGCCAGCCTCCCTGCTGGCGTTAGGAAGTTGAGGTGCTTGTGGCGAGGGTCCAGCATGGAGGCGATCAGAGCTGGTTTGGATGCCAAATCACTGGAGTCCACCTGCGAATGTTAAAATCACGTTAACCACTGGAAATAATTTGCATATTTTCAAATAAGAGATTTAAATGTAGCATACCTCCATGTGATCTCTTAGAAACGTTTGCACTTTAAGCTTGAAACTGGAGACTTGTTCGTCGTCATTTTCTGTTGGAACAAGATGCGTCTGGATGAGGCTGAACATTATTGGGTAAATGTTGGAAATGGAAACTTCTGCCTCAGCAGATATGACCGTCGCTGCCTGCTTCAGAGTAGCCAGCACGGGTGTGAAGTTCTCTATTAACCGCCAGCATTCTTCTCCAAGCTCGAGGGCCTGGGCCTCATGCTTGCCGGTGACTGTGCGGTCAGAAAGGACGGCGTTTATCGCCCATCGTTGCTCCAGCAAGCACTGGAACATGTCGCAGACCGTGTCCCACCTCTCCCTGTTGGATTTGAGGAGTTTGCGCTGCGGTAGACACATATGCTCTTGTTTCTGCTGCAGGGCTTTGCCCGCCAGCGAGCTCTCACTGATGTGGCGGACTAGTCTCCCCGCCGCAGAAATGACGCAGAGAACATCCTCGCTCAGCGCATCAGAGACGGCAAGCTGCAGCGTTGTGGCGAAGCAAGAAACATAATCCCAGGTCACCTGGCCATCTGCCTGGTTTGATAGAATGCTTTCTTGGTTGTTGTGCACACAGGCAGGAACTTTTCCTACAATCCCCCAGGCCTGTGTGGTGTTGCAGAGCTTCTCTGAGACACGCTCTGCAGTGAGTTGGCCTCCCAATGACAGCCTGTGTGTTTGGAGCACAGCTGACTTTCCCTGCCAGTCCTCTGTTATGAATGAACAGGAAACTGTGATGTACTTCTGAAGTGGCGCAGCTGTCCAGAACTCTGCAGTGAGAGCCACTTTCTCCGCTTTAGCCAGCTGCATCCTGAGATCTGCTGCTTTCTCATTATAATGCCATTCAATTCTATGTGTGACCTCATCAGCAGTTGGCACGTCGTAGTTGTGCACAATGTGCGTTAGGAGCTCCCTGAAGCCGCCCCCATCAACCACGCTGATGGGGATCATGTCTTTCTCTATCATGCTCGTGAGCAGTTCAGTTACCTCTGCATGCGTGGGATTCGCCACGTTTTTGTTCTCTGGGATCCCTGTGTGTTTGTTCCTAATGTGGTAAATCATGTTGCTCGTGCTGCCCATGTACTTCAGCATGGTGTCGCAAAGTTTGCAGCGGACCTCCTCGTCCACTTTGACGAAAACGTCCCACACGGAGCTCCGCCGGTGTCGCCTCCTCTCTGGGATTTCCCGCTCCGGAGTGGCGGTGTCAGGGTTAGATGCGCTCTCTTCCTCGGTGTCCAGTACGCTCCAAGTCGCCGGCGTCTCGTCCCGGGTCCTGTCCCGCCAGCGGGTCCCCACGTGGTGCTTCGCTGCCATGTGTTCTATCATGGTGCTGGTGGCTCCGCCGCAGTACTTCAGCTTGGTGTCACATTTCTTGCAGCGGACCAGGTTCGAACTCACTTGTTCAAAGAAGCTCCACGCCGAGCTCCGTTTCTTCATCGTACGTTTCATCGGCAATAATGATGATAAAAAAGATTTATAATAAAAATGAGGGGGGAAAAACGTCCTATGGCGACGTGCACTACTGTTTTAGGCAGCGCCGATGAGGAGGTAACGCCATAAGGGTTTTTGGTTGTTGTTTATGGAACCTGTGTTAAAAAATATTAAACAATAAAGCCTTTTCGTTTTTCTATCAGACACGCAGATATCCCGGAGTCCTGTGTGCGGTTTGTGGGAACCATTGTTGATGACGTAATCACAACAGGAAATGAGGTATTTGTGATTTAACGGTATTTGTTTTTTATTTCATTTTAAAAGATTCTAAAGTCTGAGTATTTTAACACCAAATATTTTTTTACTTAAGTGAAATGTGTCTATGGTGGACTTTTCACAGGCAAGAAAATCCCACAGTATACATAGTTATGGGTTTTTTTTGGATCAAATTCACAATAACTAAATGCAATACATGACATGAAATAACAATATAGATAACAATGATGTAATAATTATATTAATTGCCTTTTTATTCTAGCACAAATTGTTGCTTTCTGTCATTGATAAGTGATTATATTAATTTTTTTCAAAGTTTCTTTTGCATTACCAGTACTATATTTTTGTTTAAGATTATCTTTTTTGTAAGAAGCTTATATGCTGAAACCTAACTATAATATTGCTTACACGGTGTAACATTTGCTGCCACTCCCAATGTTGTTAGTTCAGTTGAATATTTTTTTTGTCTTGTTGACTTGGGAGTGTTTGATTATAAGATGGGCAAAAATATACCTCTTTTTTTGTGAGGAAGAGTTGTATTTGGATTTGAATTGTTGGAAATCCTGTCTATATTTAAGTTTACAAAAGTGTTTAAGATTCACCATTATGAATAATGTTTAACACAAATTATGTGGTTGCATCTTTTTAATAAATTTTTCGAGTGGTTTCTTTTAATTTTATTTTGTTCTGTTTTTTAAAAGATGTTGTTTTTTTGTTTTTGTTTTTTAACCGTTTATTGTTGTGCTCCTTAGGTGCCTAGTACTGGGGAGGAGGAGAGCTTAGCCGTAGTACAGTCCTACGACGATCTGAGCAGGAAATTGTGGAAACTGGAAGATCTTCCACTTTCCATTACTGCAGTGCAAGGAGTCCATCCTGCCCTAAGATACACCCAGGTATTAAATAGGGGTGCACTAATGTGCATACGTAGTATTAAATGTCATCTTTGATGACAAACATTTCCCAGTAACACCTCAAGTGTACTTTCAATAACTATACGTTTTGTAAAGGCTTAGGTGAACATGGCTTTTCCTACAGTTCTGCTGATCTTTGATTTCCAGGTCTTTCCCCCAGAGCCAGTGAAGCTGGACTATTCCTTTTTTGACAGAGAAAAAACTTGTAGGTCCTTGGTACCTAAGGAAGGCAAACCATGTCCACATTATATCACCCCTATAACAGGTTTGTGCACGGACACTCGGCAACTGTTTTCCAGTTTTCTGTTAATTACAAATGGTGTTTTATTCTTCTTTTTTTTTTACATTTAATTTTTTAATTCATTGTTGCTGATGAGTGGTTCAGACATAAGCTTAACTTGATTACTTCTGATTAAACATGTGTTCCCACTCTGATAAAATTCCTCCCAAATGCACTGTAGCAAATGTATGTGAACTAGATAAAGTGCTACAAGTACAGACCATTTACCATTCAAATCCTCATCGAAACAAATGTGGTAAGACTTGATATGGTAATTGCTGTTTGCATTAATTTTCCAAAAAACCTGACTGAGCTGAAGTGATTTGGCAATGAATAATTGGCAAAAATGGAAGTCTCTAAAGTTATAAAGCTGCTGTAGTGATTCCAAAAGACTTGTAGTTGTAATTCCAACTAAAGGTAGATGTACAATGCAGTGACTAAGCAGAACTGACTACAAATGCTCAACTCTTTTAGATTTTTGTTCATAAAAATTATTTAAAACCCATGATCATTTTACCGCTGTTTTTTTATTGGTCACATCAAACTTTAACAAACCACACATAAGTCTGTCATTCTACTTCTCTAAGTCCCTACAGTTTTACAGTGCTAAATGCTCCTGTATTTTGTTTTTGCAGTCATTTGTCACATGGAGGGGAGTGGGAAGTGGCCTAATGACCGAATGGCGATCCGCCATGTTCGAGCTGCTTTCCACATCAGCCTGGCAGAGCTGCTCAAAAAGCGCCACTCCTATACTTGCAAGCCTTGTCCCACTCACTTAGATGTGTGGAAGGTATATCTTGCTGTGACTTTAAAATCCTCTTTTATTAGAGTTTTCCTTTTTTTTAGAGTTGTGTAAAGTCGGAATTAAACCATAGTTCTATCAAATTTCCTGAATGGATATCATAATCTTCCATGTAACTGCAAAGTATGTTTAATATGTGACCCTAATTTTTTTAAATCTTTTTTTTTAATGTTTTCTCCTGAAAATGAATCTCTTGCTTTTAGGACGGCTTGGTGTTTCGGATCCAGGTGGCGTACCACAGGGAGCCTCAGGTGCTGAGGGAGAGTGTGAATGCTGAAGGCCTGCTGGTTGTGAGGGACAACGAAGAGGCTCAGGCTCTGGAGATGGCCACTATCCACAAGCCTCTCCTTACAAGCACATTGCATGGGTACATTTGTTGAGTTTTGTTCTTTAAAAAAAAAAAATACTCTCATTGTTCAGATTGGTTATGTGTTCGTTGCCCTTCATTGTAGACCGTGCTTCCCTCCAGTTTCTCCACTATTGTGCTTGTCCCAGATGCTCACATGTGTCTGCTTTTCATCTCTTCTGTTGTTGATTTAAGTCTCCAGCAGCAGCACCCATGTTTTGGAGCGGTGTGTCGCCTGGCCAAGCGCTGGCTCGCGTCTCAGCTCTTCAGCGAAGACATCACAGAGGAAACGGCGGATCTGCTGGTGGCATCGCTTTTCCTGCAGCCTGCTCCCTTTACCCCTCCAAGGTAAATGCTAATCCTGCTTTTCAATCTTGGTATGTTTCCTCGCAGATGGCCTGTTTTGTTTAGTAGGTCATGTGAAAGATATAATTTTTTTTGCTCTTCCTCAGCTTTCCGCAGGCGGGCTTCCTGCGATTCCTTCGTTTGCTCGCTGCCTTTGATTGGAGGAACAACCCGCTGGTAGTCAACCTCAACAACCAGCTCACAGGCAGGTTCTCCTTCACACACACCCTTTTCTTAACGCCGCTAAAACACAAACAACCCCCTCCTGACCTCCTTCTGTTTACTCTCGCTACAAGCTTCAACATCCTGCCTATATGAGCTGCTGTTTCTATGTCAGGCTGAATTGTTGTCTTCCTCTCTGTCACGTGCAGCCGCGGAGTACACAGAGATCAAGAATGACTTCATGGCATCCAGAGAGTCGCTGCCCGTCATGTTTATAGCAACACCTAAAGACAAAAAGCTGTCTTTGTGGACCAGACGAGCACCCAGCGTGCAGGTCAGCCTGAAACATAACATTGTTGAAGTATTAAAAAGCTTTTACGAAAAGACCCGAATCAGACAAGCTGGTTACTTAAAATGCCTGTATATATTCAAGTTTTCACATTGTTTACACTGTACAGCTTCTTCACTGGAATTATGCAGGGAATTAAAAACAGCGGTGGAGAAAAGAGTTGCATGTCCTGGGAAGTGAGCAGTCACATAGTTTTCCAATCCGGGAGCCTTTTCTTAAAGCACACTGTTCTCCTGGATCACACTGGAGATAAAACGATAAGTTGGTCAAATGCTTGACGTTAATTGTTAGTTTATACCTTTCAAACACATTTTAATTGGACTAATCTTTTACATTTCTTACCACTGGCAGATAGCTATGTTTTTTTCTTAGAGCTGGGAATTGATTGTGCTGAAGTCTTTCCAAAACCTGGTGTAAATCACTGATCTGCAAAACCAGAGTTAAATAATCAAATAGACATTTGTTAAAAAATATTAACCCCTCCTTCCTAATAACATCAGTAATACCAACTTTATAAATAATTGATAAAAGCACATATTTGATGGCCTCACATGTAACTTACCAGCTGCCTCTCATTGCCGTCCTCTCCCGTAGTTAAGTAAGTTAAATATTTAGTTTTGTAGTTCTCTGTTTCAGTCTGAGCGTAGTTACAAAAGAGTCCAGTGGCACAAAGTTGGATATAAAAGAAAAGCGCACACCAGCGTCCCATGGTGACCCAGAAAAGTTTCCTGTGCTCTCCAACCTTGAACCTCTAACAAACACGCTCTTGATAAGCAAGACTGTCTTTTATACCGGGGGGAAAAAGCTGGATCTTGGTGCTGTGACGCACTAACAGCAACGTCACTGTGAGGAAATGAGGCCTTGGCTTCTTCTTTTGACCTGCAGTGGCATGGTATCATCTAATGTTGGTTTTTTGCCCTCTTAGAATGACTGCCTAGACATGTGACTGTTATGGTACATTCGGGATGTGTATTGGCAAGACTCTGGAGATGCGATATGTGTCACGATACTGGGGGTATGATGCGATATATTGCAATACTATGGTTAAGACTACGTTTTGTAATTTTTAAAACAGAATTTAACTGTAGAAAAACTGTCAATTTTACACGTTGGCCTGTTTCATACATAACACATCCAGTTTTATTTGGTGAAAACAATTGCCAACTAGTAGTCACACTTTTGTTGTTACCACAAAAATTACTTTCATCAATGGTTCCATTCAAAATTCTAAAAGAAATAATAAATATTAATACATTGCGGTTGAATATAGATACAATATCGCAAAACAAAGTATTGTAATATATTGGCGTATTGATATTTTCTTACATACATAGGACCTATCAAAAATGCATTCTACATAGTGAAATGTTATTACAAGCTTCTATAATTATGGGGATGATTGCTGACCTGAGACTGCACCAATACAGTCATTGGGCAATAGGCCAAGTACACACTGGTCAGGCGGCTAATCGATCACAGGGGCACACTCTAAGACATACAAGGACAGTCATGGACATGCAGACATTACCTAAGAGGGATTTACCCCTCCTTTCCACAGGACGCGTAAGTGGCGTGTGATGTAATAGATGCGTTTTATTTGCAAAATCAGCCACTCGTCGCTTCCCCCCGGGAGCATTTTAGACAAGCATCAGTCGCGAATGTGTTCCTCCCAGTTGTTCCCTGGGACATCAGACTCATAAAGAATTGTAATTGCATAAAGGGTAGCATGCATCTCAAAAAATTCAATGTCTAAAAATTTTCAGTGTAAAAATATTCAGAGTCAACATCTGGGGTAACAAAGGAGCAGAAATCAATCCCTGTATCAAATCATCTAATCTCCCAGCTAATCAAGTTACACTCCATTGGTCATGTGATGCCGAAACAGGAAGGTGGTGAAGTTCAAGTAAGCTCCGGTCAGCGCTCTGGTCGCGAGTATCTTAATCATCAGTAAGTATCTGCAGTTACTGCCTTCCTCGCCTCTGATTGGATAGAACTTCTCACGCCTGATTGGCTATTTCTTTTAGGGACTAGTCCCACCTTTTCTTGCCTCTGATTGGCTACAAGAACTGGCGGCCATCCCAGATTTACCGTTTATTTGTATTCTAGCAGCCACGTGCTTCCTGAGCTGATAGGTGTATAACCTGCAGCTGTTGCACATCACAAGACACTACTGTGGGGAACAAAGTCTCTCATCCCATATGAGCACACACTTATAAGAGTGCTATATAGATTTGTTTTGGTTATCTTGGTGGAAGGACTAATAATTCAAAAACGACCCCCTATCTGGCAGCACGGTGGCGCAGCTGGTAGCGCAGCTCACCTCACAGCTAGAAGGTCCTGGGTTCGATATCTGCCGGGGACGCTGTGGGTGCTCCATATCATCAGCACCCACACCCTGGGTGGGGTTGGCAAAAGGGCTTTTCTACGTGGAGTTTGCATGTTCTCCCCTTGTTCCCTTGAGTAGTTAATGTGAGCTACTCCCTGGGCTATATACTGCCTCCTCCTGGCTGACCGGGGTGCCTGGGGAGTTGGAGAGGATCTGGCTGGAATAGTGTGATCTTAGTGTGTCTTTGGAATAGTGTGATCCTTCCACACGCTATGTCCAGCAGTCTCCTGACCATCCTTTTCACCCCCTCAGGTGAAAAAATGGGCCCGCTCACTCTTCAGGCAGGAAGGTGGCTTGAGCTTCAGTGGTCGGCAGTGGGAGAGCAATGCCCAGGACTGAACTTACGTAGTGGTGATAATATAAAAACCGTTGGATAAAAAACTTTCTAGCCCCCTTAAAGAAATAGCCAATCATGCGAGAAAATTTCTATCCAATCAGAGGCGAGGAAGGAACTGCTGATACTTACTGATGATTGAGATACTTGTGACTTGAACTTTACGGCTTTCCTGTTTCGGCATCACATGACCAATGGAGTGTAACTTGATTAGCTGGGAGATTAGATGATTTGATACAGGGATCGATTGCTTCTCCTTGGTTACCCCAGATGTTGCTCTGAATATTGTTACACTGAATTTTTTAAGACATACATTTTTTTTACATTGAATTATTTGAGATGTCAAATTTTTTTACACTGAATTTTTTGAGATGTTGAATTTTTGTAACAGAAATTTTTGTAGACATCAAATTTTTTTACATGGAATTTTTTGATGATGAATTTTTTTTGCACAGATTTTTTTCAGACATCGAATCTTTTTACATAGAATTTTTTGAGATGTTGAATTTTTTACACTGAAATTTCTTAGACTAATTTTTTTTTTTTAGACAATGAATTTTTTTACATTGAATTTTTTGAAACATTGAAAAAAATGTAAAATGTAATAAAATGTAATAAGCAAAAAAATTTGGATTTAGAATAAAAAAAAGTTAAAAAATTGGATGTAAAAAAAACTGGCGCTAAAACTTCGAATTCAAAATCCGATGCCACAGATTTTCTTCCATAAATGTAATTCTATGTTAATAAGTAGCATAAACGCATCATCCAGGCTCAGAACTGAAGGTTTTTCTGTCCATACCTTCACCCTTTTAATGTTGTACTTTATAAAAATAATCACTGACATAATTTCAATTGGAAAATTTTCCACTTCAAGGCTTAACTACACTTCACCCATGACATAAAATTCAACAAATTAGACTAAAAGACCGACTGACTTCAACCCTGGTGTCAGAGGTAGCGATGTGTTTTGTTTTTTCTGTATTACAGCGATTGGACATGTGTCGGTATTTTAGGTCCGAACTAAACTGCTGAGCTTGATGCGTTTCAGAAGTGTAGCGTGTAAAAAAATAAATAAAAATAGAACTGCCCATTAAATTTAGGAGAGGGCCGCGACAACACTTCTGAGACATGTCTGATTCGCGCTGCTTAATGCCCGGTGGAAACCGTCCCGTTGACTTCAATGGCAGCCAGTATGGTGGCTGGATTGTGTCACAGCTAACCTTCCTAAGGAGACGGTTGTGGCGTGCGTATGTTTGAGAAGCTCACCACACAAACATCGCCTTCTCAACCAAATTTTAACTTCTATATATATTCTCTTACACTGTCTTTACATTGGGATATATATTATGTCTATTATATTAGTCTTCATATTGTTTCAAACAATTATTGCAGCACCAAAAGTAGCCTAATACCAGTAATAACATTGCAGCAAATTTTCGATGATGAACAGAAAAAAAAAAAAAGTTAAACTTGAATGTTGTATAAATTAGGCAACAGTGTGATGAAATGTATTAAAAACAAAATATAACATTAATAGAACTAATACACAAAGCATGGTAAAATGCTCCCAGCTGTGTGAAGTAGCTACTTCTATTAGAGAGAAAAATTGAACAAGTTTTGAAAATCGCTTTATCATTTTACTACTGATCTTTAAAATAAAACAATCACTATGTTAAAGAGATGTGCTAGCGAGGGCAGTAAAGTAAAATAATGACCCAATTATAGAATTTTATAGGATTCTAGTCTGTTTCTGTGTTTTAATAAAAGAAAATACTCCTAAATCTGTTGATGTTTGGAAATGACTCAACCGGTAACCTCTGTTTACTAGCAAACTGATTTAGACATTCCTACCTGACTTGATTCAAGATTAGCAGGAACTCTATTAATTATGCTTAAATGTGTCTGCATTACCCCGCAGGTACCACTAGAGGGGTCTCATGAACAGATTATTCAGACACCCAGAAATGTTTGCTTTTCACAGTCACAGAATTAAACTGCTTATTTGTTTTAAACATGGCATATATAGCTGAACCTTAAAGTACGTGTGATGGTATAAATTCTGATACAATGATTATGATGTTGATCTTCTCTAAATCTTAAATATAAGCACATTACACACAGTCTTTAGCAATACCCCTCCAGATGATGTTTTATTTATTTATTTATTTTGGCTCATTCCATGTGAGTTTGAGATAGTTGTCAAATTTAAGTGGTAATTTTTAAAATGAGTTAAAATGACTGCAACTGGAATTGTCTTGAAAATGTTTCGTCTCGTCCAGAGGGCATCTTTAGTTCGGAAAGACTGAATTGGGAATATCAGATTTATTACTCCAGAATTGTGTCATTAAGGCTCACTAATCAGGCTAAACGAGGCTATGAAGCAATCTTGGTAGGGTAAGTAATCTTTTGAAGACAGTATTGTTCATATTTTAGATAAGTACCTATTGTAATTCTCTTATCTACAACATGGGAGCGCCTTCATATGGCGATCCCGCAGCCTCCTGACCGTCCTTGAGCTGTATGTCTGTTATTCTCTGGGAAGCTGATGAAAGGCAGTTTCATTGTACCACTGCTTACAATGCCAATAAGTCATTCCATCATATAAACCCACCCTTGAACAGAAGAGGCGGTCTCAGGTCCCCCCTTGCATACACATGCAAAGCAGCCTGAAGTCGTCTACCTTGGAAGTTTCACAGAAACTCACACCTTGAGGCAAGTGACCAAACGGAGCATAGTTACATGACTAGGGTCATTTTCACCATTAACGACTCTTGCCTTATCAAGATTGCTTAAGACTTGCATGACATTGACATCCTCGTTAGGTTTAACCATAGCCTTGTTAGTGAACCTACAGCCATTAACTTTAGAATTAGAATTCTGATACCCCCCAATCAAGTTTTTCAGAACTGAAGAAGCCTCTTGGATGAGAGACAGTGTTTTCAAGACACCAAGAAAAGTCCATATACCTTAGATTTAACTTTCAAGACTACCATGTCCTGGATAACTGAGAATCTACAGAGATATCTACTTTGAGAGAGAATCTACTTAGATATATTTCACTAATTAGAAGTTCTTAAAATGGTAAAGAACTTTTGCTTTTTGTTTGACCTCAGATGCTTCAGCGTGTGATGATGGTGGCTGTTGAAAGCTTGAAGGTACTGGAACATCAGCTGATGGATGGCGACCAGAAACAAGATGTGAGGGTGGGTAAAAAAGCTTGGATCCACTCATAACTACACTCCGTATGAATAGTTAACTGAATTGATGTTCTGATTTGATCCCACACCCTCATAACGCCCCATTTCCCCTTCTTCAGGTCATTATGCGTCCTCCGCTCGACATTTATGATGTTTTGATTCACCTGAACCCGAAGCAGGTTCCTCTGCTCAGACATGCTGTGGACCCCCCATCTGTCACTTTTAGTAGGGGAGTGATAGCTGACGCTGCAGCCCAGCCTGGAGGAGCTCTGCCAGTCGTTGACTACAACCCTGTGTCTCTCTACCTGACGGAGCTTAGAGTGAGTCCTACACAGTCTTAGAGGAGTAGTTCTACACTTAAGACTTCAAGGTCTTCATGGGGATTTTATGTGATAGATCACCACAAAGTAGTGGAAGTAAAAAAAAATTCACTTTGTAGAAACCTTTGATGGAAACGCAATGGGCTACAATTAAAATAGTTGTGCTTTCCAGGCGTCTCTTAACAAATGTGCACATCAGGCAATTGAGATTGCTTGAAGACTTTAACAGTTCCATTTTTGCTTTGGCTGCATGTTTGGGGTTGTTCCACTACTGAGAGGTGAATCCCTGCCCCATTCTCATCTTTCTTTTCTTAGCTCTATCCATCTTCCCCTCAGCCCTGTCCCCTCTGAAGATAACATCCCCCAGCATGATTCTCCCACCACCATGTTTTACTTTCAGAAAGATGTTTGTCTCAATGTGCAGTTATTCTTCACACGCTGTGATGACATGCACCTTCTGTTTTAAAAATGGCTTACTCCTTTGTAGAGGCTGTATTTGTGGAGTACGTTTTCCTGTCTGTAGACTCTCTCATCTGAGCCGTGGTTCTCAGCAGCTTCTCCAGAGTTCCTATGATCCTCTTTCCTGCTTCTTTTAATAATCCTGTCCATGCTTGGCTTTTTTTATGTGTTACATTTTAGGTTTTCTAGTGTCAAACTACCGTTACCAGTCACTGATTGAACAGTACTTAGACCAGCTATATAAAGATTAAAGTAGGAACCTTCTGATGGCAATTGGTTTCACTGAGTTTTATTTAAGGAGATCCATGTAGATCAGATATAACTTTTTACATTACTTTACAGACACCCAAATGGGATTTTTAGAAATGTCTTTCTGACTACATTCCAAACACACATGTTTTGGGGTCTAGAGTTTTAGTTTTATAGGAAATATGTAAGCTCTTGTTCTACCTGCATTTCTTAACCTACTCCTCTTTTTTTATTTGTAGGAGGCATTTGGAGACCTGGCCCTCTTCTTCTGTGATCCGTATGGTGGAACAGTGATCGCAGTCTTATGGAAACCTAAAGCTTTTGTTCCTGCACCCTTTAAAGTAAGAACCTTGTCATTTGTTTCTTCCATTAACAAGGAACTGTGTTTTTGACAGTAGAAAAACGTTTTCCAATCATCTGTGTTAAAACATCTATCACTGCTGACTCCTACCTGATGTTTTGACATTTCCTCTCAGACGTCGCAGATGGCTGCTCGAAGCGTGGAGGTGACAGGGGAGGAGGTCAAAACCGTTCCCAATGTTGAAGCAATCCTGGAAGATTTCCGTGTGATGGGGAAGGGCTTGGTGAAATCAGTGGAAGCAAGAACTGAAAAATGGATGTTTTAGACTGATGAACCAATCTCTTAGTTTGTTTTTTCTTTTTTAAGATATTTTCTGAACATGGCATTTAACTAGAAAGGATTAAGTGAAAGTAAGATTTAGAGTAGGACCAGTAACAGATGAATGAAACTTGATTATCTCTATTGTAGTCGAAGTAAATATATTGCCCAAAAAAACAATCTACATGTTTGTTCTGGTAAGGTTTTTTCATGTTTTAATAAATTTATGTCGACTTTGTGGCTTTTAATGAAATTTGAAATTTAATTTCAAATGACATGAATTCAAATTACTTTTTGGCACTAGTGGCCTTTTATTGAACAATAATCTGACAGGAAATAGTGTGGAGACAGAGGGGAAGGACATGCAGGAACTGGGAATCAAACGTACTACAACATCGTCGAGGACTATAGCCTCTGTCGTATTTCCTTTATCAACCGAGCCATCCAGTACACAATATAAATCAAGATCATTCACATCTATGGTTCATTCCTTACAACGGAAAATTCATAGTGAACATGTCATCATATTTCTCAATAAATACATTTCTGATAAACATTTGGTCATGAAACTTGCATCATTAATATTATTCACAACAGCAATCTGATATATGATCTTCAGTTCTTTCCATCAAGTTTTCTATCAGATTCAAGTTGAGAGATTGATCGCGTCATCTGGCAGGTTTTTGTTTATCTGAAACCAGCCAAGACATTCTTTAGACTCATCAGAATCCAAAAGGAAAATCTAATAGACTGAAAGAGGAGTGGATCTGAAGCACTCTGTAGAATAAAAGGGGTGTAAGCCATGGTCGTAATGCATTGGCATGTCCCTCATTTAATAAAATCCTTTTATTCTACAGAGTCCCTTGGATCCACTCTTATAGTTTAGATGTGTTGGAGATAATTGACTTGCTTGGAAAATGTCCACCTCTTAATTCTTATATGCTTATCAATAATTTTGATTCATCGTTCTCCACTTGTCATCCTTTTAATCTACATAAAGACTGACGTACAGCACATGCTAAAACGAAGCCCTATACAATGATGTGCTCATCTCTGTGCTGCACTGTTTGCATGGTGTTTTTAGACTAATGTGCAATGTAGTTTCTCCCTGAAACTTGATGTGTGGGCAACCTCCAGAGACTTCGATTGCGATCTTATGTGACCAGAGTGTATCCTCCCAATATTTAAGTGATTTGTTCTGATGTTTAGCAGCAAACATTTGATGAGCTCTGAGAGGCTTCTTTTTAAGGTGTGGAGTCTTGCGCAAGCATTGGTTCGAGACCAGTGTGGTTGCATTGCCCAATGATTACGTGGAACAACTGTATGGGCTAATTCCAAGTTTTTGTATAGCTCCCTACATGTAGACTTCAAAAAAACTCTTCTGATCATTCTTGTGCGCTATTAGAAATCATGTGAAGAAAATGTGTATTTTATTAATCTGATGAGCAGAGTTCCTCCTTTCCAGGGTTATGACTATAATAACAGATTGCATTTATACAGTGCTTTTCAAGACACTCAAAACACTTTACAATTCCATCATTCATTCACTCTCACATTCACACGCTGGTGGCAGACTGATGGAAGTGAGGGCTTCCACTTTGCGCCATTGGCCCCTCTGGCCAACACCAGTAGGCAGTAAGTGAAGTGTGTTGCCAAAGGATACAACGGCTGAGACAGATGGATCTGGAGCTCAAACTGAACACCGTCCGGTTACAAGGCAAGCTCTGAACCCCTCATCCACAGTCGTCCCAAACTACACTGAATCTGGATCCACTGGCATTAGTTTGTTTTGCACCAGTAAGATTGCGAAGAGCCTCAGAGAGCTCATTCCTTTACCTCCCACACCTGATTATTTTATAAGCCTAAATCAGCGACTATTGCAGGACTGCATTTTAAAAATTGACAAAATTGCCACCTTTGACTTTTTGCACATACCTTCATGAAAATGATTAAATATTCAATGAAATTCTACTTTGAGTCAAGCCATGACCATTTCAGGATATTTTTCCTACCGTATATCTCTAACCTATTTCTGTTTTTTTATCTTTGGCTTTGTGTTAATTGATCTACAAATCAACAAGAGCCAATTCAGAGGAAAAATGGCCAGTTTTAAGATCTAGCTAATTAATTGGTGCATCTCTAATTGTGGGAATATGGAATCATGTTGTAATCCAGTTAACTGTTTTCATACTAAATAAAAAATCCAAATTTATAAATGCTATTTTTTTTTTCTGTCATTGATAATTAGATCGAGTTCAATATAGCTAGGCAGCAAACAGTTGGCACCCTGCTGAGATTTAGTCAAAAAAGTTTTGAATCCTGTCTGTTGTCCTAATTCACCTTGAAGTCTTTTTTTTTGTTTTGTTTTTATTTATTTTTTTTGTTACTCAAACTGGATCCTGTTTGTTTCTGTTTGTTTGGTGATGTAATGTGTTTTCGATTTGCCTTATATTAAAGAACACACCAGCTCAAAGACTGACATAATTTTTCAGTGAAGACGGCAGTTAGTCACATGTCTGCTGCTGCATAGGATTCGTGGAACAGGCTGGTCCCTCTCCAAGCTTTCTAGGAAAAATATCAAGGTGGATAAAGGCCACGGAATGAAGGCTTTCAAGATAATTTGTTTTAATCTTCAAACAACAGACCTGCGGCTTTAATATTCTCATGAAGGGTGTACATTGTCCTGAACCTGATTTAGTTTGACAAGCATTTCCAAGAAAACGCTCTTCAGTCTGGTTTGTTTGAGAATCGTGCAACCATGTTACCTAGAGCATAAATATTATTTTGGGTTACCCCTGTTGAGCGTGCCAAATTGACATTTTTCATATTCTCAAACAGCAAATAAGTGTATCACAAAGAGGGTAAAACAAAGAGCTGAAGTCTAAATCAGGTTGTAACAGGACACAGATGATTTAAGCAAAGGAAATTAATATTAAACTAAGTCCGGATGGGATTTCCAATAAAGGTGGGTTTTAGGTAGGGGACTGAGGAGAGTCTCTGATGAAATGGGCCCCACTGTCTTGAACCCTGAGGGTCCAGACTTCACACTCTCAGCCCTTCAGCTGACCCCTTAAGATAGATCAGACTGCTAGATGAAAGTATGCAAAGTGTGTACATGTACAGCTTATGGAGTCTGCTAAGAAGGGCCACAGAGAGCTTCACTTTGGAGATGACTAAGAAAATTAATTTGAAAACAGAAAAGAACCAGAATAAATAGACTAAAACGAAAGAAACAACTCCTGGCTTGTTGAATAATAAAAAAAAAAAAAAACAGCTTGGAGCGCCTAACCATTTGGCTCTGATTAACATGTCTTGTCTTGTTCAGGCAGGTAAAAATGTTGCTGCTGTTTTTCTGGAGAGGACGGATAAAAGCACGTCAACTTTTTGTACTGAAAGTTTTGGTCCTCTTAGAAATCTGTGCTTGTTTTACTGTCGTTTAAAGGGAGAGACATCAAACCGTTACAGTTTACAGAACCCTCATGTTCCTGTATTTAAAGACTGTAAACAACTGAAGGATTAGAAGCCTGGTTAAAATTGGTCTCATTTGATCTACATTAAAATGCAGTATTTAACAGTGTATTTAACGTTAGGTATACAGTCCCTCACCAAAATGTTTATACTTTTTAGTTTGTTTATACTATTAGAATTTGTAATGTTAGAACCAAAAACCATTCAGTACAATCTTAGTTGATAAGCTGCCGCCAAATTCTGCATTTGTAGGTTATTCCTCCATACATTTGGTTGCAACGGTTTTTATTTTAAAATTTAGGGGTAACAAACAGAGTAAATACACATGCCCTGTTCAGATTTCAGACTCAGAAATAAGTCTTAGTTTCTATCTATCAATAAAATATTTTGACATGTGTTGTAAAAATGGGTTGTAAATATGTAACTTTTTAAGCAACTGATGCAGCGGAATTCTTAATTCTCTCAGGTTCCTAAATGGGCTCAAATGTGTAGACTGAATAAAACTGCTGCAGTTTCCTTCGTAATTGAACCAGTCTTTACTGGAGAGATCGGACAAAATTTTCTCTCATTTTGAACAACTTTGCCATCTGGCTGCAGGTCTCCCAAAAAAGGGCATTCCCAAAGAACTATTAGTCAAATACTTGGGTTAGAGTCAATTCTAAGGGACAATGTATCTCTCAGGTTCCTAAATGGGCTCAAATGGGTACGGAAGTAGACCTCTGGAATATGTCAGCCACAGGAACGGCCTCAAATGTGTGGTTCTATGTTGTCTGAACAATATTATTGGGTAGCATCCTTAGTAGTCTCGTCTTCGGCTTCTGAAACTGGCCATTGTGACAGTTGGTGAGACGCACTGCTGGTCGTTCACTACTTACCATCTCTTGGAAGGTTTATGCAAGGGTTGGATACAGTACTGCTTACCGGATTGAAGCAATATGACTTTCATTGTCATGGTCCGAAGACTGTAGAAGGAATCCAAAGATAGGGAAGATTTGCCAAACTGATCTTCAACTGTGATTGGAAATTGGCTTAGTACTGTGTTGTTTCTGGTGTCCTGTGTACATGTAGTACAATGCCAATTTGTTCCCTTTGAATCCTGAGTGAGGTCTTGATTCATCACAGACCAAAATTTGGAGTCTTCCCATAGGGTTAGAGCTCAGAAAGTCAAAGTACAGCGGATTAGCAGATTTCATTATCTTGTTTTTGCTTTTGTGACCCATCCAATGGAAAACTCCAGCAGGCACATGGACAATTGTCTGCTAGGATGGGAATCAACATGCCAAAGCCTGGGGTTATGGTCCTTTAGCATTAAAGTAGCTGTTGGTACCTCCCAAGTTAAAATGATTTACTTCCACCATC
Source organism: Apricaphanius iberus (assembly GCA_028564705.1). Classification (NCBI taxonomy): domain Eukaryota; kingdom Metazoa; phylum Chordata; class Actinopteri; order Cyprinodontiformes; family Aphaniidae; genus Apricaphanius; species Apricaphanius iberus. The sequence continues at coordinate 291,533 of JAPXFQ010000295.1, forward strand.
AAAAGATATTTTGGTCCTAACTGATGAAGATATTGGTAAGACAATGATTTGTTAATTATGGAATCATTAAAGACTTAACGATTCTTGGGAAAAAAAATGCTGGAATTCGAGAGGGCCCGTGTTATCTAAAGGGGATCAAATGACAGTCACTTTTCAGCTATGTAAGGAGTCATCTAAGGTTGTTCTCATATTTTCAGGACACATTCTGGAAGTTTCCCAAGTGGAAAAGGGCTCAGAATAGCCTAAGAAAATGTCAATGGTGTGGATGGTGTCTCTTGGCTAGCTTCAAAGAGCCTCACCATCCCCTAGGAAAAGGTTTAAAGGGTGCCTGTAAAGCAGAGGTGTTGCTACAGCAACACATTAGGTAGAGAATGTGGCGCAAAAAAAACACATTTTTTAACCTACTGTTTTACTGCTATTGATTGAAGCACTGGTAAAGGTAAAAATCAAAAACAACTCAAGGCGGAGTTAGAAAACATATTCAACTACAACTTTATACATTTTCAACAGTTGATCACAGTTCTTTTAAACTAGTAAAATATCAGTCAATACAACAAATTCACAGAAAGATAGGATGTCAATTTAGCTATATTTAAAAATCAGTGAAGTAGAAAGAATCATTTATGGTTAGCAGTTATTTTTTTGTTTGTTTTTATCATCAAAAATGAGTTCCAGAACTCAAATCTTTCTGAACTGGAATCAGAAGAGAAGAGAAGAATTTTTTTTATACATGCTAGTAACTGAAATTCACTAGAATTTCACCTCAGACAATCCAACTGATCACACACAATCTGCAAAAATCCTTAAAATAAAAGTAGTCCATAGGATTTTGTTAAATGCTTCCAAAAAATGGTTTTAAAGTATATTTGAGCATTTCAGAATTTCATCCTTAACAAATAAATGTGTTTAATGTCTTCTTAATGTTGTTAGGTGTGGTCAATAGTACGGTTGTCTCAGTTCAGTTGACATTCAAAGAACTTTTTTTATTTCCAAGAAATAAAACAGTTCAGCTTAGGTGGCGTGGAACCCTTATCACGTCTGCAATAACTATTTGACGCCTGCAACCTGATAAAGCACCTTCATAGTTTTGCCTAAATTCTGGGTGTTATTTAATGGCCAAGTGGCGGCATAGACCCTGGACAGGTCACCATTCCATAAATATATGTATATTGAAATTCCGCTAAATCCAGGCAACCAGCTGCTTTCACAGCTGTTCTGTGAAGGCATCAAACATAAAAAAAAAATAATAATTTTAACGGCATCAGAAATGTCAAGGGACATGGCAGATAGGGGACGGAAAATGTTTTGGAATACGTTAAATCAAGGTCAGGTTATTAACAACAACCCAAACTTTGAATATTTCCGAGAGCACAGTTTACTCAATCATCCAAAAACACATGGCAAAACTGAAAATCAACTAATGCATGGCTGTCCTCTTAAGGAGGCGGAATGGACAAAAGAGCATTAATCAGCAAAGAGCCAAGAGGCCCATGGTAACTGGAGGAGCTGGGGAGATCAACAACAAGAAAGCCAATCTCAATGCAAGACACAGAAAAAAAATTATATATATATCAGTATGTAGATGGTTTTCTTCAGCAGATATAGGGAAGATGTTTACAGTTGATAGGACAATAGATGGAGCTAAATACAGGTCAGTCCGGAACAGCCTGTTCAGTTGCAAAATAATTAGAAGTAGGGTGGCAGTTCACCTTCCAGCTGGAAAATGAGCCAAACACAGCTACAGCTAACACTGAGTGATTCATACCAAAGCATAGTAATTCCTTATAAAGATCCGGGCCTTGGTCTAATTGAAAAGCTTTGGGATTTTAAGAAGCAGAATGAAAGCTTTATAGGCCCGTTTTCACAATCCGGAGTTAGGATAATTTTACCAGACCTTTACATCATGTCCATCTCGCCACCACATTAAGTTGGCCTGACAGGGACATTTTCAGGGACATTTTAGGAAAAAAACTGAGTACAAGTCTTGGTATGTGTAGCCGGAACTGGCCAAGGAGAGTCACTCTGCGAGAGCTGTGGTTAAGTACCGCTGACTGGTTGTAACTCTGAGGGATGTTATATCAGCAGACATCGCCGAACAACCAAGTGTGTAAAATTGGAAGGATTGCTAGTAAAGCAGCATTTCATGGTGTATTACGGTCATGATATGAGGACATATTAGCAAATTCTTTAAATGGCCAATTTTAAATGGAGACAAAATGGCTGAGAGGACCAGGCGGACAGATTTACCCTGTTAGATGAAGTGTCTATAAAATTACACTGATGATCATATAGTGGACACACACCTTATATATGACAGAGCCTAAGCTGTTTATTTAATAAGAATAGATAAATCTTTCTTTCCAGGTTTCTTAGTTTTGTTATGCCTTTGTCTTTAATCTGTTCTGTGGCTTACTGTTTGCAGCTGTGTTAGTTATGAAATGAGTCATGTGATTAGCTGATTTTGATGGCATGAGCAGGGACTCCTTTGGGTTCTAAAAATGTCCAAAGAGAACTGTTTGGTATTCTTGAAACTCCCATATACCCTAGACCTCTGTGGAATCTATAACATGCTATAGCATAGTAAAATCATCTATTTTTTAGGTTTACTTATTTTGGAATCTTATTACTTAAATTTTTCAGTTATTTTTGACTCCACATTTCCTACTTTGCCTGGGGCACCACATAAAATTCTTACTCCACACCATGAGAAAGGCAAAAACAAAACCTAAACATACTTTTAACTCTTAAGGTCTAGTAAAGTCCTCAACAACAAAAAAAGAACACACACACAAAAATAATATCAAGACACCCATGATGGTATTTATTCCAATAAATAAATCAAAGTAGACAGATTAACACTAGGGGCCCTTTACAGAAGGTGGCAGTATAGTGCAGGATAAATTATTAAATAAATGTGTTTATTATGGTTTTTTGCTAACTTAATATGCTGTTTTATGATTGAAAAAAAGCAACACCCAAAATATATCATTTGAAATTAAAACTAAACCGGAAGCATTATCTTTAACCAACCCATTACCCAATAAAATCTATTTGACTCCTAAATACAAAAGATGAAAATCTGCATAGGCAGGGTTACACAAGGCCAACAGTCTAAAAAAGTGCTGTAAACTCAGGTTTTTATCTTCCTGGAAAAATGTGGTCGGGAAAAATAAATAAATATCTCAAGTTATTGTGAGCTACAATTGCAAAAGCATGTAGATAAATCAAATCAGGATAAAGCAATAGAAAAACTTGTAGCAATGTTTAGCTATGTTTTAATGAAAGTAAGAGCAGCTCTAAATGTACAATGAGTAGGGATTTTAAAGGATTGGGACCAAAAAGCTTTGAAAAATGCAGGTTGGCACAATGTTGTTGCAACAATCTAGGGCTGCAGCAGTTGGTCAGGTCTAGGTTCAGCAATGTAATATGTCCAAAGATTGTGGTCATCTGAGTGACTCAACATATTGATAGCAAGGGTGTCTTCCAAGAAGACAATTCCAGGATGTAATCGAGATTTAGATTATATAAGAGTGGTTCAGGGAGCATGAGAGATCAGTTTCACATGTCGATTGGCTACCACAGAGTCCAACCCTTTTAAATATGCTGGAGATGAATTAGCACTGTGGAGAATTATTTATGGTACAGCAAATGCATGCTGTAATCAAAAACTAGACGTGGTGCCATTTTTATATACATCCCTTCTCCAACATAGCTGACTAAAATGATTGCACTATGTCTAAAGCATGTCAACATGTTTGGCAAGGGCCTGGTAATGTGCCATTCATTTTATTCCAGTCTGCTGGAGAAAAGATGCATCAAAATTGTCTAAACACTTCAAGTGATAAATTATTTATGCCAGTCAGAGTTTCTGTTGTGCATCATTTGAATGTTGCGCATAGACTAGTAAAATTGGGTTAAGAAAGCTACATTTTTTGTGTGTGTGTGTGGAATAGTAACAAAACTTTTCAAAACAAAAGTTTATTAACAAAATGAACCAGAAATTTCAGTCAAAATGTTTTAATCAACAAATTCACTAAGTTAGTAACACACACAATTAAATAATAAGTAAAAGAAAAAACAAATAAGATTAACGATGGTACTGTTTTACCAAACAGTGAAAGAGTAAAATGGGTAACTATGCAAAGTAGTAGAGGGAATAACCAATAAACTGATTGTAATATCACAGATCAGTATGAGTATGTATGGGCTTGCATTGAAGAGTTTTGGAAGTGAATCTAAGTTAGTCTAAAACTAATTTTGATAAATTTAAGACTAATTAGGACCTTTGTTTTGTGTTCAAACAACAAATTTAAGGAAAAAAAATATTTGGAGGAAGCAGTGTTTCATGAAATAATTGGCTAATTCAGAGATCAATAACCTTTGATTTTATTTTATGGATGCATTACCATAGTGAAGGGTTTAATTTTAGAATTTTGACATACCAAGAATTTGGTTTCAAAAACGACTTATACGGTTAGTTTCCAATGTTTAAACTATCCATTTTAGAGCCAATCTATATTTTGAATAGCGTAAACAACAATCTTTATTGTTCATGAACATAAGCTGTCTGCAAAACAGCAGGCTACACTAATAAGAAAAGATAGGCGCAGTTCCACCATCAGAACAAAGCAAGACCCAGTCAAAGGAAGTGACTCCTGTTGCATAATTAAAAGGCCAATTTTTGTGATCAAAAACCTTTGAAAACACTGTTTACACTCAGTTGAAGACTGACATTTTACAAACGCAGAAAAAAATATGAAATTGTTCATTATAATAATAATTAAATTGTTTATCCTAAGCTAATTTATCTCTGCCCTGTTAGTTAGTTAGTTAGTTAGTTAGTTAGGGGTTGGTTCAGTCACCATGATTGTGGCCCAACAGTATGACTATGTATTACCTAATATCAGATTGGTTTCTACTTAAACTAATTTCTGTTCAACAGGCTACAGTCTACAATGAAGTGATGCTTAATGTTAATGTTTTCATGTTAAGCAATGTAGGTAGGCTAATGTTTGTATATTTACTGTCTTTTTTGATAAGACTTGTTGATAATTTGGCTCAGAACATGTATCAATACTGTTAGGTATTTAGGGTTTTGAGATTTAGTTTGTTTTCCTTATTTAGCTTAAATTATCATTCTAGTTAGTTTTTTGTATGTTAATATTTTACTTTAGGACCTTTTGGCAATATGATTTTGACACTAACTTGTTTCCATATTTTTCCTCTCCCTGATGTTTTCACTTTCGTTTCATGTTTTGTATTTTTATCTATGCTTACTTAGTTTATCAGTCTGTGTTAGTTATTTTAGATAGTTTCTCCTTTAGTAGTTTATCCTCATTTAAGTTTGTAGTTTCTCATTTAGGATTATTTTCTGTTTAGTATTTCCTGTTTCCTCCCGGTCATTCCACTTCCAGCCCAGCTGATCGCCTCCACCAGTTTCTTCCCTCATCTGCATCCATTCAGCTGTTGTTATTGCTCCCAGTTCTCCGGCTAGTGGTTTTGCCTCCTGTAAGTTTATTGCCTTTTTTTATTATTAAATCTTCTCACTTTGTTTTTGCTGCATTTGGGTCCTATTTTTACATAAATCTTGACACATACATTATCGATCAATCCTGTGCAGAAAAAAAAAAAAAACTAAGAAAAGTTGTCCTACTTTAAACAGTTAGTGCTTAGGTTTTAAGTAATATAATTGGATGACTCACCATCTGTGCATACATGGGTGCAGCTTGCAGAGCTTGTTAGATGACATGTAGGGTAGAAGGTAATGATGGGGCAGGTCTCACCCATTTTACATAATTAAAAAGGTTAAAAAAGCCATAGATAAAAACCAGAAATAATAAATGATCAAAATGAATGTGAAGAAACTATTATACAATTTCAAAAACCATCCTGAAAAGAAAAACATTAGTAGAGATCAGATGTATAATTTGCCCCACACATCTCACTGGAGCTTACATATTCACATGGCAATAGGGAAACAGGAGGTTTTGGGAGCTGACGTTTACAAATGACCCCAGTTTGATACAAATGATTGCATCGTTAAATCTTGCGTTTTGATATATCCATGTAACCAGTGAATACGGTTTTAACTTGATTCTTGTTCAGATAAGAAAAAAAATTGTGACTGATATGTGATATTGCAGAGCCATGATACTAGGTGTCTAATACGAAGAGCCGCATTTCAAATTTTCTTTTTTTGTTGAAGTCCATTTGATTTGCAGCATATATTTGGGTTTTTTGTTTTGTTTGTTTTTTGAAAATGAATATATTCAGGCTATCTATTAGTTGAACGAAGAGCTAAAGGATAAATACAGACACAAAAAGTTTGGAAGATTATGCTTGGCTGGGTATCTTTACAGTTTATGTTTTTGTTACCGATACTGTACTTCTCATATTTTAGGGAAGTTATTTAGATGTGCACAAAGTCTAAAAGCTTTCTGCTTTTCCAATGCTATGTCAAGAGCTTTGAGGAAACTGTGGTATCTGTATAGCCATTCTTACAGAGACAGAAAATGGTTCTTTACGTTTCTCATACTGTGAAAAAAAGAATGGAAGAATACACAGAAGAGAAAAAAAAATGAGTATGTGCTTGTTTAGAACTTTTTGGGAGGGGAAGAGCCTATTGAGAGAAACCTGTCTGTGAGTGAGTCACATACAATGGGAGGTGCTGTGGGCAGTTCCAATAAATCCAAGCCCCTTTCTACTATTTAAGAAGAAGCACTGGCCCTCAACCTACAGAGACACTCAAGAAACCCTGTGCATCTGTACTGTTTGTTCCTACTCGAAGTTTCACTAGCCTTCAACAAAATGAGTAGACAGAAGATTTATTTGGACAAATTGGCCCGCTTCTTTCAGATCCGTAACAAGCTGCTCCGCCAGTCCCTGGCAGAGTGCCTTGGCACTCTCATCCTTGTGGTAAGTCTTGTATATGTGATGCAGATGCAACTCAAGATGTTCAAATTGTAGGAAAATGTCATCACCATGCGGCAAACTGAAGGGTACACTATTTAAAAAAATAGCTTAAAACTTACAGAGATGTTAATTACTTCAAAGGGACTCATTGTAAACCCTTACTCATAAGTACCAAGTCTTAGTGTTTTGATTCATACACATTATCCAGTTTCTATGAGCAACTCATAAATGATCTAATGAAAGGCAAACATTCTGATAAAACATGACCTCTGGACCTGTAAGACCTGGTTTTTTTGTTGTAATTTCTTTTAAATATTTTTGTAAATATGGTATCACTTTTATCTAAGATCTTAATTTGTAGAAAAGTGATGGATGACTTTCAAAATGAAAAGGACAGATGGATGTTGCTTACACAGTTAAAGTAGATAAAGATCCAACAGCAAAGTAACATCTTGTTCAGGATTAGGCATTATTTCAATAAAATGTTATTTGCTTATTCTGTTTACTGGAGCCAAAAAAAGGAAAAGGACATTTTTCATCATGGTTAAGAGTGCACTTGCAATAGAATATACAAATATCCAAAGCTGCCAATTCCTTCCTATTTTCAGTAAACCAACAGGAAGGACATACAATGTTTTTGGTTTTCATAAGTCATACTTTGAGTGTTGAAATAGTCCTGCCACCCTGATACCCTACTCAGTTCTGGATCAATTGCTCCTTTAGAGAAAATGAGTTTTGCAGCTATTACTTTAAATGGTACCAAAAAAAAAAATCCTTCTAAATGGGAGACCATAACACTTTAAAGCTTAAATAGTGACTTCTCATTGACTTTGGATCAGTATTACCAAAACTCTCTTAAATGACCCTGACAGAACAGTGATAAAGCAATTCCAAACAAAAATATTTTTGATGTAAAACGACGTACATTGTGAGTGTTGTCCTGTAGGGTGTGGTTAAGATAACTTTCAGGTGAGCTATTTAACTGGAACAATAGATGATTAGGGGTTGCAACAGTAGCTTGATTTAGAGGATTTTGTTTCCTCTGTGATAAATGAATATGGACCCATGCTCTATTTAAATAGTTTTACTTCTCGGGATACTAACTCATTTCATTAAAAGTAATTTTTAACTACTTTGATAGACAGCAATAGGCTGTTAGTAAATAGATAGAAATACAGAATAATTACTAGGATAAAATACAATCAAAGGTGTGTGTGTGTGTGTGTGTGTGTGTGTGTGTGTGTGTGTGTGTGTGGGTGTGTGTGTGTGGATCTGCATATCTGCATTGGGTAGTGTCATTGGATTAATGCATCATCAACAGGATGACTTATTTCAGGTCAACAGCTGTGTCTTATAGGCACTGATCGATTCACCTGATTAGGAAGCCATATGCAGAAAGGTAGAGTTCTTTGTTATAACAATGCAGCAGGTAAACTTTTTCAGCCTTTTTCAATACAGCCAGGGCCACCATTTGTGACTCCTGCTAAACTTGAAGATACCACACATGTAGTGATTTAGAGACAGGGAAATGTGAGCAGGGCTTTTTCCTTCAATCGCCAAGTCTGCTTCACAGTGGCCTGGCTGCAGAAGATTTTTTTACAAGCTCCCCAACTGTGTTCAAAGTTCTGCAGTAGCTGCATGAGCGCAAAGCCAGATGAATAAGATGGTTTAGTGACGTTTCCTGCTCCCAAGCTAACTGTAACAGGAGGACAATATTGTAATATTTTTCACCTCTATTTTCAAATTAAGTAAAGAGCTTTGGAGCAGAGTACATGTACATGAGCAAACACTTTCAAGTTAAAGGTTCATCCTCTGTAATTTAATGCGTCTGACATTCAGGGCTAAGCACTGCTGTGCAGTAGCTGCATACCTCTGTCTGCAGGCAAAATTTTCTGTTTTTTTCTGTTCTTGATTTATGTATGGTATGACAATAGCGTTTGTTGTTTCAAAACATTATGAATCCCATTAAAATACTTGTATATAATTCTTCCATATACCGGATGTATTGGAAGTTTCAATAATTATGTAATATTGTAAATTATTTTTTCTTAACCTGTAGTTTAGGAAATGTGTGAGATTATCACTTCACCTGTTGATTATACAAATTTGCAACAGATTTATATGTCTTCCCCTTTAAATATTAAACAGGTAACATTGCTGGTTGGTTGGTTTCAATTTAATTGAGTTTGTGTCTAAAATTTGGAGGAAACCAAAGCTGTAAACATAATTCTTCAAGCCATGATTGTCACGGATGGAAATACATTAAAGTTATTTTTTAAGCATAATTTTTCAGAGCCTATGTAAAAATGACAATAACCAAATCAAGACCAGGTGGTTAGGAATGCCGAGTCCAGTGATTTTGGTGACTCAGGCGCCAGCCCTTCTCACTGTGGTTACCCCCAAGCCTAACCTCAACTTGTGAGTGGTGTGGGTGTGCTGAATATCATACTAATCCTGTGGTTTGGAAAGTCAACGCCTAAGTATGGATCAAACAGATCCGCTAAGCCAGGCATCTAAAAAATCCTGCATTGTAACAATTTTAAACAGATATAAGGAAACCGTTTAAACACCTGAAAACATTGTTTATGACGAAAAAAGCGCTATACATTCTTCTTTATATTTACAGTTATAACAGTGAAATCTTTTCTGACTGCGTTAAATACAGTCAAAAATGAAATTAGTGGTAACTTTTCTGTTCTGTTCTCCAATGAGCATAGGTGCCTACATTTTATAAATTATATGTATATATTTTGTGCTAGTTTAGACATTCTATATTTAATTTAGAGTTTTGTGTTTACATATTGAGTTATTTATTTTTCAGAATATATATTTTCTGTGATGAAACAGAAAAACTTTAATAAAATGATTCAGGTATGCCATGGCTTTTGGTGTGCCACCCTAAAATAAAAACATCTGACTCCTATGTTGAAACCTTTCTGCCGCCACTCCTGACAGTTTTCTGCTCAAAATTAGGACACTTCAGATACCTGTTCATACATACAAAGTACTGTTGTGCTGTGTGCCAGCAGAAGCACAATGGAGCTCGTTTTTCCTGATCCAATAGCTTTTAGTTTGACTGAATTTACTGATAACGATCACAGATGCACATTTCCATCCCTCAACTTGACCTTGATGAATTACAAAAGAAGTGTTGCTCATTTGATATAACAATGGAATGAGAAATAAGGTTGCTACATGTTGGGAGTTGTATGTAGTAATGAAAATACTGGACCAAATTGGAAAGACCAAAAACAGGTTTATATATTTGCCATTATTGCTAAAAGCTAATATTTACAGCGGGTATGACTTGTCTCTGCAGCAGTAATAAATCATATAACATGCACGTTATGTTTCTTTGAAGTAAAGCCAGCTCCTTTTTCTACCCTTCAGATGTTTGGCTGCGGTGCTGTGGCTCAACTGGTGCTCAGCAAAGGTTCTCATGGCATGTTCCTCACAGTCAACTTTGCTTTTGGCTTTGCAGCCACTTTAGGCATCCTAGTCTGTGGTCAGGTATCAGGTAAGCAAATTAAGCACATTCTGCAGTTACACTTGAGAGCCCAGATAGTGAGTTATTGCTAATTTGGGGTATTTTAATAACTTGAAATTAGCTGCTCATTTCTTGATGATGGATTTGTTATAATTCAAATCTGACTCGGCATACATTATTTTCATATCATGTAACGCCAAAGTTCACATTATGATCATGTGATGTGCTATATTTCCTATAGGTGGCCATTTGAACCCTGCGGTGACCTTTTCTCTTTGCCTGCTTGGAAGAGAGAAATGGAGAAAGTTCCCCATGTACTTCCTCTTTCAGACAATTGGAGCATTTTTTGGGGCTGCTGTGATCTTTGGCATGTACTACGGTAAGCAATGAATTGGACGGATGAATAATAATTATCCTGTCACATTTGCAGAGCTTTGTGTCAGATCCCACTTAACATCTTCTAGAAACAAGGGAAAAATTGTTCTGTTATTCTTCTGTTTTAGATGCCTTGTGGGACACTCCTGGGTGTTTCAATGTCTCTGGGCCATCTTCCACTGCTGGCATCTTTGCTACCTATCCTGGGAATCACCTCACTCTTGTGAATGGATTCTTTGATCAGGTACTTTAAAACATTTTTAAGAGAAAGCTTCATATCTAAATTGTGAAATTCATATTTTAATCCCCTCACGTCTTTGTTTTACACAGATTATTGGCACAGCAGCCCTCATAGTTTGCATTTTGGCAATTGTGGACCCGTACAACAACCCCATCCCCACAGGGTTGGAGGCCTTCACTGTGGGATTTGTGGTTCTGGTCATTGGATTGTCCATGGGCTTCAATTCTGGTTATGCTGTGAATCCTGCCCGAGACCTCGGACCGCGTCTCTTCACTGCTTTGGCTGGCTGGGGAAGTGAGGTTTTCACGTAAGTGCACCAATTCTGGACTTCTTTTTGGCCAGTATTCTAGGGGTATACATTTGAGGTCTAAACTTCCAGATGTGTTAAAAGCCTTCCAACTTACCTTGACCCCTTGGCATATTTCAAAATGGTCAAAGCATTTGCCTTTTGAATTGTGTTCAGAATAGTTTCTTGGGATTGTTAGTCATTTAATGTCTGAATTTCAGAACTAGGTAATAAAACTTAAAGGAAAAAAAGAAAGCAAAGTTAGGTTGCTAAGGAATGATTGAATTAGGCAATAGCAAAAAAGCAGGTAATGGCAAAGACGGTCAAAAGTGAACTTTGTTTTGGTGTTGAATCAAGTTCTGAGGAAGAATTCCTTTAATCCTTGATTTCCATTTTTTCACAATCCTTGGACAAAAATGTTTCCAACAGATACAATTGTTGTTTTTGGTGAGGATACATTTTTCATGTTCACCTGTTTATTTCCGTGGAGCACTACCAAGTATTAACTTTCCAGAAAAATGTGAACATTCTTTTTTTGTGCTGCCAGGAAACAGTTTTTTATTATGACACATTGCCATGCCTTATGGAATCAGATGAAATATTATCCACATCTGATTCTCACTCCCTGCTTTAAGGAGAAGTGCAAGTTCAAAGACCTAGCTGTCATCAGAAATAACTTCTAAAGTTACTTTCGTAACCTAAAAACAATAGAGGGTCAAAAAAGGGTTGGCTCTTACACTTAAAGTACTTATTTTGCAAGTCCCTAAAATATATTTTTCCGTTTCTGTTCTTTACTTTATAACATCTCTAATGACAAAAATGTCTCTTGTTCCCCTTAGGGTTAGAAATGGCTGGTTTCTGGTGCCGGTATTCGCCCCATTCCTTGGTGCCATTATTGGTACGATGATTTATCAAGTGATGGTTGGCTTTCATGTGGAGGGATTAGTACGCGATCAGAAAGAGATGGAAGAAGAGAACCTACGACTCACCGTCAACGCCACCTCCAAATCTAATTCCAACGGCAGAGAGGCTAACTGCTAAATTAGGCTCCAAGAAATGTCCTGTTTTAGAAATCTATGCATGTAAATACAGATGGTGCATTTTTTTATTCCTGCCAAATATGTTGAGAAACTGTCTTGATAACAAATTTTCTTCACATTATTGTGTAGCTGTATTATATTGTAGAATAATTTCTGTGTACAGTATGAGTAGAGACATTAATTCTAAAGAATGTTATTCCGCTTTAGAGATGTAAATCTGAAACAATGTGTCTATCGCACTACATTTTTAACAGTATTTTATACTTTTGATATTGTCTTTTGCTAATTATTTTTATAATTGTCTTTCAAGTAAAGCTCTGTGCAAAGTTTCTAAAACAGATGTCTTTATATGTTAATTTTATGTTTATTTCTTTGTCCAGGTCTTTTCAAAAAGTCAGTTCAAGATCCCTGTTAACAAAATGGCAACTGATCAAAGTGTTTTTCGGTAGTGTCACGGCCTTTTAACTTTCAAACCCAAAATGATCTAACAAATAACTGCTGGTGGCGACAGGAGGTTTGCTTAAGCAGTCACTTCAGACTTAATTACTTAAAAAAATTATAGTCCGTTTATTCTTACAAAAATGCAGCTAAAAAATAAGTTCAGAGCTTCTTGCATCTTTGACAAAAGTGAAAATTAACTGAAAACAAAGTCATCAAGTCCAAATAGTGGTCAAAAAATAATTTTACAAAATCCTCCCGTTGTCTCACCCAACAATTGGCAAACAAAACAAAAAAGAAACAACCCCACCCCTACTTGCGTGCTATTAATCTAGTTGATTAGTGGTAGGGTCCACAAGTTTTACTATTCACAAATATTTTTAAAAGCAAAGCATACAAATTTAAACAGCATACTAAAAATCTATTCTATCTATTTTTAATATTTAAAAGAAAAACAATCAATGAATAGAACTCAAGATTTACAAGAGCTCACCAAAAGAAATGGCCACAACAGGTGGGAAAACAAGCAAACTGTCATCCACATCTTCGGCATTTGCTGTTTTGAGCTGTGTAAACAGACAGCGGGCTTCATGCTACATTCTGAGGCTTAACGCTGCTCCCTTTAAAAAACTATTTCAAGCTGTTGTTCAGACAAGTACTTTCCATCAGATCTTTTTTTTTAATAATCTTTAAGGTAATTCTGTGTAAAATAAATTGGGGATGCTCCGTTTCAAGAAACTGTCCCTTAAAGGAACTTTTGATGCTTATATTCTAAATTTGAAGTTGTATTAGGTATATTAATGGACTGATCTAGCATGCAGATTACAGAAAGACAATACTGTATTTTTTCCAAATAAAAAAACAGCAGTAATTCCCCAAATTCATCCCTGGACAAAAAGAAAAAATGAAGATGTGTATTAATCCTCTGAAATCTGAAATCCGCCCCTAAGCTTTAACAGAAGTTATTCAATTTACTATAATGTTGTACAAGTATCAGCATGTTGTTTGTATGGATAGCATTGAGACAGTTTTTTTCCGTCTTGACTTTTTAATGTTTTTGCATATTGTAAACTGCAGTCTGGGGTAAAATTAGAACGTTTGCTGGTTTGTGTTGTGCGCAAAGGCGGAGAGGAAATGCCTTAACATCAAAACAATGAAGTTCTGTTTTTATATTGTTGCATGAACACAGCTTGTATTACTGTCTTGCTATAAAGTTTTTTTTGTCCTTGTTGTCAAAAATGTATCAAGTGGTACCTGTACTCAGATTACATCCGATAAAATAAAAAGACCATCTTTGTAAAGTACAAGCTTACAGTGCTATTCTGTATACATCACTTTTTTACATGTTAAGGACCTTTTATAGGATGCTACAGTTGTCAAGCTGTATCATTTTGGTCATATCTACTTTAACATAATTAATTTTCAAAGTAAATATTTAGAGCGTTCTCATTCTACAAACAAGACATGTATTTGCTGAACAGTTGTGAAACAACCAGCAAGAACGGGAAAATAAACAAAGGATAAACTCCCCATCAGGCACTGGAGAGAAGAAAAAAAAAGCTGACGCTGCTTTATTTTAAGCGTCCAATTTCATGGCTGGTTCCAAGCAACGTCTCCAAACTAAGCTTACTCTAAATGCACATATGTCAGGACAAATACTTGAGGCCAAACATTCCTTTTTTTATTACTTGCAAAAGCTGCCCAAAAACTACTGTATATTTAAACATGCACCTTTATCTTTGCTTCTGATGATCACTCTGTATCAACCTATGGAAGAAAAAAAACGTACAACTGTACAAGAAAAAGAGATAAAATGTTCCTGCTTCGTTTGTCTCCTGAAATGCTGTATTGAATCGGACTTGGAAAAATCATTACTACGGGCATGTAGAGGTCAGGTTTTTGTTTGGAATATATCACAAAATCCAGCAATGCTAAATTCCTTTCAACTTGGATCACTGTTAAAATGGATAGCTTTATATCCTTTGTCTTTGCAGCAAAAAAAAATAAAAATATGTAGGTATGTTTGCAAAATTGCATCTCAATAAATTAGAAAATAATTGTAAGTCAAATTATTTCAATAACCAAATTCAAAAAGTCAAATGCATATAGCCACACATATTATTACTACAGAACTGGGCTATTTACAGAGTCCTACATTAATATAACACTTGTAGAAAATTTAGGGGAAAGAAAAGGTGTTGTGGAAAAGGCTGAAAACATACATAACTGCAGACTTAAGAGGGTAGTGAAGTAAGGCCTGGAGCAAAATTGAAGATGTGTCCTGCCTACAGCCATCAGAATCTACAAAAACTCCTTGACGGACGGAATAGTATGAACTAAAACATTTTGTTTCCTGTCAGATCAATAAAGCATTTTTTAAACTGAACTGAATAATTTTCATTTGGTGAATTGAGCTACTGAGATATATGAACGTATACAATTCTATTTTTTTTGTAATATCACTGTGATGTCTCAATGAAAAATTGTTATTAAACATTGTCTATTACATTTAGAAACAAAACAAAACAATTTATTTAAAAAAAATGTTTGCATTGAAGGTTGCTTAACAAAACAAAGGAAAGGGAACATGACATGAGAATTAATTATACAGCTTGTATGACTTCCTGAAACACGTATGAACCAGCATCCATGCCCCATAAAGACAGCTGTTTTCAATTACAAATGAATCAACACAAACATCTCTATAGCACATACCTGACAGACAAAGGTAGCAATTGGCATTGAACCCATGTACAAAGCCTGAAGTTTTCCACAAGAGAGGGCGGAGTCCAAAACTGAGTAACTTTGTATGTGGTGAAAGTATTTTTCCTGCCCAGTGAAGCTTTTCTCATGCCTTTTCCATCAGGATAATGTAAGGTTAACAACTAAAAGCGGTCCGTTTGCAAAAGGCTATTGGAGTAAAAGGCATTGAGAATCTCAGGAAGATTGCATGAAAGGAAACCCAGCTAAACCAGTTCACTGAATGATGATGAGAACAGTCTGCCAGCAGTGATGCAACATTTTGTCCTTTCAGTAGTGAAATTACTAAAACGAGCAACATCACCTGTATGGCTCTCTAAAGTGGTTATGCAACCGACGTTTAGAAACCTTACGGCTGTAAACATGTGTTTCCCATCTACACTGCTGTGCTGAGAACGCCCTGGTGCCCCAGGCTTTAGTGGAAACATACCCGGCTTCGCAGGTTTTGTTTTTGGCAAGTTTTAACCACGTCTGTTCTTGAGTTTAGAGCAGTATTTAACAACATTTGGTAAAGTGTTGTTAAGAAAACTGAATGTTTCAAGTGAACTAACAAAGATCCCATCTGCAGTTTTCTTCCCATCTGTTTGAACAAGTCTATTCTTGTACTTCTCAAAGTCCCTGCCTAGAAACAAAGTGTAATAGTTGAACAAAAAAAAAGGGAAAAGAAGTTTGTTTTGATATTTTATATAAAACTGGGCATACCATGCATTTAAATTATTCATTTTTACAATCTAAATTATCAAGTTTTAGCCTATATACAGTACAGTGGAACTGCAGTTTTTAGGTCTGAATTCCTCAATATAGTAGCTCTTCAGCCCACCTTTTGTCTACCTCTGTTCTGAGAAGTCTGAGAAAAAAGTTGGTTTGGTGCTGTCTCTCTAAATACAAATGAGGCACCACCCACAACACCCCCTCCAGGTCGCAGAACCTTCCATTCAAACTCATTCACCCAGTTGTAGTTTAATAGTTAGTTAACCAGTACCACAAACCGATACTTAAAATTGGGAAATTCTGCATTTATTTAACAGAAAATGTATTTTTCCCTTGAAAATCCAGCGATGCAGAAACGTTATATTCGCAAATTATCTTAAAGATTGCTCCGCAGTTGGTAGCGCTGTTTCCTTGCAGCAAGAAAGCCCATGTTTGAATCCCTGCCAGGGGTCTTTCTGCATGTAGTTTGCGTGTTCTCCCTGTGCATGCATGGGTTCCTTGTGGGTACTCAGGCTCTTCTCACAATCCAAAATCGGTCAGTTTAATCGGTCTCTCTAAATTGTGCTTTGTTTTTAATTGCTTTTGGAGTGCTGCTGTAACAAAGAAATTCCCTTATGGGATTAATAAAGTATTTCTATTCTATAGGGATGCACCAATATGATACTGGTATCAGGTATCAGTGCCGATACCATTCTAATGTACTTAACCAATACCACAAACCGATACTTAAAATTGGGAAATTCTGCATTTATTTAACAGAAAATGTATTTTTCCCTTGAAATTTTTGTTTTGTGCTAATTTATATATATATATATATATATATATATATATATTCTAATTCACCATAATTTGTTGTAACAAGCATAAAATAAAATCAGACCTGTCTTCCAGTTCATTGCATTTTTTGTGTGTGGTAGAAGTATCAGCATTGGTACTCCGTATCAGCAAGTACTCAGATCAAAGTATCATCCATCCATCCATCTTCTTTCGCTTATCCGGGGTTGGGTTGCGGGGACAGTAACTTAAGCAGGGAGACCCAGACTCCCCTCTCTACAAAGTCCACAAAACACATGTAGATCGGTTGGGCGAACTCCCACGCAACGTCCAGGACCCCACTGAAGGTGTAGAGCTGGTCCAGAGCTCCGAGGCCAGGACGAAAACCGCATTGTTCCTTCTGAATCCGAGGTTCGACGAGCCGTCGTACCCTCCTCTCCGGAACCCCTGAATAGACCTTACCAGGGAGCCTCAGGAGTATGATCCCCCTGTAGTTGGAACCCACCCTGTGGTCCCCTTTTTTAAAGAGGGGGACCACCACCTCAGTCTGCCAATTGAAGTGAACTGCCCCCGATGACCACACAATATTGCAGAGCTGCGTTAACCAACACGGCCCTACAACATCCAGAGCCTTGAGGGACTCCGGGTGAATATCATCCACCCCCTGCCCTGCCACCAAGGAGCTTTTTAACAACCTTGGTGACCTCAGCACCAGAGATTGAAGAGCCCGTCCCCAGATTTTGCTTCCAGATGGGAAGGCATGTCGGTAAGATTGAGGAGGTCTTCGAAGTATTCCACGCACCGACCCAAGATGTCCCGTGCTGAGGTCAGCAGCACACCACCCCCACGCAGACTGCTTACCCCCCCGAGACGCCGGATGGGGGACCAGAATCGCTTTGAAGCCATACGGAAGTCGTTCTCCAAGGTCTCTCCAAACTCCTCCCACGCCCGAGTTTTTGCCTCAGCGACCATCCGAGCTGCACTCTGCTTGGCCTGCCGGTACATCTCAGCTGCTTCCGGAGTCCCACAGGCCAAAAAGGCCTGATAGGACTCCTTCTTCAGCTTGAAAGTATTCCTCACCGCCGGTGTCCACCAGCGGGTTTGCAGTCAAAACTATGGTCAGCCGCCCCGACAATGGAGGCATGGAACATGGCCCACTCAGACGTAATGTCCCCGCCTCCCCCGGGAAATGTTCGAAGTTCTGCCGGAGGTTGGAGTTGAAACTCCTTCTGACAGGGGACTCTGCCAGATGTTCCCAACAGACCCTCACAACTCGTTTGGGCCTGCCAGGACTGTCCGGCTTCCTCCCTCACCACCGGAGCCGACTCACCACTAGGTAGTGTCCGGTGGATAGTGGCCGCAGGTCAGATGAAACAACAACCAAGTCGATCATCGAGCTGCGGCCTAGGGTGTCCTGGTGCCAAGTGCACTCATGAACACCCTTATGCTTGAACATGGTGTTCATTATGTACAATCCATGACAAGCAGAGAGGTCCAATAACAAAATACCGCTCGGGCTCAGATCGCGGGGGGCATTCCACCCAACCACGCCTCTCCAGGTCTCACTGTCATTGCCCACGTGAGCGTTGAAGTCCCCAAGCAGAATGAGGGCGTCCCCAGAAGGAGCAGTCTCCAGCACCCCTTCCAAGGACTCCAAGAAGGGTGGGTAATCTGATCTACTGTTTGGTGCGTAAACACAAACAACAGTCAGGACCCGTCCCCGCACGGGGAGGCTACCCTCTCATTCACTGGGGTAAAACCCAATGTGCAGGCGCCGAGATGGGGGGCAACAAGTATGCCCATTCCAGCTCAGCGGCTCTCAACGGGAGCAACTCCAGAGTGGAAGAGAGTCCAACCCCTCTTGAGGAGACGGGTTCCAGACCCAGAGCCGTGTGTCGAGGCAAGGCCGACGTACGGTTTGAAACGGTTTGTATCGGTTTGAAAAAAGTGGCATCGTTGCATGCATACTATTCTATTTTAATTTAGCATTTTAAAGGGTAAGTAAAAAAAACAATTATTCCTGTAAAAAAATTAAACAACAGACAATAAATCAACTAGGTGGCCCCTAGGTTCCACTAATCAAACGATTCTAATGAAGCTTTTTATTTTCACTTGAGGTGGTTTCAGCCACACACTCACATGTTGAAACATACAATGGAAACCATTGTGTTGGTGTTTTTTTGGACAATAACAAGCAGCCAGGATCTAAAAAATTGAAAAAGGGGGTGATGTGATACAGCAGCTTTGCTCAAATTTCTCCACGTTAGCTCAAGAACCCCCCTTTTTTTCTCTGTTAACTTATAAATGCAGTCAAACATTAGATGTTATATTGACTATCAGTTGACCTTGCCTTTGTCAAAATGAGGTCTTGATCCTTCTGAACAGTCAAATACACATTTTGACCCTTTTGAAATATGCATATTAAATAACTTTGTCAAATTAAGTAAGGAAGCCTTGTTGGTCCATGACTTTTCTTAAAACTATGTGAATTTTAATAAAACTATTTTTATATTTATCATGTGAATAATAATATGATAATTTCTACAAAGGAGTTTGCGCTGTTGCAATTTAGTTTGCGAACATTCTGGATCAGATTATATGAAAGTATTCTGTGAAGGGTGGTTGGTAGAGATGGATCATAATGTATTTGACAACATAGGCGATCGTGTAGTAACACAATTCCACATCATCTTCAAGAGATGCACTGAAACCTCCCAAACAGCTCAAAGTAGTTTGTACAGTAGCTGGCAGAGGATTTCTACCAGAGTTTCTGCCTGCAAGGAGTTGCCTGCAACCAGGAGTTGGGTATAGATTTACTTTTTTATTACAGGTAAAATATTTAAGTCTTCTCTGGTTTTAGTATCTTTAGTTATATCCATCCATCCATCCATCTTCTTAACCGCTTATCCAATTCAGGGTCACGGGGCAGCTGGAGCCTATCCCAGCAATTATCAGGCGTTAGGCAGGGTACACTCTGAACAGGACGCCAGTCTGTTGCAGGGCCAACACAGAGAGACAGACAACCATTCACACTCACATTCATTCCTAGGGACAATTGTGGGAGGAAGCCGGAGTACCCGGAGAGAACCCACGCATACACGGGGAGAACATGCAAACTCCATGCAGAAAGACCCTGGGCCGGGATACGAACCCACGACCTTCTTGCTGCAAGGCAACAGCGCTAACCACTGCGCCACCGTGCAGCCATCTTTAGTTATAATCGTTCCCAAAGATTTTACCTCATTTTAACTGGAATCCCATATAAGTCAGTTTGCTCCATATCATGTATTGACATAAGCTCACATTTTTAAAATGTATATAGAATCCCAATGCTTTACAAATATTCCAATTTTGTTATTATTATCAAAGGGATATGGACAGTTTTTTTAGAGATATAGCTAATAACTCAGCAGCTAAAATAAATAATTAGGGAGAAAAGGGACAGCCCTGCCGCATTCCACGATTGATAGTGAATCCTTTAGGTGTTCCTTGGGGGAGAGAAACCGAGCTATTAATATCCTCATACATTATATATATTGCTTTAATAAACTCTGTACAGAATCCAAAATATTCTGACGTATTTATAATACATGTATGTTCAACAGAATCAAATGCTAAAGATCCAAAAATTAAAATGAAACCCTTATCTTCAATCAAATAATTATAATCTACTAAATCAAGGACTAATCTGATTTTATTATGTATAGACCTATCTTTTATAAATCCTGATTGTGTTTTACCATCTGTCCAATACCACTTTTCAAACAATTTGTAAAAATAAGAGTAAATAATTTGTAATCCACTTATATTGCTAGTGCAAGCACAAAATAATGAATTTAAGGTGGTCTAGCAGTACAGAAGCAGTTATACATGATTCACATAAAGTCTGATTGACTTAAATATATGAGAATGAAAGTAAAAATACCATAAAGGGCACTATTTTATGTAAATTAATATGAAAAAATCTCAGCTGTGTTGGGGGCCCTGCCAAGATTGTTGTCATGGGGCCCAAAATTCTTAGCAGTGCCCCTGTGGGTTAGTGACCCATTTGACTCCTAAATCATTCTAGTTAGTGTTGTTTGTTAAATGATATTTGGGAGGAAACTTACAATTATAGCTAAATTAACAAGAGCACTGAAAACAAATGAAACACCTCAAGCGCAGTGGCTGATTACATATAACTACACAATATGATGACTTCTTTTCTTTCAGAGGTTCTTGTATGTTATGATTCTATAGCCAGATGTAAAATATTGCTGAGGAACACTTAGTTAGTATTTCACATGGACCTGGCAATGATGAATCGTTAATTTATCAAAATAAATTTGAAAAGGTCCACAACATTAAAACACAGTTATACAGCCAAGCAGGGCAATTTACATGCATAGCTGTTCATAATGTAGAAGTGAATGTAGAAGTTGTTTATAGGGAGCTGTAATTCCTTCCCTTTAGACATTCATCTAGAGCACATTTAGTAAAGAGCTATCCAAAATTGAGGTCTCTCAGGTATGAGTCCATGAATGAAATACCTTCTATTAATATGAGCTTACAAGCACAGCTCAAATGTTGTCTTTAAATTCATTGAGGCTATTGCAAAAAGGGACTTGATCTCTAACAATGATGAAGAAGTGAATGTGGAAAAGCTCTCATCATTTTGCAAGAACAATGACCTGCCCCTCAACATGAAGGAAAAAGAAGTAGTGAATGACCTGCAGAAAATAACATCAGTGAAGAGGAGCAGGAAAATATAACCCCTTTCAAATTATTGAGAGTAAAGACCGGAGGCCTAAATTAAAAGCTTGCTCATGCACAAAACAGGGTTTGAACATTGCTTTATATCCAAACTTTGTAAATTATAGAAAAAAGTGTGACAGATTGTGCACAACTTGAAAGTCACAAAGAGACTTGCTTATGCACACTTTGGACACGGGGAAGCACAGCTAGTAAAACGGATACATTGTGAATTTAAGCCACACTTTCAGACTGGTAAATCCTCTGTTGTGGGAATATTGTTGTTTTATTAGTATTAATCATTTCCTGTCTTAATAAGTCACATCTAAGATAAATAGGTAAAATAAATGAAAAAATTAAGATTAGATGACAACAAAAGGACTACAGGTGCATCAGTCTGCACAGGTTTTCAAACACAGCGGGGTCATTTCGTCACTCAGTTCAAGAACAAGGCTATCTCCAGGATCTGGTGGGTCAGCTGTCCTGAAGTAACTAAAAATCAAATTACCAAAGACATATATTTATAAAGTGTTATCAGCTATCAGCTGTCTATCAGCTTTGTGCAGTCTTCATCTGAAATATCTTTCTCTTCTTGGTCATGTTTTTAGATGTTTTTCAAGTGTCAGAACCTCTTCTGCCTCAACATCTTACACCTACACCAATTTATACCCCTAGCCTTATTGTTTAGTTCACCATCAAAAAAAAAGTGTCCTCACTTGACTCCTCTCCACTGTTTCACCTGGTTTTCCAGGCCAGAAGTCCATGACCATCTCTCAAAAAGAGTTCCTGTGTTTCAGAGTTCCTGTCAGCCAGTCCGATCTTCAGTCATCCCTGTCTTCCTGTCTAGCCAGACTTTGCATTTAAGTGTGCCAAACAAATCTGTGAATACGGAGGCCTTATTAGTTAATAACATTACTACCTAATATTTTTTCTGTACTCTGTGTTACTTAAATTATTGGAAGTAATAATTAATCAAGCTAATCACTACTCTGAAGGAGCAAGAATCTGTTAAAATAAATTGGCACAAAAATATTTATGTATATTTTTGTCAAGGCAAAAATATACATAAATATTTTTGTCTTGAATATAACTTTGGATCTTCTTTTTAATTCCAAAATGATGTGAAATTTATAGGATACTTTTGGTTACAGCACTGGTTTATAAAACAATTAAGAGATCTTTGGACAGAGGTAAGCTTTTCCCTGCTAACCAAAACAAGAAGCCTGACAGCGATCTTGACCTCTACACAGGGTTTCCTTATTCCAGAGCCACATGGACTACTGAATATGTGAACCAATCAGGCGAGGATATTCCTTTCAGATAAATATATGTGACAGTGTGGGGGTCCTGTCACTATGGCTCTGTTTGATCATGTGCCCTGGCTGCTTGGCCTTGGGGATATCCCTTTGGCTGACTGGTTAGCGTGCATGACTCTCACCCAGGACTCTTGGGGTTGATCCTGCCAGGCCCTCATTGTGTACCTTGCCACATATATGTGGAAGTAATATCAAATATATATATTATATGTATATTGTTAATCACTTTTTTGGTATATTTTTTTTCTGCAAGAGGAATGCATGTTTGTTTGCTATTTGGAAAAATAAGGCTGTTTTACGGATGTCCTTACTTTTCTTACAAAAAAAAAGACAGGTCAGTAAGTTTCCACAAGCAATTAACCAACACAGAAGAAAACGATGCCTGTTTCAGCAGGTTCAGGGTGTTTTACAAGGAAGACTAAGAAATGATTTAATATCATTCACATGTGAGGTGAGGCAAACATGCCTCTACTTTTACTTTTTGCCTGGTATGAGGGATTGTGTGGATGAGTAGTTTGTCATCCCGCCCCAAAAACTCTTTCAGTATATCTTTCAATATAATATCTTCAAAACACCATTTTACCTACCAGGTATATTAAGTCTTACCAGAAGAAGGAACAATATTCCCAGCAAAGCCTCAAACAAATCCTTCAGCTAAGATTACGTGTGCCAAATTCTCATCAAAGGATTTACACCTGGCCTGGTTTCAGTGTTATATAACATGTTTTCACAGTAAAAACAAGGTGTTGCTGATGTGGGAAAACACCAGCCTGCATAAAGCAGGAAATTTAATCTAAACCTAAATTACATAGATTGGCTGTTCGAATTGTACATAATCCTTGCAAATTGCTACAGGAGAAAATAAATAAATAAATAAAAAACTTCACTCCTGTTTGTATTATATGCATTGGTTTAAACTATTACACAGCTAAAACAATTTCTTTTTTTTTTTTACAGATAGTCTCTTCTTCAATTCAAAGCTGCCATCAATCATAATGAATTAAGTTAACCCACAATAAAGTTTTTAAATGATTTACCTCATGTTTGCTCAAACAGATTTTTTTGCTGAAGACACAGACAAGACAAAAAAAGAGGTTAGAAAGGTTGAATAGATTTGACAGTGCATGCCTATAAGTTAGGAGAAGAATACAAACAATTCAAAACAGCAAGACCAAACGACCTGCAGAGATTTCACTAGTTGTGTTCTTCATTTGACTGCAATCTCCTGCATATTCTACATGACTTGACTAAGGGATGGGATGGTATAACTGATGCATTTTCTTCAAAAGAAAACATTAAAGTTTGGCTAAAATCATCCATAAACTTTTTAAAATTAAAAGTGCTCTAACATTTTTGGCCAAAATTCCAAAAAGTATGTCTTTCACAAATACAATGCCGCACACCATAAAACGAGCACTGTACCCAGAGAAAATCTAGTGGTGGAGTCATCATGGTCTGGCAGGATATTTTCTCCAGATGATTCTTAGACAATGTGGTTAAAGTGCGCAGCTCCCTAGCGATGGGGGGCAGTACATACCTAAATCATTGCAAGCAAGCCATGCCTTTTGTGTTTGAGTGACGACCCTACCAGCGAATGCCCATAAAGGCCAAAAATCGCAATTGCACAGTTTTTACTCCTACATTGCCAGATTGTTAAACCTCCAGAGAAATCATATATGCAGCAAAACTGATTTTGTATTGTTTCATGAGTATTCATATCTGTATTTCTCCAATTAAAGAAAACTCATACTTTAAATGTTTTTTTGCTTTCAGTTATGAAAAAAATGGTATTGGCAGAAATCATAATTTGCAGTAGGGATGGGTATCATTTTGGTTTTATTCAATACCAGTGACAAACTGGTTATTCTGAAATGAGGCCAGTGCTTACACAGTGGTCAAAATGGTACTTAAAGAATGGAAAACATACAAACTTTGTCCAAAAACCCTCTTATTTTTTTATATTTAGTAGGGCTGTAATTTTTTATTTTTAACGCAGCGGTAACCCACTATGAAATATATTGAAGCTATACAGTGAGGATTTCATCTCGATACCTTATGGGAGTCAGGGCACCATTTCCTAGGCAGTAGAGGTCTGTGCGTCCCTCCATGGATATGCCTCCCCAGACCATCACTGACCATCCACCAAACCTGTCATGTCGAACGACGTTGCAGGCAGCATAACGTTCTTCTTGTCTTCTCCAGACTCTTTCACGTCTATCACAGGTGCTCAGGGTGAACCTGCTCTCGTCTGTAAAAAGTACAGGGCTCCAGTGGCGGACTTGCCAATTCTGGTGTTGTTGAGCAAATGCCAGTCAAGCTCCACGGTGCTGCGCAGTGCCCACAGGGCCTACTACAGGACGTGGGGCCCTCAGGCCATCTTCATGAAATCTGTTCCTGATTGTTTGGGTAGAGACATTAACACCAGTGACCCTCTGGAGGTCATTCTGTAGGGCACGAGCAGTGCTCAGCCTGTTCCGCCTTGCACAAAGGACCAGGTATCGGTCCTGCTGATAGGTTGAGGACCTTCTACGGCCCTGTCCAGCTCTCCGAGAATAACCACCAGTGACCTGAAATCTCCTCCATGTTCTGGAAATTGTGCTGGGAGACACATTAAACCATCTTGCTGCAGCACGTGTAGATGTGCCATCCTGGAGAAGTTGGACAACCTGTGCAACTTCTGTGGGGTTAAGGAATCGCCTCATACTGCCAGTAGAGATAATTACTCAAGCCAAAACCAGCCAAAAAAGATAAAGAGGGAGAAACTTGAAATGACCTCCAGTCCTGTTTTGAGGGTTTTCTAAATTTTGCCATTGTAGTGCACCTATTGTTAAGTCCATGAACACCAATACAGCTGAAAGTGATTAACGATGCCCTCAGCTGCTTAACCAATAAGAAAATTATCAGACAGGTTTAATTGATTTCATGCCAGGCCCAATAAAAAAAACTGTTCCTTTAATTTTTGTGAGCAGTTTATTTAGGATCAGAAACACATATTGCTGCACAACATTCTGCGGTTTGGCTGGTTAGGAAGGAGAGCTAATGTGTTGTGGGATGAATTATACACAGTGCAGTATTCTCTGTATGAGTTAATTGCGTAAAAAAAAGAAGAGTTAATTCTAGGAATTAATCGATCCGTGTTGGTGCATTAAATTTAACAGCCCTAACTTTAAGCATTTCTTTTTTCAAAATGATAGCCATGTTTAACTTTTCTGGTGATATAGGACATCAGCCTTGGCTGATGGCATGCACAGAATCCTTAGTGTTTGACATCTCCGGGAAAAAATAACCGAAATAAGGCACCAGAATGTGCACTGATTTTCGGTCTGGTTACTACTGTTTATGTTAGGACCGGTACCATAATGGAACCGGATATCGGTACCCATCGCTAATTGGCAGTTCAGGTTTTTTCTACAGAGTGATATCGGTGATCAGCCAGAAAACTGCAATCGTTGCACCCCTAATTACAAACCTATAAAACAACCCTGAAGACAACGACAAACTACCTCTAAAAGCCTAAGAACTCCCAGGGGAATGGTGCTAGTGATTCATGACAAACATTGGTGAAATTAAGGAGTTTTGTTGCAGATAATGCCTTATTTAGAGGTTGACCTTGCATGCCCCCTTTAACTTCCATTTTCTTAACTGCTTCACGGGGGTGCTGGTGCCTATCTCCAGCTGTCAACGGGCGAGAGGTGGGATACACCCTGGACAGGTTGCCAGTCCATCACAGGGCAGGACAAACAACCATGCACACACTCACAATTTACAATGATCAATTAACCTGACAGTCATGTTTTTGGAATGTGGGAGGAAGCTGGAGTACCTGGAGGGAACCCATGCATGCACGGGGAGAACATGCAAACTCCATGCAGAAAGACCCTGGGCCAGGATATGAACCCACAACCTTCTTGCTGCAAGGCAACAGTGCTAACCACCGCGCCACCGTGCAGCCCCCTTTAACTTCCATTATATGGGTATACGCCAATCATGAATGGATATAAGATCCTTCCGAAGGATTTCAAACTTGTCTCCAAACTTGTCTGGGTGAGTAAATGAATGTAATACATGCTTTAAATAATATCCAGGTTGAAAAAAAACAACCAAGTGATTAGCAGAACTCTGGAGAACTTTACTCCATACTGAGGAGGTATTCATCCTGGTGTTGGACCAAAATCACTTCAAAATGTTTTCAGCACGCCGGCCATTGCGTACTTTGAGCACATCAAAAATGTGGCTTTCCTTCTTACAAAGTAAAAAAAAAAAATCTTAATCTTAATCTTTCACCATAAACTAGCTTTATCCCTGTCAGCTCAAACCTTATATTGTATAAAACTTTGCTGGCAGTAAAGAAATGGTCGAAATGTATAAAGTTCAACTGTACAATGATTTTATCAAATTATTAAAACAAAAATGACTTACATTGTTTCGATAAATATGCGGCTGTGGTCGTCTGAATCAACCGCCAAAGATGAAAAGCTGTTCCTGCTCTTGATTTTCATATTAAAGACACAACAGCTAGGTTTACAGTACAGTACCCAATTGTTGGGTGGGATTAAACTAAACAACAATAGTTTAAATTGCCCCGAGACATACTACCCAACCGTTTTAACCCAATAGTTGTGTCGAGAAAAACAACCCAGTATTTTTTAGAGAGTAGCAGGAAACATGTCTGACCCGTGTTTTGTGGTTATATGTTGTTAAGCTGACAATAGGTTTCAACGATTGGGCAACATTTTATTCGTTTTCAAAAATGTTTCGATGGATATTTACAGAGATGAATGGTAAAAACTACACGCTGTAACTTTAAGATTATTATAAATATCTGTCAGTTTTGACCAAAAACCATTGTTTTTTTTAAATGAAGTTTCAGAGTGTCTGGGCTCAAAATGAAAATAAATGACACATGACATCTGTGGGGTCACCTGAAAAAAACCTTACAAAGTAGACAAATCATGCCAAATCGAAATGTGATACAATGATAGATTGCTATGAAAGGATAATGAATGCTGAAAAAACTAACAAAAAAAAACTATTAATTAAAGAGCGTGCACACTTAGGGAGCTTTTTTAGGTTGTCTTCTTCATTTTATTCCATCGACAGTACTGACATAATTTCAGTTAAAATGTGTTAGATATATGCCATGCTAAAGTTAAAAAGAGTTTTAAAGCAATTTTATCAAAAACAAGCAGGAAAGTAAACTACAAGAGCCTTAACTTGTCACTTCCATCATAGGGATGAACCAGTATGCTAATAGCCTGTTTGTTACAAAAAGCAGGAAACACTTGAGGGAATAGTTGGCATCATGTGCAGGCCATCTGTGATTTCCAAACATTTAGGGTCACAAATCCAAGCAAACCCAAACCAAGTGACAGCTACTTAAACCACTTAGGTGTCTTGGAAGAATTTGATAGCAATAAAGAACTTGGAATTTGACACATGTTATCAAATACAGAAAATAAAGAAAATCACTGCACTATATGCCTTTTTCATATTCAGGGATGAAAATTGTAAAAAAAAAAATTGTAAAAAAAAAAGGGTAGGAAACACAGTTGCTTTTATCCCCAAATGTCAGCATCATGTTCCAATTAAACTTTCACATGTTGTCATGTTATACCTACAAACCTCAATGTAATTGAGATTTTATGTTTGTTTGTTGAGTCTAAGGAAAATTCAATTTTTTTTTTTAATTCTTTCATAAATACAAATGTGAAAAATATGTTGTGCATTTGTGATCAACTCTCCATTACACGGACATTCCTAAAATAAAATCCATGCATCCAATTGACTTCAGATCATCTAACTAGTTATCATAAACAAGATTAGCATAAACCAAGATTGTGTACAAACGCTAATTCTCATATAGGTTCTTACAGTAAGGGCTGCATTGATAGGACAACCCCATCCACACAACTCAGTTTTGAATAAAAAGAAAAAAAACTACTTTTATGTTATCCTGTTAATCTGGGATGTTAATATTGACTGCAGTCAAAAGATTTTTTAAAGATTTCTTAAATCCATGCTAGTTATGTAACAACCATTAGATAATGTAACAAATGATAACAATATAGCAGGTAATACATGTCTGGTTTCTACAAGGTGCTCTAGTCTGACGAAAGCAAATTTGAACTTTGTTATCCAGGTGTAGCATAAAGTTAATACTGTACATCACCCTTAACAAACCACGCAAAAGATGAGACGCAGTGGTGGCAGCATCATGCTGTGGGCTTTTCTTTGACAGGGCTAGGTAAGCTGTGGGTAAATTTGGAAGATGCCAATTAGAGGCTGTAAGACATTACAAAAATGTAAAAGGTTCAAGTGGAAGTGAATACTTATTACAATAACCGATATGCTCTGGTTACAAATCTACATACATCACCCATTGTGTTAATGTTTTTATCTAAAATCATAAAGCGTTTGGTCAGACAAATTTACCCCAAGCAGTCAAGTAAAACTTTTAGTTGTTTGTTTCAGGATCTAGGGTTGTTGTGGTCCTTTTCTGGTGTTTGCTTATTTGTGCATGTGTCTTTAGCTTCATTCTTTGTTTTCCATCTTTTCCTCACAATTTTTTTCTTATTAGTAGTGTTTTATTTACTTTTTTACTGATTTGATTCTGCAGTTGTAGTTTATACCTTCTGACTATTTATTGTTAGCATTATTTGTTACTCTTTGTGTTTATTCCTCCCCTGCTCCTTCCATGCCATTATTTTCTCTCTGCCTTTGCAAGCCAATGCTTCCTGTCCCCACCGGTTTCTCATCTTTTAACTTGCTTCTGCATGCTCCCTCTCCCAGCTGCCACTGCTCACCTCTAATTAGCTCTTCAGGTTTCTTTGTCAAGTCCACCTCTCCCTCATACTTAAATCTCCTCCTTAACTCCTTGTTCGATTCTTTCATTTGCTCAGTTCTTTATTTGTGTCTCCTGGTTCTGTGTCCACACCACCCTATCGGTTCCTAGTAACATTTACCACCTTGACAAATGTCATTCCTGTACAGATGTTCATTAAAAAACTCAGAACCATTTTAAGTGTCACCAGGTCTGCTTCTGGGTCCAACCTCTACAACTACAAAAACGTCACAGTTTTATTGTCCACTGCTTTCTTCAACAAATGTTTTTGTTGTTGTTGCTACCACATTAAGTATCCCTGTTTATTAAGTATATCTGTTCAATTTCCAAACATTGTTAAAAAGAAGGCAAAAAATAGGCAAACTATATTTTAATAAATAATTAATTTTGATTTTCATGCAATTGTTGGGATCAACGTTTTTCCACAGCTAAGCCTCTTGGTCTTATACAAGTAAAACTTTGTAGTTGTGTTTCTAAAGTGTTTGGCCCAGAGAAATATCACAAAACACATAGTGTATGTAAATAAACAAACTTCCTCCAAATCTAATGAACATTAACTCAACAACAGCTCTTGGTAATTAATCTTGCAAACAAAAGCCTAACCAAACTATTATAGAAATGATCTTAACCAGGAATGCTTTGTGGAACATTACATTCCAGGTTACAGTAATTAAAAAAATATTTTTGTCTTGAGATCCGTGATAAAATGTATCTCCTCCTCTTGTTCCAAGGGGAAAAAAATGGAAATACACTGTAATTTACTGTTCAATATTGTCTGATGCATTAAGCTTGTGAAAAAGTATTGTATGACATTCAGCTTTAACATGCTTTAGTGTAATTTGAGTTAGATCAATTATCATAATGCTTCAAATATAAAAGCATTGCGGTTTGAGTGGATGCCTGAGCTGCTGAATGTTGGTTTCTCCAAAGCCATCGCTGAATAATTTGGATGCTCATTGGGCTGGCCTGAGCTGGAGTACTTCCCTCCATTATGGCGTGGTGTGCTACCAATGGTGATTTTGGTGATTGTGGTCCCAACTTTCTAACAAGCTCCTCCCACGTAGTTTTGGGCTGATGCCTCACATTTTTTTAAATCCTACTCTCAGAATATCTTTGAGGATCTTGCATTAAAATCCAAACAGGGAGCAATTAGTGGTCATTTTAAATCTGCAGAACTGCACCAACTGCCAATATTGGAGCTGGAGC
This sequence comes from Apricaphanius iberus, assembly GCA_028564705.1. Classification (NCBI taxonomy): domain Eukaryota; kingdom Metazoa; phylum Chordata; class Actinopteri; order Cyprinodontiformes; family Aphaniidae; genus Apricaphanius; species Apricaphanius iberus. The sequence goes on from JAPXFQ010000295.1 coordinate 322,651, forward strand.
ACAATCCAGCCTTTTGCAGATATGTTGTTTCTGAACTCCTTTGAAAGATCTTTGGTATTGTTAAAGGTGTTTGAGAGGTTGGAATGGATAATAAAATAATTATTTAAACATATTTACTCCTAACTGATAAAGTTTCTGATTTGTGGAGGCCCAAATCTTTGCCGGGTGGCAAATAATCACATTATTTTTCTTAGTATTCGGAAACTTCACTAGCACAAAATGAAGCAAATAATTGTTCTGGATATTAAAATAAAATTGTTTTCATGGCACAGAGAAAAATAAGAGGATGCTCATAAACCCTTAATCCTTAGGACACATCTGCTTTTGGTTGTCTCTGTTCCTTCCTTTGGTGTTCTCCTCCTGTTTACTAAAGGGAAATTTTAAAGTGTCCTCAGACTAGCTTGCAGTAGGATGGTACTTTTTACAGCTTCCTGTTTTCTTACTGGCATCTGTACCGTGGAGTTCAAAGGTTTAGAAGCCCATGGCAGATTGATGTGTTTTAAAAAAAAGTTTTCTTTGTATAATTCAACTAATGAAAATGTATTATGGAGAAAATCTAAACAAAAAAATGAAAGGTGTAAAAACCAGATTACATCAGTATTCACTTTTAGATTAAAAGATAACAACGAAAAAGCATGGTTCCATCTTCTTCAGTAGGAGTTGTTTTGCATACCACATTTTCAAATCATTTTCTTTGTTCAGTTGAATTCTTTTTGGACTAACATCGAGGCTGGAAAATTCCAAATATCCTAAACGATTTTGGGTAAAAACTGACTGGTCATAATTTTATTCTCCTTTACTAAAACTCAGATTTCATTTGAAAAAAAGAGCACATTAACTCATTGCAATAACAGTACCATGTTTTTAGGTTTACCAATATTGTTTTCGGACCTCCCATCCACACGAAAACGGCAAAAACGGAGACCCAACATGGAGAAGTTTAGACTCCTTTTTTCGTTTTGAAACTCTGGAGGGTGTTTTAGTCTGGACGGCTGAAAAGGGAGAACTTTAGAAATGATGATGCAGAAGCTCACGCTCGGCTCTACGATTGGACGTTTGAAGGCATGGTTTTCAGCTTTAAGAAGGCTGATGACCATAGAAATGAAGGTGTCATGTGCCAGAAAGGGAGACGCAGAAATTCAGCCACAACACAGGAGTGAACAATAACTTAAGAGGAATTTTATTTAGGTAGAAATGAGCAAATAAAGTTTTCTGGAGATGAAGCTGTATATAAGCAATGCATAAATGCTGCTCTTGCACAACAGGGATTTACAGCCACACATGAGAGATTATAATGTGAGAGCAGATAGCAATGAAAGTGAAGGGAAATGAGTGAGACGTGTGTTGTTCCATATGTGTCGACATCTTCTGCACAGGTAACGTTAACTTCTTTCATCAAATCTGAGGAATAGTCAATCAGTTTTCCTGTTTATACCAGCACACGCAATCCCAGTGTTTGAAAATGGTCACTTGAGCTACATTTTCAGTCGTTTTAATGTGAACATAGATCAATCCTAATATACAGCAAAAACGCTGGTGTAGACGGAAATCGTTTTTGTTTTAACTCTCCGCTTCTAGATAAAAACACAATAGTAAAGACGGGGAAAATACGTATTCATTGGGTTGCCTGCTTTGGCTTGCGACCGCCCACGGGAAGGCGGATTTTGAAGCTTGAAGATAGCAAAGCTAACTGTTAGCGACAAATGCTAATTGTTAAAAACTCCACAGCATGGCAGAACCGGGTCAGGCTTGGTTTATTAGTGGCATAACACATTAGCGTTGCATTTTTACGTTAATAATTTGCCAGAAGGTGGCAAAAGAGTTGTATTTCTGTTAGCCAGTCAGAGATGAGATGTTTGCATATCCTAGATAAAATTAGACTCGTGATGGGTGGAGAGATACTGATGTTTCACGGCACCCACTCCTCTGAAAAAATGCAACATCTTGAAACAGGAGCAACATGTAACCAAAGGCTTACCAAGCTTCTGGTGAATCTGCTCTAGGTTCTTTAGGCAGTGATAAAAGGAGAATGATGCAAATGACTACTAGTTGAGGAGAATGCTGTATTTAGATAAAAAAAATACAAACTCAATACAAAATACCCTCTATACCTAAACTAACCTATAGCCGGCATAATTATTTACAACTTAGACAATGAAACAATTGTTTACAGTTTGTCTTTACAGCTTTGGGAAACAAAGTTTGTGGAATTTTAACCAAGTCGGTCAGAAAGCAATTTAGTCCGGGCCTCTTCCTCTTTGAGGAGAAAAAAAAAGAAAAGAAAGAAAGAACGGGGCAGAGAGTATTCGTTGAGGGTGCACCCTTAGTTCTGCTCCAGCATCCAACTCGGGGGATCAAGAAAAGTCATACCACACCGTAGTCCTCAACAATGGGGAGGGGGACAGTCAACCTCCAGTGGAATCCAGGATCTGGGATAGCTCGCCATCTCCTCAGAGAGGAGAATTTTCCGTATCAGTTGTCCAGGGCTTCCAGGACATCAACCATTGGATTGGGGGAAGAAAAAAAACCCAGCCTGTATACAATAAAAAACTTATTGCATATAGCTGTAAAATATCTTCACACACCTGTCCAAAGTTTGAACACATTACAACTTATGCTATTAGTATTTAAGGCATACAATAATGTTTTTATACAGATATTCTTTTACCATGAAGGAAACTGCATGGTTTTTCTTTTGTTTAACCATTTCTATCATTTTTAATCACATTTTCGGTTCAGTTTTTAACCTTAAAATTCCATTTTCCATGAATTTTAATCAGTACTTACCAATTCTTTATCATTAAAAAAAAAACATTTCACTATATTAAATGGATAATCAAACCTATTTTTAAACAATAACAGTTTTTATACAACTTTGAGAAAACTTTAAGCAACTCCTCCACTCATCTCACTAAAAACAAAAAAAGCCAGCAGCATTGGCAGCTGAGCAATAAAGTGAGTGAAGCAGCTCCAAAAATCACATTTACTGAGACTGAAGATACATACTATTAACATGAATGGAGTAAAACATTTTACAGACAAAATAACTAAATCCCTCACAATATCTGTCATGAAATATTGCCGGACCACCTCTACACACCGGAGTTACAAACCACCAGAGCAGAAACAGGGTAGCCATGCTGGCTAGTTCAGCTAGCAATGCTAACATCCATTCTTTAGTTAACTCACCAAGATGGGTGGAAGCAAACAATTGAGGATTAACAACCTCCGGTTGTCTTGCTTCTTTCCTCCAGCTACCGCTATTGGAACCAGGTTCTTCAGCTTTTTCTAGTTTCCCCTTCTCTGTCGGTGTGTGCTAGCTCCGTTGGCTCAGTGTGCTGCAGCCCGCGTTGCGTATATTAAAAAAAAAAGTATCTCCCTTGGCCTCAGGAGGCGGGATCCATCTCCTCTACCCAATCGGATGGAAATATCCATCTTGCATCCAGTAAAATTAACTTACAAAACTCCTAATGGACATATAAACTAACCAATAAGAAATATCTTAAACAGGAAAATTAAGATTCTAAAGAATGGAGCAGAAGTGAAAAATTAGGAAGCTCTGTTCCACAGGGTTACAAACAGAACATTTTTTTTCACATAAAATGACACACAATTCATATAACTGGGCTTAAGACCACTGGAAAAGTATAGAACAAAAAGTGAATGAGACCTTTGACTTATTTCCAGATGAACCAGAGTTAATATACATTGTTAATATATATTATTTTCAATAACTGACTTTGTTTTCCAGATTCATTATATATAAATTCATCTATAAAGTGACTGAAGGTGATCAAGACGAAAAGTGAAGACTGAGAATATTGCCTTTTTTATTATCTTTTTGAGACTGCTGCTTTTTCAATTTAATTTAGTTCATTTTTGTATTGCTCGTCATCTCAGGGTACTTTACAAAACAAGTCATTTAATGTTTACCTTTAAAACTCTGACAAAAAGTTCTCTTCTCAGAATATTATCTAAAATTTTCTATATTTTTCCCCTAGTATGAATTAAAAAGTGAATTATTATAATTGTACATTTTCTAAGAAAAAATATTTCTATGAAAAATAATTTCCAGAGATTTAATATTCCTATTCATACTTGTAAAAGCATATTGGAAGTTTTTTATTTAACTATTCTTTCAAACCCCATAATGCACACTCTAATATGTTGAAATCAAAAGTCTTGAAAGTCCTGAAAGTATTTCCATGTCAAATGCCAAGTTACCTCTTCTTTGGACATCAATGTATGGTTACCCTAGCTAATGTAGCTTCCCAAATAGAAAACCAGATGTGAAACAGATCTTTTAAATGGGTGACTGTGGCTCAGTAGGTAGAGGAGTTGTCTTGCATTCTGAGGGTGGTAGATTCCAGCTTCCTCCTGTCACATGTTAATGTGCCTGTGGGCAAGGCACTTAAGCGCAAGTTACCTACCGAGTTTTGTATGAACGTGAGCGCGGCTGGGTGAATGTGGCTCTAGTGTAAGAGCTTTGAGTGGTCACTATGACTAGAAAAGCGCAATATAAATCCAGTCCATTTACCATTCTCTTGAGTAAAAAATAATCCTTCTCTGTCTGGCAATTGAATGAGCAAGTATTGGTTTCACAGTTTGCCACGACAACAACATTTGCCAGACTGTTTGTGTCTTGCGCAAACTTCGGTGTAAAGTGGATAACGGCAGCCTAGTCTAATGGAATTGGGCTTAGCTCTTCAGTTACAGTTAAAGGGACCCTTAATGCACAAGTGTCAAACTCTGGTCCTCAAGGGCTGGTCCCACAGCTTGTAGATATATTTCAGTTTCAACACAGCTGAAAAAAATGTTGGTCACCAACAGGACTCCAAAGAAGTAAACTGCCTTCTAAAAAGCATTTTAACACTTTGATTCAGGTTTAGTAATGATTTTCTAATGTGGGACGAGGCGACTATACAATTTAGGCAGTACTTAATCAGGTATATTCAAAGCAAGCAGTTAATCTTAAAGTAAGCATTAAAAAACCTTTAGGGACCAAAGCCCTGTGAAAAGTTTGCTAAAAGGAACCTGTCATGTGTTCTGAGCGCTGGGTGAGTTCTCACACGCCCTTTATTCATACAGGTGCGATCCACACCCTGTTCTGTCCTACCAGCAAACATGCAGCTATTGTATTGCAAATGTGCAGCTTTACAACACACAATAGAAAAAGAAAAAGAGGGAAGACAGAGTAACTTTTGACTTCCATACCGACTTTTTAAACATAAATGCACAATAAAATGGCTTACTCAATAATACGAAAGACTTGGTATGTATCTAGCAGTCATTAACAGCCACCAGAAAGAGGGAAAGTCTCAAAAGGTGACCGCTTAAGAAGTTGACTATAAACAGACTAATGAATCATGTGGTCACATTCAATGAATTAGAATATTACCAAAATGTTTATTTATATCATTAGGTTAGTTCACTTAATGAAACTAATTACATAGATCAACTACTCATGGACTGAAGTTTTAAATTAAATTGAAAAATACATCATTATCATTATAATAAAGTGTTGTGGTAACTCATACTTTTGAATATGTTCAGGATTGTTCATAATGTTCTTGATGTTATGAAGAAAAACATTTTTTATTAACTGTTCAAACCTTTATTTCTGTCAATTATGCTAAAGTTTATTTTCAAAAGTTACTTTGAACCTGACAAAAGAGCCAGATTCAAACACATGCTAATTTATTGAATGTGACTAATTCTAATTTATGAGTAACTGTATATATATATATATATATATATATATATATTATATATATATATATATATATATATATATATATAAAGTTAACTTGAAGAGAAAGTGTGAAAAAGATATGTGCACAAGTTACAGGTATAACTGCAGCCTTGAGAGAATTGTGAAGCAAAGCCTATCTAAGAATTTCAGGGAAATAAAAAAATTTGGACTTCAGCTATAGTGAGTGTTTTAGTAGCTACAACTGCCGTATACTTTATGTAAGGTACTCCTGGATCAGAGATGGAAGCTTCTAACCTGTCCTAAGTAAAAAGTGATTGGAATTTGGTTCCAAGTTCTTTTGTCCGAGTAAAGTAATATTGACATTTCATTAGGAAATGAAGTTCTTAAAGTCTGAAGGAAAAGTGGGGTGGCACAGGATCCACATTGCTTTAATGGTGCTGGTCTAATTCAATTCACTTTTATTTATATAGCGCCAGTTCACAACAAATGTCATCTCAAGGCACTTTACAACAAAAGTAATCTCAATACAATTATACAAACATTCCAATCAGTTAAGTTTTCTATGTAAGGAATCCCAGCAGATTGCGTTGAGTCATGGGCGTGAGGTTGTGCCTGGATCATGCAGACTCCAACCACAGCAATTCCTCAGCAAACCCTCATACTGAGCAAGCATGTAGCGACAGTGGAGAGGAAAAACTCCCCTTTAACAGGAAGAAACCTCTGGCAGAACCCTGGCTCAGCATGGGACATTATAGCTGAGCAGGGTACCAGACCAGGTAGTGTCATGATCCGTCCCTGTC